>JAFEMH010003835.1:177500-242803 GCA_022495995.1 Adenophora triphylla var. japonica
AGGGCAATGTCATTCCCTCTAACCACTGGTGGGGGAATCGAACCCATGACCTCCAGGTTAGAAGCCATGAACTCTAACCATTAGGCTAAGACCCCGCGTGCACAGATTTTACCTGTTGTTCCTAAAGGGAGTAGGCATGATATTGTGCATGCTGCACTCTGTTCATCCAAAATATGGAATGAATGTGAGATTCTCAGATTGACGCATAATATGAGATTGCAGGTAATTCTTAAATAGCCTTTATTCATCTACTTAAATATTTTTATTTCAATTTAAATAATTTGTATATATTTAACTTAATGTAGGGTGATTCTACTTCTCATAATTCCGAAGAGATAAGAGATTTCGCTCAGTGGCTCTTGAGTGTCGGAGATGGGATTGCCGGTGGAGATAATAATGGGAAAATTGACATTAACCTTCCTGATGATATATTGATTCGAGAGGCTTCAGATCCTATTGCAAAAATAGTCGAATCTATATATCCTGACTTATTGCAAAATAAGGATGTCGAAGGATTCTTTCAGACTAGAGCTGTGCTTGCTCCAACAAATGAGATTGTCGATAACATAAATGATTATGTCATGTCACTCTTTCCGGGAGACGAAGTTGAATATATGAGTTCTGATGCCATTTGTAAGGATGAGGATGATGAAAATGGTGCTGAAGATATATTCTCACCTGAATTTCTAAACACTATCAAGTGTTCTGGATTGGCAAATCACATTATTAAGCTGAAGGTTGGGTGCATAGTAATGCTTTTGAGAAATCTTGATCAAGCTGCTGAATTGTGTAACGGCACCAGAATGATTGTCACTCAATTAGGTAAATACAGTAATTTTTTATTTTTATATACATATAATTCAATACTTAATTTTGTTACATATATGTAGGTAAGCACGTAGTCGAAGCCAAGATGCTTTCGGAAAAAATGCTGGCATGAAGGTGCTTATTTCTAGAATGATAATGTCTCCGTCAGATGTGACAAAATTTCCGGTTAGATTCCAAAGAAGGCAATTTCCACTTGCCGTTTCTTTTGCTATGACAATCAACAAGAGTCAGGGACAATCTCTTTCCCATGTAGGACTATATCTTTCACGGCTTTGTTTTGATCACGGACAATTTTATGTAGCATTTTCCAGAGTAACCAGCAAGAGAGGACTTAAAGTTATTATTTGTGATTCAGATGCTCAAACATATGACAAGATGCTGAATGTAGTCTACAAGGAAGTTTTCGACAGACTCTGAGAATTTATGTCGCACAATTTGTGGTTAAACAAAAGTATTGCAATTTTTTATTATTTTCTTTGTTTTTATTTTGTTTTTCTTTAAATATATAGGAGATGGAAGAGATTATGTTGACACTTAGGCACACACTATTAAACTCACGCTATTGTAACCATATCTCTTTATCTTTCAAAGTTGTAACACTAAAATCTTAATAATGTTTTTTGGTTAGGCAGGGACCTAACCTCCCGTAGTTTTGTGCAGGCGAGATAGTTGTCTCAAGAGCTTTCCACGTTACATCATGTGTCAACATCTTTTTTCTGTATTAATTATACTCCTAATATCTGCTACATTGATTATCAATTTCAATTTATATTGTTACTTAAAAATCAATTAAAACACATAAATAATTATTTATTTAATAAAAAAAAAATGATTCACCGTCGGGTACCGACGGGTTACTGACTAGTAATTGCAAAAAACAAACTTAATAAAACATATCAAACAAAATTAAAATTAAAACTTAATACTATAATACATGACGAAAATAAAATTACAATACATGAAATGAAATGACATGAAAATTACATATTTAATTATCATTGCCGATTTTTTACCAAATGTGCTCAATCAAATCATCTCTAAACGCAATATGATTTTCTCTATTACGAAGTTGTTCCCTATTTGTCATATATGTGGCCAAGCTAGCAACTCGTTGAGTAGAGTATTGAAAATGTTGGTCGTCATCGTCTTCCACTTCTTCCACATCTTCCACCTCTTCTACCAATCTATTTCTTTTATTTTTTTACGAAGGTTTATCATTTAGAAATTCCATTGGATCATAATAGTGTCGGTATGTGTCCCGTTCATCCTCTACAATCATATTGTACATGATGATACAAGCCATCATAATTCTTTCAATAATATGACGATCCCAGATAAGACATGGACGTTTGATAAATGCAAAATGTAAGGTATCAGAATCATCTCATATCTCAGAATCATCAGAGATATGAGATGATTCTGATACCTTACCTTTTCCTTTCCTTTTAGATGCATCTCTACCTTCAGGAGGACGAAGAATTGATGAATTTTCACTAATTGGAGTTTCTGGGTTTGAAGGGGTTGAATGCTCTCCACCTTCATCAGTCCTTGATCTTTTTGAGCTGTCACGACTTTCTTCAGTACTCTCTTCATACTCAGAACGGGCTCGTGTTGCATTGCGATTCAAATGTAACTCCCACTTTGGATGTTTACTCATAACTTCTTCTAACACATGCAAATTAGTGAACTTGCTACCACCGTCCTCATAAATTGTGTGAGCTTCTATCTCTACATCTTTCTTGCTCATTCCACTTCTTCTCCGACCATATGCTTCTCTATATGCAGCAATCCATTTGTTCACGTTATCGTTAAGTCGTTTGAAACGGCTCCTACACATTTGTGTATTTCTTTTGCGTATTTCCTATGGATTCTCCATGCGAGCTTGATCAAATAATTTCGCTACTTTTGATCATACCATAGTACCCTTCTAGTTATTTTCACGTACACTATCTTCACTTACTAAAATATAACTCGACATTAGAGCTACATTTTCTTTCACAAGCCAAGTCGCACATTTAGGCTCTTTTTGAGTATTTGTTTGTGTTTGTTCAAAATCTTGAAATAAATTTCGAGAAATATTCTGGGAGCTTTGGATATTTTCAGATGTAGGAATGGAATTATGATTCAGAGAAATTTGGGAATTTGAATCATTTTCGAAATTTGAAATATTATGAGGGTTCGAAGAATCATGAGAGTTATAATAAAATTGAGAGTTTGAATAATTTTGAGGATTGACAAATTCCTCAGAATTATTAAAAAAAGGAAAATTTGATTTCATGAGGGATTTTTTTTTATTTTTGGGAATTTAGGATAAAAAAGTTGGGCAAAAGGATGCTTTTAGAGTGAGAAAGGGAGTATTTGAGTTGTGTCTCAAAAAATATCAATCTGGTCTCTATTTATAGAGAATGAAAAATCAAAAATTTAGGTAATTTAATATTTTATTTTTAATAAAATATAAATATATTTAGAGTTGGTCTTACAAAAAATGCGTTTTTTCTGGCACTTAGGAAAAACGTGTTTTGTTTTTCCCGTTTATGCCAATGCCAGTTTAACAAAGTGCCAGTGCATGTGTAACAAAGTGCCAGTTTAACAAAGTGTCAGTACCAGTTTAACAAAGTGTCAGTTTAAATGTCAGTGCCAGTTTAACAAAGAGCCAGTGCATGTATATTAAGTGTCAGTTTATAAACTAACACTGACACTTTGTTACACTAACACTGGCACTTTGTTACACTAACACTGACTCTTGTTTTACACTGGCACTTTGTTAAACTGACAATGACACTTTGTTAAACTGGCACTGACACTTTGTTAAACCCTAACCAAGTAACCTTGGTTACTGACTTACTGGTTTCTCTTTGCTTCTGATTCAAAAATCAAAATGGAAGGTAGACTTAAATTCAAATTGAGAACAAATGGCGGCGGTTCCAAAAGAAGAGCAAATACAAAAACATGAAGCTTTGGATGGGGTGGTGAATCTGTTTGCCAAAGTCAATCACGACCTCACCGTTGTACACCACCGTCTCGAAAAGGAATTATTTATCCTCCCCATGTAATCAATCCCGTCCCTAATTCACACAAATAATCAGTCAATCGGTCCCTGGGAATTCGAATTAATCATTTGAATCCTCCAATTGCAGCTTCAATTTTATAGAACGCCTACGGACGACGTCGGTGAAATACGTTGTTTTAAAAACCCGTTTTTTCTTAGCTTAAAAAAAATGATTTTTTTACGAGATTTTGGCATATATTTATAGGCATTTTAGAATTATATTTAAAAAGATAAATCAAAAGTTGAGAGAACCAATTGAATGTTGCCATGTGGATGAATGAAACACAAAAGCTTGGTTACGACCATGTTCGATTAGCCAACCAGGTCGGATGAAATTGGCAATCAACATTTTCATTTTGCTTATCTTTTTTTCTCAATTTTTGTTTTTAGTTCCCCGACCCAACCAAAAGTTCAATGATGGACATAGTCTTAGGTAACGCTAAATCCTCCTCTCAGCTCATCTATGTTTTTTGTGTCCCAAAATAAATGTTACATATGGTCAATTAAGCTAAAATTTGATTTAAAAGTTATGAATTAGTGTTACATCCGTGCGTTAAATGGACAAACAAATAAAGTTGACAAATCAATGAAAAAGAATAAAGATTTTTTTATATAAAAAGAATATTTTAAAAAATGTTATTTTGAAAACAAATAAAGATTTCTTATACACGACAATTGTAGTTTTATTTGTAGCCTTTTGACGCATATATTTAAATAATGTGATTTACTTATTTGTACGTTGCTTGTACAATTATAAAATTGCACAAATTTAATTACTATAAATATAAAGTATTCTTGAAAAACATTATTTGTTTTGTATGATTTCAGCAAAACGAAAATCACAAAATTTGCAATATAATTTTGTAAGAACATGGATTAATGTAACATATAAATACTTAATAATATAATGATCAATATTATAATATATGGTATAAAGTATAGAACTCTAAATAATATGTAGAATTCCATAATATAAGTATACCATTAAATGATGGGCATAATGGTAATATCTTATATATCAATAGGTGTAGTCCCTAAATGAAGTGCCCCTTGGATTCCTATATAAAGGCCTATCCATCAAGCCTATGAATCACTAGTTGTTTTACATTCTCATTCAGTCAAAACTCTTCCTAAGTACTTGAAGATCAAAGAGAGTAAAGGGCACTCATCATTTAGAAGATCTATTCCTCCATAATTTAAAGTCTATCTTCTTACTTCATTCTCTTTATTCAAGAACAAGAACAAGACTAAAGAACAAATATGGAATCACAAGGTAATTACACGCTTCCGTCTACTTCTTCTTCTTCTCTTCTTAATCTAGTAATGAGTCGGTTCATATTTATTGGATCGTAATTGTTCCAACAATTGGTATCAGAGCCTGCTCATATACTAGATTGAGTTTGAATTTCTTATAAAGTCTTGTTCTTTAATTTGTTCAATGTTTGTAATCCATGTAAAATTACACTTGTTTTTTGTTCTTGTACATAATACTCATTTTGTCTAAGAGTATTATGTTTATAACTTCATCCTATTTCTGAATTTTGGTTTTACTCAAAAAGGCTTTCAATCCTTAATGTAAGATTATCCCATTTTTGAACATAGCCACCATCCTTGGATGCGTTGTGAGTTTGTTCATTTGCATAGCCACGCATTTTTTTAAAATGTGTTGTGAGTATGCGGATCTACTTACTTTGATTGAAAAATTGAGTTACCATGGAAATAATGGTAAGGTCAAGTTTTAAGAGACACAATGGTTCATACAAGATTACCCCATTTACATAGCCAACATCATGTGTTTGGAGTGTGTAAATCTAGGTCTACTTGTTTGAATCATGTTAATTAAAGTGCGAACTTGTCCCATTTACATAGCCAATAATTATAATGCATTAAAAGGGAAATTTGGTTGGAAAACTGTTCATAAAAGGGTTTGAAAATAGTGACTGTTCGTAATTCTGGGCATTGGGGACGAGTCGTCCCGTAGGGGACGAGTCGTGCCCATCAATTTTTGGAATGGGACCTTTCTGATTCAGGCGTCCCCCTTATAGGGACGAGTCGTCCCCTTAGGGACGAGTCGTGCCCTAAGGGACGAGTCGTCCCCTTTGAAATTCCAAGTCGTCCAGAAAAACTTCAGTCTCAAATATTTTTCAGAATTTTGATAATTTATTGATAAAATATGATATCTGGACACCAGTCACGCTGATTGGCGGTTCTTAAAGTTGTTAAACTTTAAGAATGGACGGGTAGAACATAAGGATATTGTCTTTTATTAATAAATTTTCGTTCTTTTCTTACCCTTTAAAGTTTCAAATTTACCTTAAGGCCTTAATTTTGATTAATTATATCCTTAACAATTTTGGACAAAATTAACATGCTTGTTTCCCAAAGGAGACCTTGTTGATTGAATTCAAACTTGTTAAAAGATGAATGTAAATATTGATATGTGATAACATGCTTGTTTCCCAAAGGAGACCTTGTTGTTGACTAAGTATTTGCATTCATGGGTAATAATTGAAGTTAAACTTTAGGTCATTTTAAATACTTTGATCCATCCCAAAGGAAGGCGGGTGTTTAAAATGAGTTGTTTATATTCTTTATTATCGGGGAACAAGTATCTTAAACTTTAGGACACTTTTTGTACTTGATCCGGCCCAAAGGAAGGCAAGTACATGAAATGTGTTGTTTAAGCTATTTGTTTACCCTAAGATAAATCAAATTGTGAGTCAATTCGAAATCCAAAGATTAGTCTTGATGTCATATTGATTATCTTTATTTTGATGGAATTCACTTTGATATAATTAATCATTGTGTAGATTCTTATACATGTTTTGTTTTATTCTTTTGTTCTCTTCATTCAGATTTGATCAGTGCTTCATCTATTACTACTGCCATAAACTCAATACCTTTGCTAACTGGGACAAATTTTAAAACTTGGAAAAACAAGATTATTATGGTCTTAGGCTGTTTGGACCTTGACCTCGCATTAAGAGAACAAGCTCCCCGCCCTCTAATCGATAAAAGCACTGCGGAAGACCGCTTGAGTTCAGAGAGGTGGAAGCGTTCTAATCGCGTCAGCCTAAGAATTATAAAGAATGCAGTCCCGGAGACATTTTTGAACAGTGTCTCCGAGGATAATGGAGCTAAAGGCTTTTTGGATGCCCTAGAGGAACGCTTTGCAAAAAGCGATAAATCGGAAACAAGTGCTACCTTATGGAAGCTTGTTTCCATGCGGTATAAGGGCACCTAAGCATAAGGGAATATATAATGGAAATGTTTCATCTATCTTCTAAATTAAAGGCACTCAAGTTAGACCTTTCGGAAGACTTGCTTGTGCATTTGGCTTTAATTTCTCTTCCTCATCAATTCGGTCATTTTGAAACGACCTATAATCAAAAGGACAAGTGGAATATCAATGAATTGATTTCACATGTGACAGAGGAAGAGGATAGATTGAAACAATCTAAACCCGAAAGTGCTCATTATGCATCTACCTCTTCTCGTGGGATAAAGAGAAAAGGTAAGGAGATTGCAGTTGCATCAAAGAAGCCTAAGGGATCATCAAATGATCAAAAGGTGAAAAAATGCTTCTTTTGCAAGGACCCCACACACATGAAGCCCGATCGCTTCTAAGTATCGCCAATGGCGAATTAAGAAAGGTATGTCATTTAGCTTTGTTTGTACCTTGAAGCTAATTTAGTTTCAACTCCTTCGTATACATGGTGGTTAGACTCCGGTGCAACTACTCACATAAGTTCATGTATGCAGGGTTGCCTGAACTACCGAACGCCCAATGAAGGTGAAAGATTCATCTACATGGGAGCTGGAAAGCCGGTAGAGGTGGAAGGCATAGGGACCTATAGATTATCATTAAGTACCGGATATTATTTAGTTTTGAACAATGTATTTATTATTCCATCATTTAGACGGAATTTAATTTCCGTCACTACATTAGATCGAGAAGGTTATTCTTGCATCTTTGGTAATAATAAATGCAATTTATATTTTGATTCAAAGCTTTTTGGTACTAGTTCTTTGTCTTATATTGATAATCTATATTTACTTGACACAGTCAATTCATTAAATGAGTCCCATAATAATGAAACTAACCCTCGAGGCATAAAACGAAAGTTTTCAAGTAAAAACTCTTATACCTTGTGGCATAGGCGTTTGGGTCATATCTCCAAAAGGAGAATTGACAAGCTTGTGTCCGAGGGAATATTACATAAACTTGATACTCCGGAAAATAACTTTTGTATTGAATGCCTTAAGGGAAAATTTACAAATAGTACAAACAAAAATGAATCCTTGAGAGCTACAAAAGTCTTAGAACTAATTCATACGGACATATGTGGACCGTTCCCTACCCCTTCGTGGAACGGACAAACATATTTCATTACGTTCATAGACGACTTCTCTCGTTATGGATACATTTACTTACTTCATGAAAAGTCTCAATCATTGGACGTTTTCAAGTCTTTTAAAACCGAAGTTGAAAAACAACTTGAAAAGACTATTAAGAACGTTAGATCCGATCGTGGTGGTGAATACTACGGTCGGAATGACGGTTCGGGAGAACAACGTCCGGGTCCTTTTGCTCGCTATTTAGAAGAGTGTGGGATTGTCCCTCACTACACCATGCCGGGGACACCTAGCATGAATGGTGTAGCCGAGAGACGTAATAGAACCCTCAAGGATATGGTAAGAAGTATGGTTTCTTGTACTTCTTTACCTCACTCATTATGGGGCGATGCTTTGAAAACCGCAACCTACCTTCTTAATAGAGCTCCTTCAAAAGCTACTAGCAAAACCCCTTATGAATTATGGACCGGTAAGAAACCGTCCCTTAATCATCTTCATGTTTGGGGTTGTCCAGCCGAAGCTAGGCCTTATAAACCTAACGAAGGAAAGTTGGACGCTAAGACAGTTAGTAGTTATTTTGTAGGGTATTCTCAAAAATCTAGGGGATATAAATTATATGACCCTAAAACTAGAACCTTTTTCGAGACGGGAAATGCTAGGTTCTTTGAGGATGTTGAATTTAGAGGGGAAAATTTGAATAGTAATTTTGAATTTGAAGAAATGGAAGAGGAATTCGTTTTTATACCTCTTCCTATAGTTCCTATCGAAAATCAAGCACAGTGCCTGAAATTCGACAAGAACATAATATTCAAAATGACGTTAATTCCCCTATTAATGAACAACATGAAAATGTTGATGAGGAAATTCAACACCCTCAAAATCAAGAAGAACCGGTGCCATTAAGAAGATCTAATAGAGTAAGAAGGAGTGCTATACCGGATTATTATGATGTATATCTTGCCGAGAATGAGGAACCGTTAGGTTTAGTGGGAGATGAGCCAATCACCTTCCATGAAGCCATTAGTGGTCCAAATTCTCATAAGTGGATTAATGCCATAAATGAAGAGTTAAAATCCATGAATGATAATGACGTTTGGGATCTTGTCCCATTACCTAAGAATGTGAAACCCATCGGATGTAAATGGATCTTTAAGACCAAAAGGGATTCACAAGGTAATGTGGAAAGACATAAGGCTCGTCTTGTCGCTAAAGGATTTACTCAAAAGAAGGCATTGATTACAAAGAAACATTTTCACCGGTATCCTCTAAAAATGCTTTTAGAATCATTATGGCTTTAGTGGCACATTTTGACCTCGAGCTTCATCAAATGGATGTAAAGATGCCTTTTCTCAATGGTGACATTGAGGAAACTATCTATATGAAGAAACCAGAAATGGTGACTGATTCGGATCAAACTAGTCAACTAGTTTGTAAACTCAAGAAATCCATTTATGGGCTCAAGCAAGCATCTCGTCAATGGTACTTAAAATTTAACCAAGTTATTCTTTCATTTGGCTTTGAAATAAATCTTGGTGAAGATTGTGTGTACCATAAGTTCAGTGGGAGTAGATTTATATTTTTGGTCTTATATGTGGATGATATTTTACTTGCTAGTAATGATAAGGACCTTCTTAAGGAAACCAAGAAATTTCTCTCAAACAAATTTGAGATGAAAGATCTTGGAGAAGCTTCTTTTGTATTAGGAATCCAAATACATCGTGATCGCTCACGGGGTATGTTAGGATTATCACAAAAGAGCTATATAGAGAAGGTATTACAAAGGTTTAGCATGGAAAATTGTAAACCACATGACACCCCGGTCTCTAAGGGAGATAAGTTCAGTTTAAATCAATGTCCTAAAAATAATCTTGAAACCAAGTATATGGAAAATATCCCTTACGCATCGGCAGTAGGAAGCCTAATGTATGCTCAAGTCTGTACTCGCCTGCATCTTGCTTTTATTGTTGGCATGCTTGGGCGATATCAAAGCAATCCGGAAGAGAACATTGGGTCGCAGCCAAAAGAGTGATGAGATACTTACAAAACACGAAGAACTACATGCTTACATATACAAAGTCGGATCATCTTGAGATCATTGGTTTTTCCGATTCCGACTTTGCCGGATGCCAAGATAGTCGCAAATCGACATCGGGTTATGTCTTCACTTTGGCCGGTGGAGCGATATCTTGGAGAAGTGCCAAGCAAACATTAGTTACTACTTCCACCATGGAAGCCGAATTTGTTGCTTGCTATGAGGCATCCAACCAAGCTATATGGTCGCGTAAATTCATTGAAGGACTGCGAATTGTCAAAGGTGTTGAAAGACCACTTAAGTTATATTGTGACAATCGGGCCGCGGTATTGTACTCCAACAACAACAAGAGTTCATCTAAATCTAAGCATATAGATATTAAGTTTCTTGTTGTGAGAGAAAGAGTACAAAATGAACAAATAGAAATAGAACTTATTGGTACAAACTCCATGTTAGCGGATCCATTTACTAAGGCGTTATCTCCTTTAGTATTTCACGAGCATGTTGCTCATATGGGTGTAATGACTTTTGATAATGCCTAAATCAGTGGGAGTTTTAAATGTTTCTATTTCCTTGTATTGTTTTCATTTAAATTGATCTCATTTGGTTAAAGTAGGACTAGTTGGAGAATATATATATGCATTATTCATATATATTCATTAATTTTCCATGCTACATATCTATACTTTATCTATGTCATTTAGTTGGATATATATATGTGATTAATGTGGGTTTAGTTGCGAATCAATTACAACGAATGCCCCTTTAGTCCTTATACTTATATGACTAATGGACGGGATTGTTTTCGAATGACAACAAAGTGCACATAAGGGTTGTCATTTGTGTTATAAATATGATTGAAGTAATTTATTAAGTGAAGGTATATGTTATAATAATCCAAGTGGGAGATTGTAAGAACATGGATTAATGTAACATATAAATACTTAATAATATAATGATCAATATTATAATATATGGTATAAAGTATAGAACTCTAAATAATATGTAGAATTCCATAATATAAGTATACCATTAAATGATGGGCATAATGGTAATATCTTATATATCAATAGGTGTAGTCCCTAAATGAAGTGCCCCTTGGATTCCTATATAAAGGCCTATCCATCAAGCCTATGAATCACTAGTTGTTTTACATTCTCATTCAGTCAAAACTCTTCCTAAGTACTTGAAGATCAAAGAGAGTAAAGGGCACTCATCATTTAGAAGATCTATTCCTCCATAATTTAAAGTCTATCTTCTTACTTCATTCTCTTTATTCAAGAACAAGAACAAGACTAAAGAACAAATATGGAATCACAAGGTAATTACACGCTTCCGTCTACTTCTTCTTCTTCTCTTCTTAATCTAGTAATGAGTCGGTTCATATTTATTGGATCGTAATTGTTCCAACAAATTTTTCTTAATTCTCTTTTATTTTAATTTTTAAATCGTTAAATAACAAACATAAAAACAAATAGAGAAAGAAAACCAAATAACTATAAATAAAATAAAACGCAAAGATAAAATAACGAATAAAATAAATTATTTATTAACCTCATCAAGTTTCAACTTCCTTTCCTCTGAAAGTCATGCAAAACAACCTCCTCATTTCTTGCTCATCGCTTCCATCCAAGTTCAATATAGGAGCAATATTTATCTCCTCCACTTTATTTGTATTATACTATATTATCAAATAAAAGAATATGAAAAAAAAATCAATACAAAATCAATAAAATTTCAACCCAATTAACTACAATATATTTATGATTTACACCCTCTGTCCCATTATTATGGTTACTTTTGATCAACTTGATTACACTTTAACCAATAATTTAAATAAATAATAATAATAATTCTAACAAAAATCCAAAAATTGTTATTGAAAGTATTATTAATCGTGATACAATAACAATTTTTAAAATTTCATTAGAATACTTATTTTTTATTTAAATTATTGATTGAAGTGTAATCAAGTTAATGGAACGGATGTAGTACTATTTATTTTAAACATAGTATTTCTATCACATTTACAAGGATTTGAAAATAAATAACTATATTACACAGAATCTCTGGGAAAAAAACGTGTTTTCATAGGGTTAGGAAAACCATGTTTTAAACCATGCACGGTGACATTTTTATAATTAACTGGCGCTTTCAAAAACTGATCGTGGTTATATTTTCTTAAATACCAGAGGTTATCAAATCAAAGTGACAGTCGTTAACTCTATCGCTGACACTACTAACAAACAATAACAATTTTTAATGCATGTGATGGAACTCTTGAACACATGTGATGACACTCATTAAAACACATACTCTTAACACTCAATAACAAAATTTACAAAAACTTCAAAGGCCCATTTAAGGGCCTCAATGACGTATTTTAGATTTTATAAACCCTGTAATCCAGAGGCTAGTGACTTTTGTAGGTCTCAAAATTAATTTTCTTCGATTTGATATGTTGTGCGTTTCGTGATTCATCGAGTCAAAAGTTATGTCAGTTTTCGCGCACGTGCCCAATAACATAATCACCTTTACTAGTAAAACAGATACACGGGCACTCCTTAATGGCTATACTAGTGTAATGCTAGTGTTATTATTTAAGAGTGTCAGGTACATGTGCCGACACTTCTTCTAACTATTGTTTTCTATACCGTTAATGCTAGCATTAATGTTTTTGAGTGCTAAGTAAATGTTCTAAATAATGCTGGCACTCCTTGTGCATTGCAAGCGTAGTTTCAGTTATTTATGAAAATGTCACTATACATTTTAAAAGAAGTGCCAATTATTTATGAAAATGCCACCGGTGCGATTCAGACCCGATTTGAAAATATATTTTTCGCATTCACTAGAAAAAACACATTTTTTCTATTCATTAGGAAAAACATATTTTTCCAATTCATTAGGAAAAACACGTTTTTTCATAAAATCAATTCATATTTGTATGTACTCTTATTTAACAGATTGTTATATTTTAACGGAATTTGTTGGATGGTATGGATCGTCGTTCTGCAGCTGAGGCGGGCGCCTCACCTGGGCCGAGGCGAGCGCCTGGAAGACAGTAGGTGTGGCCGTGTGGTGCAGCTTTGAGGTGGCCGCGTGGAGCAGGCTGGGGCGAGCGCCTGGGCGACAGTAGCTTGGAATTAGCGTGGTAGCTTTGAGGCGGGCGCCTGGGCCTTCTTGAGGCGGGCGCCTCAATGCCAGCGGTGGGTTTTCGGATCTTGGACTTTCTGTTTTATTTGGTCTTTGTTTGGGCTAGGGTTTGGTTAGTATATACTCCCTCCGTCCCAACAATTGCTTCATCCTTTTGGCCCGACACGCATATTAAGGAAATGGGTGGGGAGAAAAAATGTTGTGAGTGTAATTTGAAAATAAGAGAGAGAATTAGTGGAGAAAATAGTAAATTTGAAAAGTGTTGCGAGTGTAATAGTGAATTAGGAGAGAGAATGAGTGGAGAAAATAGTAAAGATTTTTTGTCAAAAAAGGAAAGGTGAAGCTTCTAACGGGACGTCCTTTTGAGTAATTAGTGAAACTTTTATTGAGACGGAGGGAGTATATGCTATTTAACCCTATGTAAAACTGATGAGATATTGCACATAATAAAACAGAGGCATAGTTCAAAACCCTAATTACATCTCTTTCGATTTCTCAATTGCTTGTTTGTGTGCGTTCTTAGTTATTGTTTAATTGCTTTCGCTGCGATTTCACAACAGAATTTCATAGATCTTTTAATTAGAAAAAAAATTGTGATTATAATTGCATAGATACAAGAGTGGGTATTGTAGATACAAGAATGGGTAACTACAAAGTGCAACTCAAAAATCATTTTACACAATTTTAAAGAGTTCAAATTTGAGCGGGATCAAAAGCAAATTTGAGATTTTTTCGAACATTTATTTTTGAATTGTTATTATACACAAAAATTCGGTTAGTGAAACAGTCATTTGGTATTGTGTGTGTGAAATCGGGTATATACTAACCGTAGCGCTTATAAAAATAAAGTAAAAAAAAAAAAAACAAGGAGTGAAAATCTTCCCATACCTCAAGAATTCCCATAACTAAACAAATCCAAATTTGGAATAGCTGACCTTCAGCAACTTATAAGTCTGTCTTCCTAATAAATTAAAGAAGACCTTTAAAGCGTTAACGTCCTACCAAAATCAAATGTCAACATTTGCTGGTGTTAATTTAGGTTTTCATTTTTATTGCACAATGGAGTATGTAACGCTTTTTGTATGTTCAATTATTATCCTTCTAGTTCTGGCAAAAATTCAACTAACTCATTAAGGTACGAAAAGTTCATGCCCTTAACTGATGGGACTTTTCTTTTTTCAGCGAAAATCTGTATCGGGGCAGTAATTGTGATGAAGAATTGTAAAAAAAAACTAGCCCTACTCCGCCGTTTCAACAAAATAGTCACATTTATTGTTATTATTTGTTCCAAAGAAGAGTAAAATTTTAATTATTTTTAATACAATATTAGCAAGGTACGGTAAGTAAAACTATATCTTTAAGAAAGTGCGTATAATGCTATACAACCCATTTTTTTTAACAGATGAAGTTTGATCTTTGATTGAATGTGAAAATTAATGGCTTTGGTTTACTTTGAGTGTTTGACAATAAAAGCCTCCAATCTTGATAGGGACATCGTTTGAAATTGCAACAGCTAGTCGGTTTTTTTTTTTTCTGCTTTTTTTTTTTTTCGTCACCTTTTTCTTTTGGTCCGTCTTAGAATAAATCCGCAGTTCCAAATAAGAATATATATATTGTTTATTACAATTTTACCATTGTATAAGCGACAGACAAGTAAAACAATTTTTTTTTTTAAAAATATGTTAGTGATATTTGTTATGCGGAGGAAGTATATTATTTTTTGATCATAAGAAATACGTAAACTTTCAACTACATTATTCTTGTTAGACATAATCTTTGCAACATGCCAAACAAATACAATGTAAGGCAACACGTAAACAAGAATCAACGACAAAATTACCATCCCGAATCGTTTGCATGAATTATCGGGCATTAATTTGCAAGAAATATTCATGTTTGCACGTTTTCCCCATGATTCTTTAATCTGTTTTCTTTGTGATTGTAATTGAAGTTTGGCACATGACATAGGCAGAAAATTAGATGAACTTTGGACGTCATAAGTTTATTTGATTAGTGTATCTCAACATTTCGAAACTTACATCCATCTCAAGCCTTACAATCCATCTAAAAACCCCTTTTTCTTGTAGTAAATTATACTGACTCCGAAATTAATCCAACAACAATAGATGCTACTTTAGTTTTGCTTGTATTCAGTTTCTTCTGTGAATAAATATGGATCAATCTTGATCTTCATGTACTATAAACATTTTGCTCCAAAACTCTTTTGTCTAACCCCTCTCTCTCTCTCTCTCTCTCTCTCTCTCTCTCTCTCTCTCTCACTATAAACTCTTCCTTTTCGCTGTCCATGGATTTTGAGGTTCGGTATTGTTTGGTGGCAGTTGTGTTTCTGTTAACTCGCCTACAATATTTTGTTGGTGGAAAGCCACAAGTACCTTGTTATTACATTTTTGGAGATTCTCTAGTAGACAGTGGCAATAACAATTACTTGGCTACGTTGGCCAAAGCAGATTATCCTCCCCACGGAATTGATTTTCCAGGTGGACCAACAGGAAGGTTTTCCAATGGCCGAATACTTACTGACATTACTGGTCTATCTCTCATCTCTCTCTCTCTCTCTCCCTCTCTTTGTTCGTCCCTTATAAAATTTCCTCTTTGAATCTTTAGAATTAATCTTCTTTTCTCTTTTTAATTCTCTAGCTGAAGTTTTCATCAAACAACTGCGTACGGCATTTGGAAATTAAGATTCTACAAAATCTTCATTTTTCTTTTTTGCCATTGAGATTCCTGCAGATTTTTGGGATAATTCTTTTTTTGAGACTATTGCTAATGTACACATTATCATTGCATTGGACATTTCAGCTGAGCTTTTGGGCTTCAACCATTACATTCAAGCTCGTGCAGCCTCAGGTGACTCCGATATATTACTAGGTATAAATTATGCATCCGCAGCAGCAGGAATACGTAATGAGACTGGCCAGCATCTGGTATTTGCTTCCA
Organism: Adenophora triphylla var. japonica; assembly: GCA_022495995.1. NCBI lineage: Eukaryota > Viridiplantae > Streptophyta > Magnoliopsida > Asterales > Campanulaceae > Adenophora > Adenophora triphylla. The sequence continues at coordinate 193,877 of JAFEMH010003835.1, forward strand.
CATCCAAAAAAAAAACACTTATTTCATTTTCGTCTATCCAACTTAAGATTTTTCTTGTCTTTTAAATTTCATTTTTATTGATATCTTTCTATGTTACCTTTATTATTATTATTATTATTATTATTACTATTACTAACATATTCGTCATCATTAGTACTAATATTTGTTTCAATATTCGTGTAGGGTGATCGAATTACATTTGATGCACAGCTGGAAAATCACAGAACCACTCTTGAGCGTCTCGCCAAAATACATGGGAACAGTAATTCAGCAACAAATTACCTAAAAAAGTGCTTATATTATGTCGGATTTGGCAGTAACGATTACCTTAACAACTATTTTATCCCAGAAGCCTATAGAACAAGCATCATGTATACTCCCATGCAGTTCGCTGAAGTCCTCATCCAACAATATCAGCAGCAACTACTGGTAATATGCAATTCTCCTAATAGATTATGACAAATCTAATTCAAACACCTTTTGAGTTTGGGAGCACTTTTAAGGCAATTTTAAGTGATTATGATGAATCTAATTATTTGTTGTTGTGGCTATGAGATTTTAAACAGTTTCATTAAAACTTAACCAAACCTGTTTACAGTCACAAAACTGATTCTAATAAATAACGTTTGCCAGAATCAATCCTTGAAAGTCACTTTGTCTGAATTAAAAGTGGTTTCAAGTTCGCACTTAAATTTGTTTGTTATATATATCTAAATTTTGAGACATTATATTCTTCTTCTCTGTAGACATTGTACAGATATGGAGCACGAAAAATTGCCTTGTACAATGTGGGGCCAGTAGGGTGCACCCCGAATGAGTTAGCCCGCAATCATGCCGAAGGAACTTCATGTGTAGATAGCATCAATGCAGCCGTGCAGCTCTTTAACAACAGGCTGAAGTCACTCGTTAAAGAGCTCAATGACAATACTAGCTTCAATAGTGCACATTTTGTCTACGTTAACATTTATGATATCACAATGGAAATAATGGCAGACTCGTCCTCTTATGGTAAGTACACGTACATGTTTTTTCTTCCTTGTTAGATACTCCCTCCGTCCCACAATAATTCGCAAAAAGACACATTTTGTGCATCCCACAATAATCAACACTGTCTCAAAATGGAAATGAAACATATTTTTCATACTCAAAAAAATTACCTACTTACCTCACTATCTCTCTTCTATCCAACCATCTACAGTCACAACACATGACCTCTTTCACTTTTCTCCTTAATTCTTGTACCCTTCCATTTGTGCATATTATTGTGGAACAGAGGGATTATTGCTGAAGAGAGGGAGTATATACTCCCTTCGTCCCACAATAATCTGCAAAAGAGACATTTAAAGCGTCCCACAATAATCTTCAAAATCCCAAAATTGAAATAAGACTCACTTGTCATCACACTCACAACAATTACCCACTTACCACACTTTCTCTCTTCTTCTGATCTATATATCTAAGCTCACAATACATCACCTTTTCCTCTTTTCTTCTTAGTTCTTGTGCCCATCCCATTTTTCATATTATTGTGGGACGGAGTGTATCATGTGATGAATCAAAAAGATATTTGAGACACTATATTTTTTGGGATAAAAGTAACTCATTAAAGAAAATGAGATTGATTTGATGTTTGTGTTTTGTTGAAACTGCAGGATTTAGTGTAACAGATACTGCGTGTTGTGGAGTGGGAAGGAAGAATGGCGGGTTCACGTGTATTCCTTTTCAAATCCCATGTCAGAATAGGTCGGACTATATCTTTTGGGATGCTTACCATCCTACCGAGCATTCGAATGAGATAGCTGCAGCAAGATCATACAAAGCACTTCGTTTGTCTGATGCTTATCCGTTTGATATCCATACACTACTTCAGTTGTGACTAATAATCGTGTACGTTGAAGAACATTCGTGATATAGTTGGTTAATCATAATGTTTGCATCCTGCACTACACTTATTTTGTTATTCAAATTCAAATACAAGGTTTGAAATCGGTTAACTCTGTTAGAGTAGAAACACGGCAAAGAAAAGGAAGGGAGGCACATAAGAGAATGATTCCTCAAAGAGTTTAATTATACCGTGTTTACAATACATATATACTGATGCAGATCGACAACAGAATTTCAGCAGACCTGTTGGAGCGGGCGTGCAAGCTTAAAGACACGGCCGTGCAGTCAGTGTAAGTTGTGGAGCGGCCGTGCAATGTTATGGACTCGGCCGTGCAATGCGGCAAAGTCAGAAACGGGCTTCAGTTAGATGGCTTCGGTGAGTTTATGGGTTTTGGGTTTTATGAACAATTAGTTAGGGTATTTTAGTCTTTTTATTTATAGGTCATTTTAGGGTTTGTGTGAGAGTATTTATACTTGTTTTAGGGTTTTGAACAAGACAGTTTTTGATTATTGAATTTTAGTGAAAAAGCTTACGCTTTTCAGAAACGAATCTTTGTTCTTCGGTTTGGTCTACAATCTCTAGCCTCAAGGCATCAGTTGGTATCAGTTTCCTGGACGAATATCAATGGCCGACTAAAGACGTGGTGGTCATGGTGGACGTGGTGGTCGTGGATGGGGACGTGGAGCGGATGCCCATGAAGAAGATCACCATCGTGATCGAGACCTAGGTGATATTGAGATGGACGAATTGAGGAGACAAGTTCAGACATTTTAGAATCGCATTGATCGCGTGGAGCGTCCACCGGCTATGGATTCAGATTCGGATGTATCGTTCGAGGACACGGAGTATCATGATGGGGTCAACCCCTTTGGCCGCAATCAGGGACATCAGCACAGGCATGCAACAGATCCTTCTAAAGACGTCGGTGTGAAGATCGAGATTCCTGACTTTGAAGGTAAAATGCATCCTGATGAGTTTATTGATTGGCTTAATACTGTTGAACGTGTTTTTGATTTAAAACACATGAGTGATAGTAATAAGGTGAAAGTGGTTGCAATCAAATTAAACAAACATGCTTCAATCTGGTGGAAACATGTTAAGAAACAACGGGTTCGAGAAGGGAAATCCGAAATTCAGTCATGGGAAAAGATGAAAAAGTTGTTACGTAGAAAGTTCCTTCAAAAAAAATTCCTGAACACTATAGGCAGGAATCTTTTATTGAATATCACAATTTGAGGCAGGGTGATAAGTCAGTAGAAGAGTTTATCGGTGAGTTTGATCGCTTGCGAATGCAATGTGATGTTACTGAAGAAGATGAACAGACAGTTGCTCGTTTCCTTGGGGGTTTTCGTATCGATGTTTTCGAGGTGGTTCAATTGCAGCAGTATTGGACGTATGAGGATATTTGCAGACTTGCTTTGAAGGTTGAGCAACAGTTAAAGAGAAAGAAGGTCGTGAACCATTGGCAAGGTAGAGATCTTGCTAGTAATCGAGGGGCAAGCAGTAGTAGCATTCCAAAAGGGGTTTCACCGACAGCTACTAAAACACCAGTTGCATGCAACAAAACCTGGGTTTGTTCCGAAAACCACAAGGGCCAGAAAACCAGCTAGATGCTTTAAATGTCATGGGCTTGGTCATCTCCAAGCTAAATGTCCCAATCGACATATTGTTGCTTTAATTGAGGACTGGCTGCCAGTTTTTTATAAAGCTTCTGATGGTTCTGATGGTGAGATTGAGGATGTCTTTGCAGATCAGAGTACAACTTTAGTGGTTTGACGGGTATTAAATGTGACTGCCGTAGAAGACGAACAGTGACATAATATCTTTCAGACCAAGTGCACTGCTAAGGGTAAGGTCTGCAAGGTGATTATTGATGGTGGTAGTTGTGAGAATGTCGTTTCTACAACAATGGTTGAGAAGTTACACTTGAAAACTGAAGAACACCCACAACCATACAAGTTATCATGGTTGATTAAGGGGAATGAGCTGAAGGTGAATAAGCGGTGTTTGGTGCAATTTTCTATTGGCAAGCGTTACAAGGATGAGGTTTGGTGTGATGTAGTTCCAATGGATGCATGTCATCTTTTACTGGGCCGCCCATGGTTGTTTGATCGACGAGTCAAGCATGATGGGTTCAAGAACACATATACGTTCCGAATGGATGGGTTGTCGATTACATTGTGCCCTACCGATCCGAGACAGGTACCTGACAGGCCTAGTATAGCTGCTACTACCGTTGGATCAGCTCCTAAGCCGGTCAGCTTTTGATGTTGCTTATACACGGGAAATGGGTTCTATGTGTTATTAGTTGTTGAGGGTAATGAGATAAATATGTTTCCGCCAGCAGCTGTGTAGTCTCTTTTGGATTCCTATAGTGATGTGACACCAGAAAAAATTTCTCCGGGTTTGCCACCAATAAGGGATATTCAGCACAGCATTGATCTTATTCCGGGAGCTTCAATTCCAAATAAAGCAGCTTACCGATTGAGGCCAAAGGAACATGAGGAGTTAGAGAGGCAAGTTTGTGAATTACTAAACAAGGGTGTTATTCGATAAAGTATGAGTCCATGTGCAGTTCCTGCTTTTATGGTTCCGAAAGCTGGGGGTACATTACGTATGTGTATGAATAGTCGGGCAATCAACAAAATCACCATCAAATATCGTTTTAATTTTCCATTCCAAGGATCGATGATTTACTTGATCAGTTACATGGGTCGGTGGTGTTTTTGAAGATTGATTTGCGGAGAGGTTATCATCAGATTCGTGTCAGACCGGGTGATGAATGGAAAACTGCTTTTAAAACTCGAGACGGGTTGTATGAGTGGATGGTGATGCCGTTTGGGTTGTCTAATGCTCCCAGTATTTTCATGCGTCTTATAAACCAGATTTTCAGACCATTTACCGGTACGTTTGTGAAATTACCCGAATCCGGCTCGCGCGCGGGCCTTGGTATCTCGCATTTGCGTTGTTTTCGTTGGTCGAGGAGGTGTCTCGCTGTGTTTTTGCTTGTAGAGTCGCCACGCCATTTTGATTTAGCCCAAAACATTGAGAAAATGCATCAGTTTAAAAACTATTGTTGTGTGATGAGATTTTTGCGTTCGGAGGTCAGATTACTCCTCGAAAAGAGAATATTAGAATATTAGAGCTCACCCGAGTCATCTCGTAAAACGAGTCTTTCAGTATTCCTTCTTTCTTTAAATGTTGTGTGTGTGTATGTGCTTTTTAAAAATGCATGCTGTATCGGATGTCTACATTGTACACTACGTATTGAAATGTATTGAGATAGTGTAGGAAGGAAGCCTTACCAATGTTGGTTCGTGTCTGTCTTCCGCTGGGGAATAGTGTTTGAGAATGGAATAGTGTTCCGGGATAGACCGGGATTGCTTCGGGATGTGCCGGTTGTCAACGGACAAAGCTTCGGCGTGCCTCAGGATTGTCGGGTGTGCACTCGGGCAGAGTTTCGGCATGCGTTGGGATCTCAGGGATTGTTGGCTGGATTCGGGCAGAGGTTCATCATGCGTTGGGATCATCGATTGTGCTTGGGCAGAGTTTCGGCGTGCATCGGGATTGTCGGTTGAGCTCGAAAAGGTCCGAAACACCTCGGGATGGACCTGGCAATGCTTCAGAGTACCACAAGGGGCCTCAGAATACCTCAAGAGTGCCTCGGGCCAGCTCGGGAGCATCTCGGGAGCGCTCGGCAGAGCTTCGGAGTACCACGAGGGGCCTCGGAATGCTCCGGAAGGAATCGAAAGGGACCGGGATTGCCCAAAAGGGTCTTAGAGGGTGCCTGAAGGCTGGGGGGAGAGAGGAGAAGAGGATTGTGTGTGAAAAATGAGAGGGGGAGCCCTCTATTTATAGTGTAGTAAAATCAGCAAAGATGTCCGCACGGACCTCCCATGAAAACTAATTTTTTGGTTTTCCCAGATTTGAAGGAATATTGTGGACTTTAAGGGGATTTCGTAATAATTATGTCTGGGAGCAAAGAGGTCGGCACGGACGTTATGTGCTTTTCAAAATTTTCCGAAATTCCCAAAAATTCCTTTTGAGCTTTTTTATCCTAGAAAGGCCCCCCTTGGTTTGGTTGGTGGTCTTTTGGATTTTTGAGGGCTACGGGTGTTCGAGACTGTGTTTGTGTGATTCTGCGGTGTTTCCCATGTGTTCGAAAAAGAGTGATCCAGATTGGGGTACTTACAGAAGCCCCTCGACGACATCATTTACGGAGGAAATGGGGTCGTCGATAAGTAAGGTCCTGATCTGGATCGCGTGCTGGGAGAGGATGTGACCGTGTAGGTCGGTTCGTGAGGACATGGCAGTGTCCTGTTGTGTGACCGTTTAGGTCGGTTGACTGACCCTTTGACAGGATTCCTATGTATACCGTATGGGAGTCAAACCTGATCGTAGTTCGTGTGTGGGGTGAGTGTTGTCGTGCACGAGGACGTGTGATGTCCTCTGACCGAAACTCTGTGTGTCGACGTGGTGGTATCCTGTGGGTGACCGCCTAGGTCGATTGGCTGGACCCTGTGATAGGATTTCTACGTATCCCTAGTAGGAATCAAGCCTGATCGTAGTTCAGAGATCGTTTAATTGTAAGTGTATGCAGGCGTGGTGGTGCCCTGAGGTGATGTGACCGCTAAGGTCGACTGTGAGGACGTGGTGGTGTCCTGAAATGGAAATTTTACGGTTTTCCAAACCGGGTAATTTAAAGCCTTCCGGGCTGTGGATAATGATTTGGGAGGTTTATACGGTCTTCCGAACCGAGTGGTTTAAAGCCTTCCGGGCTGCGGATAGTAATTTGGGAGGTTTATACGGTCTTCCGGACCGAGTGGTTTAAAGCCTTTCGGGCTGCGGATGATGATGAGGACGTGTTATGCCCTCTAACTGAGGTTGTGTCGTGCGTGAGGACGTGGCTTGTCCTATGACCGAGGTGTGTCGTGCGTGAGGACATGACTTGTCCTCTGACTGAGGTTGTGTCGTGCGTGAGGACGTGACTTGTCCTCTGACTGAGGCTGTGTCGTGCGTGAGGATGTGACTTGTCCTCTGACTGATGTTGTGTCGTGCGTGAGGACGTGACTTGTCCTCTGACTGAGATTATGTCGTGCATGAGGACATGACTTGTCCTCTGAGTGAGGTTGTGTCATGCGTCAGGACGTGACTTATCTTCTGACTGAGGTTTGTGCCGTGCGTGAGGACGTGACTTGTCCTCTGACTGAGGTTTTGGTTATGAACCTGGCGAGGCCTTTTGTGAGGCATGCTTGCTTTGTGCTTGATTTTGAGAGGCTTGATTGCCTTTTGTTTTGTCTTTGAGAGGCGTGATTGCCTCGTGCTTTGTCTTTGAGAGGCGTGATTGCCTCGTGTTTTGTCCGCTGGGGAAAGGTTGGACTTACGATGACTGCCGGTGTTCATCTGCTGGGGATGCATGGTCTTGTACGGGTTTGTAGGAATTCCTGTTTGACTTTTGTCTGCTGAGGAGGGGATTTCAGGCTTACTTTGATGGCCGGTGTTTGTTTCGTGTTTTATGTTTTGGAGGCGTTTTGTGCCTTGTGATTTGTGTTTGGAGGCATATGCGCCTTTCGTGCTTGTTCTACCGTTTAGTGGGCGAGGTTCGGGCTTACGAATGACGGTCGGGGTTAGTTTGGTTGGGTTAAGGACCAAACTGCATTGAATCTACTGAAAAAAGGCATTTGGACAGCCAGGGATAAAGATTATAAGGGCAAAAGAGTAATCTTGCTAGGTTTTGCAAAGAGGTCCGCATGGATCAACTTTGTTTACAAAGAGGTCCGCACGGACGATCAAGGAAATTTAATTTTCCCAGATTCACATCAGCTTCCAGCAACGAAGCCTTCCCCATTTTCCATGTTCAGTCGATAGAAAAAGAGAGAGAGGGAGAGAAAAACTTGGTTTTTGTTCAAGATTTCCTAAGGAATCCTTCCGAGTTTGCTTGAATTGCTTGCCATGGCGGAAAGGGTTAGAAGTGGTCGTCGCCAAAGGAGCCAAGAGGCTATCGACAGGAGATCAGACCTTCAAAGGAATTGCACTTCCTTTGTGCCTTCGTCGAGGAATTCGGACGTGTTGTATCCGGATCCGGGAGTGCACAACTTGCGGGAGAGGACCGCCGGGGAGGTAAGAAATCAATTTTCTTTTGATTCTTACTTGAATTGTGAAATTTGTGATGAATTGTTGAAATTGAGCATGTAAGAATTGTGGGTATGTGATTTTTGTGCAAAAATGTGGAGATTAGCTCTTATTTGTGAAAATAAAGTGCCTCTCTTCGAAATGCATGCTTTGATGATTTGTACCTTATGCTATTTCCGTATGTACATTGTGGAAAAATTTCCTTGTGGGAACGGACTTTGTGTAAAAAGTGTGACGTGTGCCGTGTTTCGTGACGGATTTTGTCTGAAAGTGTGTGCCGTGTAGGGATGGATGTTTTGAAAATGTGTCACGTAGTGTGAGCCGTGTTTTTGTGTCGGACTCTGTGGGGAATTTATGTGCAATGTGTGCCGTGTTTTTGTGACGGGTTTTTGAAAATGTGTCGTGTAGGGATGGATCCCTCTTTTGAGAAAATTTGTATAGTGTGTGCCGTGTTTTGTGACGGACTATGTGGGGAAAATTATGTGCAATGTGTGCCATGTTTTTGTGACGTTTTTTTTTTGTTTTGCCGTGTTGGGACGGACTTTTCCTGTTTTGCCGTGTTGGGACGGACTTTTATGCTTTGGTTTGTTTTTTGGTATATTTGCATTAAGTACTGTGATTGACGTACCTTTGCTGTGTTTACCTGCAAGATGAGGGGCCTTTTTATGGAAAGGCGAAGAAGATGAAGTCTTGGGGGTCGCTCGAGGCCGTAGTTGAGTTGTGGCAGCATCTGGCGGATATCTCCAGGGAGGATAGACCGATTCCTAAGAGGCTGGTCTTTGATTCTGGTTTGGGCGCGTTCGTTGAGAACCTTGCCGGGATTGCGGAGACGAAGAAGAACAAAGGCATCTTCTTGGCTTTGTTTGAGTATTGGTGGGACACCACGCATACCTTCCATCTGAGCTGGGGAGAGGTGACGGTGACTCCTACCGACTTTGCAGCGATTACTGGGCTTTTCTTCAAAGGAGGGCCAGTGAGATGGCGGGACAGGATGTTCGATGGGACGCTGGAGGAGCTGCTGGGCTTTGCGCCCTTCCCTCGTAAGGGCCTGGGTATGCTGTATAGCGACGTAGAGGAGCAGATCACGGCCAACATCGGGGCTTATCGCCATGGTACTGGATTGGTGACGGCTGAGCAGCTGGCGCGCTCTTTCTTGTGGTTTGCCCTTTCCGAGACTTTATTCACGAATCACACTTCCTCCGCTCCTTTCCCTCTGCTGGAGAGTTTGGTGGACTTAGGGAGGGTTGGTGAGATTGCATGGGGCGAGGCGGGCTTGGCCGAGCTCTACTTTTCCATGGACCGATTTAGCCGAGGCGTGGCCAGTTCCCTGGGATGCTTCGATTTTGCATTGGAGGTATGAGCTTATTGCTGTTTATGGTTTAGCAGTTTGTCATTTCTCCGTCCTCTTTTTCTTTTGTTCTGAGCCTTATCCGCTTTTGTTGCAGGTGTGGTTCTATGAGATCTTCCGGTGTCAGCCGTGGGATCGGGATGCTGAGGCCATGGGGGCCTATCCTGCTATGCTGGGCTGGACCCGTTCTCTGAGGAGGAGGAGGAAGATCAGGGGGAAGCTCACTGTTGCATATCGAGAGGTGCAGGAGTTCCTGGAGAGAGATAGCCCAGCGGGGTTCGAGCTGTACCCCTGGGTTCGGTACGACGCCGACGAGCTCGAGGGCGGTCCCGTGGTGACGCAGCAGAGGAAGATGCTGCGGGGTCTGACTTGTGATGTCATGTATCTAGGGGAAAGGGTCTTCTAGCAGCAAGGCCCAGGTGTGCCCCCTATGGCTCCGAGGGATCCGCCCTTCGGGATGTTGCATCCTCGTGACATGGATGTGCTGGAGTACGATAGGTACCTGGGGGGTGTGAGTGCCAAGGATTTTATCTTGTATGGCGAGGAGTACGGGGCCTTCGTCAGGAGGAAGCTGAGGACGCCACATGTGTTAGCGAGGGAGAGGTAGGATGGCCCACCGCGTCCCCCAGAAGTTCCGGTGCCTGGGTTAGACTTCACGTATGTCCGCGGGGACTCTTCGAGGCGGAGGGTGTCGGTGCCCGTCCCTAAGCAGGCTTCTGCTGCTTATCGGGTTGACCCGGATGCTCCGGTGAGTGTGCTTACTCTTTTCCATCTTGGCATCTTTTCTGTATTTTTCTCTTTTTTGTCGAGTATGATTGTATCTCTTTTGCTGAGCGTTTCTTTAGCTGTTTGCTCGTGCAGGTCTTGGGGCGATCGTTTGACACGCTGACCCGTCGGTATGTGGGGATACGGTCCTTTGCGAAGAAGCTCGCGGGGAAGCTGTCTTGCAGGTCTTCGCGACAGGCGGCGGCGTTCGAGCCAATGCCTTCGAGGCATTCTGTGGATACTCCTTCGTCGAGGGCTGAGCCGGGGCCACAACAGGAGGGACCCGTTCGGGGGCGGCATAGTCTAGATGCAGGGACGTGTGCGGGGGCCCAGAGGTCGCAAACTCTTCACCAGTTCTTTCCTCCGCCGGATGCACAGGGAGAGGGTTCGTCGACGCACCCCTTCTGCGATCTTTTCACCGGGTTTGATCTCTCGGAGTATCTCGAGTACTCGCCTCAGGAGGGGGTCCATTATTTTGATGATGAGGGTGTGGCTGGCGAGTTTGGCGAGATGCCTGACTTCCCGTTTGCTAACGTTGATGATGATGAGTCGGAGTAGGGCTCATTTGCTTTCCCTCTTTCCATTTTTTTTTGTTTTTTTTTGCAACAGACATTTTGGTACCTGTAATAAAACATTTTGTATATGCACAACAAAGTATTTTATTTGAGATGTAATGTCGTATTTTGAGATTCCCGGGGATTTTCCTAGGATTTGTTGCTAGTTTATTATTTGTGTATGTTACGTGAGCTGGGAATGCGTTTGTGGTTAGTGTATGATTGCCGGAAATGGCTTTGGCCAGGATTTGAGCAGTTCGGAGCAAGGTCCTGCCGAGAACAGTGGCTATTTTGCTGTTTGCTGAAAATGTGGGACCAGGTTGCAAAGAGGTCCGTACGAACAAACCTAGCATGCAAAGAGGTCCGTACGGATCATCTTTGCTTTTGGGGAAGAAATAAGTGTTTATAGGATGTCTGGACTTCCCTCACTTCCCATTTGCAGTCATTTCGAGCTTTTTTCTCATTTTCTCTTGAAACCTCCATTTTTGCCATGGATTCTTCGTTTGTTCCAAGAGTTTTGCCGAGGAGTTCGAAGGAGCAGCAAGCATACTTCCTTGAGCGGCTAAAAATGTGGATGCGACACCGTATGAGGCACCATAGGCAGGCTTTCGAGGTGAGGTTTCGACTCTGTTCGGTTTGGTCCCTTAAGGAGTTGGTTCCTGGTTGGGAATTGTTGCGGGCTGCCGCGAAGTTCTGGGATGTTAGGAGGCATGTGTATAGCTTCTCCTAAAATGAAGTGACGCCCACTTTTGAGGACTTTCGGGCTTTGATGGGAGGACCGGAGGTGGAGGCCATCTCGCTTCCTTTGATTGGCGGTGCTGCCGTGAGCGTGAAGCTTGCATGCTTTCTTCGGACTTCGTTGGAAGAAGTGCAGGGTATGACCTTTGATTCTGGTCATGTTGATATTTCCGCACTACCGGAGCGGTTTATGAGCGATGACGAGAGTGACGTCTCGTGGGATGCATTTGCCTTGTGCGTGATAGCGACGCTTTTCATGGTCAGCTCCCTTGGGGTATGCGACGGCGCTTTGCTGGATGTGGTAGGGCACTGCAGGGCCGGAGAGGATATTGTTCCGTTGTTTCTGGGGGAGACCCTTCACGGCATTGACCGTCTGGCGACTGGGGATAGGTTCATGAGAGGGGGAAGCCCCGCTTTGCTCACTCTGTGGTTGCGGGAGAGACTTCAAGCTATGCGTGAGGCTGCGGCGTCGTTTAGCCCGTGGACATTTGCTCAGCATCCTCTTGTATTGGATATGGACCAGTCCGCCTGGGAGAGATGGATGGCACAGCTTGGCACGCATCAGATCCGTTGGTGGGTTCCGCAATGGGGGATTGAGACTAGGAGGGCCTTTCAGGAAAGGTCCTATGTTGTCAGAGTTTCAGGTTTGTCTTGGTCCTCCTTCTACATTCCGTCGCTTGTTTCCCGGCATTTTGGGATGAGGCAGAAGCCTTTGTTGGGCTGGGCCGATATCGCTACTGCAGAGGTAGCTTCTCTTTGTATGGCAGCTTCAGGTGCTCTTCTGTATTTTCTGAGGGTATGGATGTATTCCTCTTTCCCTCCTGTGGTGCTCCTTCGACGTCGGGAGAGTGTTGTATTGACCACCGAGTACCTGGATTGGTATGAGCAGCATGTCGGGCAGTCCCAAGTGATTTTGGGGAGCATGCATGAAGCGATTCTGGGCAAGGTTTCCGTCGCAGCTATTGCCTTAGGAGTGCCGAAGCCTGGTCTGACCCTCAGGATGTTACGGGAGACGCTTTATTTGACTACGAGACCAGAGTTGACCGACTGACGGAGAGAGGTCCTCTTTTGCAGACTCACAGGGAGGAGATTCGGGCCGAAGCACGGGCGAGTGAAGCTCTGCGAGCTGCTGGATTGTTTGACTCTAAGGGGAGGACCCCTAATCTCGGATTGAGAGAGACAGAGCTGGCTCATGTGGAGCGAAATAAGACTCGCCGGGGACGAGGGAAGAAAGGGAAGAATGGTGTGGGGACAAGCGCAGATGGCGCGGAATGATCTCCTAAGTATCCATTCATTGCATTGTAGACACATTATTTGTTAAATGTATTAAGCTGTCTTTTAGCATGTTGTGAACTTGAGAGTAGACCGTGCTTGAAGTCATCAAGAAATGTTGTAATCGTTAGTGATTTGTGATTTACTTTTAAAGCTTTGTCGAGACGCAAGATCTCTTGTTCGCCTTTTGTTTCTTTTGTGAGCCTTGACGGCGTCCACCTTTGGACCTTTCTGTTGTATTTAAGGACTGAAGCAGCCTGGGCCTTGACGGCAATCCCTTTTCGCTTGGATTTTGTGTTTGGATGGGAAGGTTGGATGATCCCTTGACAAGTCATTTTGACGGTCTTTTCCGTGGCTTCCTTGCTCCTTGCTTGTTGGCGCCGGGTTCTTGACCTCTTTTTTTTGTAGCTTCTGCTTGAGCTTATTTTTTTTGAAAGCTTCTGCTTGAGCTCTTTTTTTTTTTGAAGCGCGTGAGGGCGAAGGTAAGCCCCTAGCTTGGAAGTTGACATTGGTCAGTCTTTTGACGCTGAGTGACCTTAGGATGTCCTTTGATGTTGCCGCCGTCGTTTGACTTGGTCAAGGTGATGGTGGGGGCATGTTTTTGGAAAGTGTATAGTTTGATGGAGGTCTTGGTTGACATTCAAACTTTTGACTTTTTTGTGTGTTTTTAGACCGGACCAATTAAGGTTGCCTACGTTCCCCCGGACTAGAGGGCTCAGGTCTGCGTAGTTCGACACTACAAGGAGTGTCAAGAGATGCACAGTTGGTCTTCTTTAGGCAAAGTATCTGCGAAGTTTGCTTCCGTTTACTGGATTCATGAAGGGATTGCCGTCTAGGTCTGTCAGCTTCATGGCACCTCCGGAGAAGATCTTTTGAACCACGAAAGGGCCGATCCATGTTGGTTCCCATTTTCCCAGTGGGTTGGTGCGAGTAAACCAAGGGAACGATGTCCTCACCATCCCGACAACGGCCTACCACATCCAACAAAGCGCTGTCACATATCTCAAGGGAGCTGACCATGAAAAGAGTGGCTATCACGCACAAAACAAACACGTCCCAAGAGACATCACTCCCGCCGTTGCTCATGAAATTGTCAAAGCTTTTTCAGCCCCCGACTGCTCAGAAAACCTGCCAAAGCTACCTCATCCTCCATATACCACAAACATTTCAAGCTCATGCGACATGCACAAAACATAAAAAAAGGGGAAGTAGAAACAACTCCTAAAGTTATCACCTATAAGGTGCAAATAAAAGAGTTCATTACATGTGAATACATTGCGCACATAAATTCAAATATTTTGTTGCTCTCCTCACTAACATGCACAGAAAAAAAAAGAGTCCTACTCCGAGACATCGGCAGCACCACCTGGTAAAGACTCCCACATCTCGGCGCCTCCACCAGCCACCTCATCATCCTCGGTGAACTCACTATTGAACATCGAAGGATTAAAATCAAAGATGGTTGCCCTCACAAAAATTTTCCCATAATGGGGGGTATTCCTATTATCTATGTCCTCACGTAGATGGGCATAGAAGTTCCTCACCACACTCTCAACATATTTAGAAACCTTTGTTACCGTTGGAAAAAAGCGCCTATCCTCCAAAAATTGATATATGCCAAAGCTTTTGAACTTATTAACATCAATGTTTCTCTCATTAAGAATCATTTTTTCTGAGTCTTGAACGCATTTGTCCAAATTTGACTTAGTATAAAACTCCTCAAACAAAATGGGAAGTTCATAAAAACCAAATGACACATGATTAGTTCTAGAATTTGGAGAAGGAGTAGGTGATACCTCAGGTGTTGCTACGATTGTGGTGACGGATGTGGTTCCTTGTGTTGTGGTTGTTGCAGCTTGTGTTGTGCTGGTGTTGTCTCTGTAGTTGCAACACTTGAGACAACACTTCATTAGAGCTTTTGCTTTTTGATCAATCTCTGTTGGGCTTGGGCTAGTGGCTCTTCAAAATCATCCTCTAACCAAGCTTCATCATCAGAAGTGGATGACTTCTCTTTGCTTGCTTTGTAGTTCTCATCCGACCCTTTTTCAGAAGATACCTCAAGGGAGGCACTTGATTCTTCATCAATAATCTCCAATGGATCATCAGGTGTGTTTGAGGCAGCACCTTTTGGTCTAGACTTAGCCTTGAGTCTCTCGGATTGTCGTCGGCGAGAGAATTGAGCCCTAGAAGAGACATCAATAGACTTTCTCTTCCTTGTATTCTTAGGAATAGCCAATGTGAGCTCCAGAGAAGGTGAGGTCTCAGGGATGACCATTGACACATGAGTGGGAGGAGGATTTGATACAACCAATTCTAGGTTTGATTTTGTGGATGGTGTTGCGGACAGTGTTGCCGCGGGTGATCTCTCCAGTGGAATGGCAACACTTGACGCAACACTGGAAGGGGCTAAGGGAGAGATGTCCATGGGAGAAGCATTTTGAGAGTTCTTTGAAGGACTGGCCATGACAGATTTGAACAGAAAGAAGGAAGATGAAGATGGAGGGTTTTGTTTAGAGAGAGAGACGAAGAGAAAAGAGAAGGCGGTGAAGGGAGATAATGATGGAAGGTGGTGTAATTAAGGAGTATAGGAATAGAAAATAGGAGTGATTTGGCAAGATAAAACCAACTCATATTTATCATAAAATTTAAAAACCTTTTACACATAAAAATTTGTAACAAACTTTAATTAAAAAGGTAAAAAAAATTATCCCTATCTCTACCTCTCATAACAAACTAATCCGGCTTTTTAATAAATAAAGACAACTAAAAGTTGTTACAGAAAAATTTCGAAAATTTTGGATTTTCATATTTGAAAATCAAGTTCAAATCAAATTGAACTTCAAAATAATAGAAATTTCATAAGTACTTTTAGCTAGGGAAAATTTAAGGATTTTTTTTTAAAAACATTTGATTTCACAAACTCTAAATCTATGAAAATAGACTTTTTGAAATACAAAATTTAATTAATAGAAATCCGAAGATAAAAAGAAGAAATAAAAAATTAATGTAATATCTACTAATATGTTGATAGCAATTTTGGGTAAAACATAAGATAACACATTTGAATAAGATCCCCTTAATATTTATAACATATATGAACTTTTAAATATCCATTAATAGGCAATATTAAACAAACTTTACACTTACTTTATTTATAAGGAAGCATCGTAGTAGCGAGCTCGGTGCCCCGAGTTTTTTTTTAATAAAGTGTAAAGCTATATATATATATTAAGTTTTATACCTTTTAAGAAGGATACAATGTAGTAGTGAGCTCCATGTCCATAATACTTAGTATAAAACCAATACTTTATACTCCCGTTTGGCAAGAAAGCATCGTCGCAGCGAACGCCGTGCCTCGAGTTACTTTAGGAGTATTTCAACAACATTTGCCTATTAAATATCAACCGTATAATTAGTGACTTTGTCACGTTAAGAACAAAGGGGAACTTATCAACATGTTAACCTAAGTATACACCCATACTAGAACAAAAAGGTCAGCAAGTGCCACCCATTGGGTTTAATTTTTTTTATATGTTACATAGTGTTGCTGTTTGTGTTGGCAACACAGACGACAACACATTGAGACATCAGATTATACAAAACACAGACCAAGAGATTTTTTCAAGCTTGAAAATCTCTCATGGTCAAGGGATTAAGTCAAAATATCAGCAAGTTGATGTTGGTATCAATATTCTCTATTTGGATTAAATCATTTTCAACTAAATCTATTAAAAAATGATGGTGGATATCTATGTGTTTAATGCGAGAGTGTTGTACGGGGTTTTTGAAAATATTTATAGCACTTAAATTATCACAGTACATGGTCAAGACATTACTATCAAGACCATAGTAATCAATCATATGTTTTAACTATATTAATTGTGAATAACAACTCCCGGCTACTACATATTCAGATTCAGCAGTCGAGAGAGAAATACAATTTCGCTTGCGACTATACCATGACACTAGGTTATTACCTAAAAAAAACCCCAATGGTAATTTTTCTATCATCTATATCCCCTGCCCAATCTGAATCACTAAAACCAACTAAGTTTGTATTAGTGTCTTTAGTAAACGAAATTCCTAATTCACTAGTCCCGGATGCATATTTAATGATTTTCTTAACAACATTTAGGTGAGAAATTTTAGGATTAGACTGATATCTAGCACACACACCTACGTTGACCATAATGTCGGGACAACTGACAGTAAGATAAAGAAGACTACTTATCATGGATCGATAAAGAGTTGGATCAATGTCCTCCCCTCGGTTTTTGCCCACCTTAAGTGTTGATCCCATATGTATTTTTGAACTCTTGGCACTCTCCAATCCAAACCTTTTTACCAAACTTCTTGCATACTTGCTTTGAGAAATAACGATCCCATCATTTGACTATTTTACCTGTAATCCCAAGAAATAATTTAGTTCACCTATCATGCTCATCTCAAAAGTTGATGTCATAGCCTCCCTAAAATATTGCAAAGAAATTTTAGATGTGGATCATTAACCTATGTCATCAACATAGATTTAAGCAATGACAAGTTCTTTATCATGCCTTCAAATAACAATGTCCTATCGGCTTCACCCATACCAAATCCATATTCAATTAGGAAACTTATTAAACACCCATACCATGCACGTGGGGCTTGTTTCAAGCCATATAATGCATTCTCAAGTCTATATACATGATTTGGGTAGAATGGGTCTTCAAACCCCTTAGATTGCTCAACATAAATCTCTTTATCTAAGTACCCATTTAAGAAGGCCACTCTAACACCCATTTGGTGTAATGTGATTTTAAGCTAACAAGCCATATTTAAAAGATGTCTTATTGAGTCAATTTTAGTCACAGGTGCAAAGGTCTCGTCATAGTCGATTTCTTCCACTTGTGTATAGCCTTGAGCCACAAGACGAGCTTTGTTACGAACAATATTACCCAATTCATCAGATTTGTTTTTAAAAAATCCATTTAGTTCCAATTATATTAGTATGTAATGGACGAGGAACTAAACACCAAACATTGTTTCAGGTAAATTGTTCAAGCTTTTCTTGCATAGCTTGAATCCAAAAGTTATATTTTAAAGCTTCAACCACATTTTTAGGCTCAAGAACATAAACAAAATAGGAGTATTTTACCTTGGATTATGTGGTGGACATACACATATACCTTACCATTCTCTCTATAATTGACGGGCTCCTTGTTACTTGTACGATTCCCCTCATTAACCTCCCCAATTACCTAAGTCGTGGGATGGTTATTCCTGATTCTTGCTGGGGGTCCTAGCATGTTGATACACCACATCATCTTCTTCTTCTAAGACATTATTTACAGCCTCTATTCTGGAATCATGTGTTGTCTCATGTGTTTTCGTATCAGAGAATACACTTGGGGCAACACCAGAATCTGTAGCTGTATCGTGTGAAACAGTTCCTATTTCAGCAACTTCTCCCGCTTCTTCCAGCAACATCAGGGGCATATCTTCAGCTGGTTCACCTGTGACACTAAAAAAGTCATTAAAAACAATGTTTACCGATTCTTGAATAGTTTTTAATCTTAAATTATATATTAGGTAAGCATGATTGTTTTGAGGGTAACCAAGAAAGATAGCTTTGTCACTCATTGAATCAAATTTTCCTAAATATTCCCAGTCATTTAAAATATAACATAAACACCCAAACACGTGAAAATAGTGTATGGTAGTGTTATTTCCGTTTAAAATCTCATAGGGTGTCATGGTAGTACCAGGTCTTAGAAAAACTCTATTCGAAGTGTGACATGCCGTGTTTAATGCCTCGGCCCAAAAACCTTTAGAAATTTTTCTAGAAATTAGCATAACATGAGCCATCTCTAGCAAAGTCCTATTTTTCCTTTCGGCAACACCTTCTTGTTGTGGTGCTTTGGGTGCCGAAAATTCATAGTGTATTCCTTTTTTACTACAAAATGTAGAGAAGGGAATTTTATCAAAATCCTTACCATGATCTGTTCTTATTCGGAAAATAGGTGAGCAAAACATGTTTTTTATTTTGGAAAATAAGTGTTTAAATTTATTAAAAGTTTCAGATGTTTATCATAAAAAATATACCCAAGTAAACCTAGAAAAATCATCCACTATTACATAAATATACTTCTTACCTCCCAAGCTTTCTACCTCAATTGGACCCATTAAGTCCACGTGCAAAAGCTGAAAAAAAATGTGTTGTTCCTGAGTGTTGTTCACTGTGTTGTACAACACTGTGAGCAACACGAGTCTGTTTACCTTCTTGAGATTGAGATTGGGAACACCTTTAACAGTACTAAATTTGACAAGCTTCTCAATATTCCTATAATATGCATGTCCTAACTTTTGATGCCATAAAATTGTGTCATCAATTTTCGTCGAGTTGCACACTTGTTTTTTTACCAACAAGGTAGAAATTATCACTTGATCTTGTACCTGTCATTAAAAAAAAGTTAGTGTTATCAAAAACTTCACAAGTATCCTTATTAAAGTTTACCTCCAAATCGTCATCACATAATTGGCTAATGCTAATTAGATTAGCAACCAATCCATCTACATGTAAGACCTTTTTTAAAGGAGGAAATCCGGTGACATAAGTCTTCCTATTCCTATTATGTTAATCTTGCCTCCACCTCCATAGGTTACTGAGCCTCCGTGAATAAGTTGGTTGTCCTTCAAGAAAGATCTTGTTCCCGTCATGTTACGTGATCAACCACTATCAAAGTACCAAGCACCTGAAACGTTAGTCCTTAAAGCAGCATAGATAACATTACATTTCAGATTAGCTTTAGGAAACCAAACTTTTCTTTATGAATTTCTATTTTTTCTGACCACCTATGTTGTCTCGAGTGTTGTCTTGAGAGTTTAATAACACTTGATAACTGTACTTTTTATTTTGAAGAATAAAACATTCTGATTTATTATGTCCAGCTTTGTGACAGTACTCACACTCAAAGGTATGGTCAGAAACATTACTATAAGAACTACCTTTTTCCTTAACATGTTCTTTTACAAAACTAGTCTTAGTTTCCTTATTTAACAAGGTAGAAGTAATTTTTTCTAGTGATTCTTGAAACCCAATACCTTCTTTGAGAGGCTTACTCAAGTTAAGTATATCATCCAATTTTGAAGAACCCGTGTTGAGCTTCCTGAAGATTGATTCGACTAGCTTAAATTTGGATTTGAATTTATCAAGTTCTGCATCCTTCTTAGTGAGTTGAACCTCTAGCCGAGTCATAGAGTCCTTAAGCTCCTAGTTATCCTTGGTCAAGAATACCACCATCTTGTTCTCCTTTTTCCATTCTATGAGAAGTGACTCATAGAGATTTTTTAATTCATCAATGAGCTCATCTTTACTAAGCTCATCCTCCAATGAATCATCTCCATCAAAACTAACAGAACCATGAATGCATACATCATTAGAAGAACTTAATGAATTATACCTGCTAAGTGTTGTGTCATGTGTTGTCATGTGCTGGACTACACTTGAGGCAACATATCCTGACGAAGACAGCTCCTCCACCGTGGCCAACATAACCACTTGCTCAAGGTTTTCACCTTTTTCAGTTCCTTCCTCCTCTTCATCACTAAGAGACACCCACAAATTTTTGCCCGCCTTTCTCAAGGTGTTTGCACATACATTGGCATAGTGACCCCAACCGGAACAAGCATGGCATTGAATGGATTTAATGTATTTGGGATCAGTTCTGCACTTCTCTGAAGATGCTCTCCTTAGTGATGTATCTCTTTGGTTCAGAGGAATGGTTCTCTTGGGCAAAAAATATGCACTTTGAATTGTTGATCCTTAGCTTTAACCTGCACATTGTTAAACTTTCTAAGCATGAAATTATATTTCTTAGCAAGCGAGCTACACTAGTATTCTCATCTAATTCCTCGAAGGCTTCGTCTTCATCATCCACTACCGTGTCCGAAGATTGAACTTTAAGGCAATATTTTTGCTTATTGAAGCTTCGGTTTGCTCATTAATATTTAATTCAAAAATTTTCAAAATGCTCATCAAGGAATTAATATTCATAGTTAAAAGATTATGAGCCTCTTCAATGGCTGAAACTTTAATGTTAAAACGCTCGTGAAAAGTGCGAATAGCTTTTGAAACAAGTTGTTTATTAGTAAAAGGTTCTCCTAATACTTCACACTCATTTGAAATATCGATCAACTTTTCAAAATATGAAGAAATATCTTCATTTTCACCCTTTCTTAATCTTTCAAACCTAATAGTGAGACCTCTGAGTTTCGTTTCTTGGACACTACCATCACCTTCACAAAATCTTTGCAAAGTATCCCAAGCATCTTTTGCAGTGAGACTATTTTGAATGAGTTTAAACATATTCATGTCAACCCATTCATAGATGGCATTAAGTGCCTATTCATTGAAACTAGCCATATTATTCTTTTCATTTGTCCATTCGGATTCAGGTTTGACTTGTACATCACCATCTTTATCCAGAGGAAGCAATGGAACAGAATAACCATTTGTTACAGATCGCCAAGCTCGAAGATCAATTGATTTGATATACGAGCGAATACGAATCTTCCGATAAGCATAATTTGACCCATCTAAAACAAGAAGCCTCTTTTGATTAGGATTAGTTGGGTTATAAGACATGACTAATGGATCAAAACACTTAGTATATCAAGTGCCATGCTCTGATACCAATTGAAATTGTCAATATATTAAGATAGGAGAAAAACAAAACAAGCGTTGTCCATAGTATTACTAACACTAATAACAACACTGTTCACACCAATCCAAAAGGACAAAAATAATTGAGACTTTTAAAGTAGCGGAAATAAATGTAAACACAAGAGAATAGATATTTCTCAAGTTATATATGTATATATTTATATAAATATATAACTTGAGGGGTCCCGGATGGCAAGAACTTTCTTATGTATAAACTTTTGGTACAAGGTCAAAAGTTCCCTAATGATTTTCTATCAATAACACAGAGGAATAACTATTCTAGAACACACTATTTACAATAATTCACTATCTCACACACAGAAACACTTTAGGAATGAGAGCTATTAACTATAAATTTGTTAAGTTCATTGTTGTTTTTGTCATCTGTTGTCTATGTTTGATTTTTGATGACATTATGTAGCTATTTTTTTTTTAATTTCTTCATTAAAATACTTCCAAATTTGTTAAGTTCCTAGTTGATTTTGTTATGTTCAATGTTCTTTTTGTCATCTGTTGGCTCTGCTCTTTTTATTTTTGATGATATTATTTTGCCATTTTTTAAAAAAATTTTCATGAAAATGCTTCCAAATTTTCTTAAGGTCATAGTTGTTTTTGTTATGTTCACCATTGTTTTTGTCATTTGTTGTCTGTGCATTTGATTTTTGATGACATTATGTAGATATTTTTTTTAAATTTCTTCATGAATATGCTTTCAAATTTGTTAAGTTAGTAGTTTTTTTTGTTATGTTCACTGTTGTTTTTGTCAGCTATTGGCATTTAGTGCTTTCAATTAAGTTCATAGCTGTGTTACTTAAGTTAACTGTTGTTTTTAGTGTCTTGTAACTCTATTCTTGGCATGAAAATGCCTTTAAGTTCACTATTGATATTTAAGTTTACTTATGTTTTTATCTTCTGAATTTGTTTTTATAAATGGTGAGAGTTAAACATCCTTGCAAGAAGACAAACAAGGATGCTATCAAGAAGAGATTAGAAACAAATGAGAAAAAAATTAAGAAGAACAAGAATAAAGAGGAGAAACAAATAATTTTTAGATCAAATGTAGAAGCCACAACAAAGCTTCTACAATTTTTTGAGTTAAAACAAAAACAGTTGAAAATGTTGAAAAAATCACCAGTTTCAACATGTTCAATGCACTGATTAACAACAAGAATATCTACCACAGGAAGTCGGATCTTGTCAGTTTAGATTTGATCAGCTGCTATGATGAAGGAAATGATAAATTCAAGCTTGGGAATAAATTGGTTGAATTCACTCCAAATGACGTGAAAATATTATATTTGGGATAGTGTCAAGAACAACAGATTTAGATATTAAATCAAAATCAAGAGGGAGTTTGGCCACATGTTCTCTACCAACAAGAAGATTTACAGATGTTAAAAGTAAAATAAATAAATCCAAGCTCAAAGATGTAATCATAGGAATAGGTAACAGCGAGGAAGATGATTGTGTGGAGGATTTTGTAAAGCTGATGACAGTTTATTCCATGACAACATTATTTTTTGCTTAATCAGGAGACATTATACCATACTCATTTTTTCAATATGTGGATGATATTGAAAAAAATAAAGAGCTACAATTGGGCAGGAGAAATTCATGAAAAGTTGATGGATTCGACCAAGAAAAACATTAGGATGCCCCATCTAGTCTCTGGATGTGTCGCTGCACTATCCGTAAGTGTCTCTGTTTTTGTTTTGCTATTTACATAGCTATATTTATATAGTATATTATATATTCAAAACATATTTTATATTATTTATTTGTTTTCCAGTAATGGTTCTATGAGCATAACATAGGACTTCCAGAGAGACAGGAGAATTCTTCCTAGATTCATGAAGTGAGAATTTCCCTTAAAGCTTGACAATTTCAAGGCAAAGTATATTGATCGATTGACTGGTAATGATGTAAGTTGTTTATATTAAGTTTACAATTGTTTTTGTTAATTTTACAGTTGTTTTCAGCATCATATTAAGTATACTGATCTGATTTTTCTTTTTTCTTAAATAGATTCTAGAGAAAAAATTGGTTGTAACCAAAGATGAAAATCAAATGTTTACAAGTTGTGAATTGACTAAAGAAGAGGAAGTGAATAATAAATGAGTAGAAATGAAGAATATAAAGAACAAAAATGATATGGAATAAGGTCTGCCAAATCCAACCATTCCATCTCAAGAGTCAGCAAAAACTGTGAGTGATTTGATTTTTTCATGACATTGCTTTTACAAAATTTTTTACACAACTGTGCTCTTAAGTTCACAGATGTTTAAAAATATTAAGTTTTAGAATCAATTCTAATCAATAAATGTCTTCAATTTTCTTAAGTTCACTGTTGTTTTTATTAAGTTCATAGTTGTTTAAATTAAACAACTTTGAACTAAATCTCTCAATTGCTTCTTATAGAGAAGTTTAAAAACTGTATAAAATAAATATTTTTAAAACATCCATGGACTTAAGATGAATGACGTTAACAATACTTTTACTGATTTAAACTGATTTTGACTCTTTTTAAAAAAATGTTTTTCCAAGAGATGTGGTTTTAACTATGAAAAACAACCAACTGAAAAAGAAGACAGTCAACCAAAGGAAACTGTTCATTCCTAAGACTGTGAAAACACTGTGAGTGATTGTAATTTTCCGCAAATGCCTGACTTCAGAGAGAACACTGTTGATTTCAACTTCTCAGATATGTTCATTGGACCCAAGGAAGTTTAAAAGAATGTAAATGAACAATCAATCATGGAGAAAAGAGACCAAGTTGAGATCAATGATCTAAAAATGAAAAGGAATAGATGATTGCTGATAATGAGGAGCTTCAAAGAAAATACAATAATTTGATTGCCACAAGTGATGCTGAGATTGAAGAGCTTCAAAGAAAATTGAAGGAAGCTACTTTGAGAATTGAAGATTTGGAGAAAAAGATGAAAGAAAATCAACCGAAAGAAGTGGAAAGATAAAATGAAATCAGTCGTTTAAAGATTGTTTATGAAAATGAGTTGACCACAATGAAGAAGAATATCACACTCTTATTAAGAATCGAATGCTGTGAATAAATTGAAAGAAATGGAATTTGCAAAGATTGATGAGATAAAAAAAATTGGAGAATTCACATGATACAGAAAATAAGAAATTTGAAGAGGAGGTGGGGGTTAACACAAAAATTAAAACCGAGGAGATGCGTTCAATGATAAAAAAATGTGAAGGAAAGAACAAGAAAAAAGGTTGTTGATGATTCATTTGACTTTCAGATACTAACTCGTCAATCAAAGAAGTTGAAAGTTGAACCGAAGAGCAATAAAGAAGAAGAAAATCAACAAGAAAAAGTTGTTAATGCTAAACAAGTCCAAGAAATTCCTGCTAAGGAAGCTCACCCTTCTCTTAATAGACTTTTCGGTTTAACAACCAAACACATTGATGAAGAAACAGTCCACCAATACAATATGATATTGGCATTTCAAGGCTTTAAGTAAGTAATCATTCATCTATTTTAATAACAGTTTACCTAATTATTATGTTGAGACTCATATATTTATATATATGTATAAACTAATTATGTTACAGAGTGAGTGCATGGGTAAAAGAATTCGTTTATTTCAACGTTGAGCATTTACATGCGATAGCACATGATAGGGCATCTAAGGATGCAATATGTTGATTATTTGTTTGTTTTTAAGTTCACAATTGTTTTTGTTAAAGTTCTCAGTTGTTTCACAATAATTTTTTAGACAGGTGATTGATGGATATTTGTCAATATTGGTTAAGAAGTACAGAGGCATTGTGGATAAATCCTCACCGTCCAACAAATTAGTAGGAGTAATTACAACAAATGCATCAATATAAACAAATGCATATAAGCATTATTTTGTAGATATTATTTTTTTTCTTTTCTTTTAGTCTATTGAAATAAATTAAGAGTTATATTTTTCTTTACATACCTATTTGAGAAATTAATGGTCCAAAGACGATGTCAAGGAACAAATTGATGGACCTTTCAAGCAATTTTGCAAAGACAAAAAAAGGTTCATTTTAATTCCAATTCACATATCAAAGTGAAAATCGTGCAGAGCATTGGACATTGTTGGTGTTTGATACAGAGGATACATAGTACAAGTTCTATAACACGTTGTGCCCTAAGAAAGGTCACCCAGACAAATATGATTTTGTTGCTAGAAAAATGGTAAATGGATTACTACAATATAATTTTAAGTATTTTTTTTCTTGTAACATAAATACTAGACTAACAATGCTTTAATGTTTTTGTTTCTTTTCTTTTTATTTTTTTCAGTTTAAACATACAAAGGCATCGATCCCCTCAAATCGTGATAGTCCTGAATATAAAGACTTCGGTACTGTTAAAGATTGTCCTCATCAGCCTGCATCAAGTATTGATTGTGGAGTTATGATTTTGATGATGATCGAACAAATGCTGAAAAAAGGAACAACTGAAAAAAAGATTTCCAAGACTATAGTTCATCAATTCAGGGCTCAAATGTTTTATGATTTTCTGAATGATGTTTACACAACCAGTATAGAGTTGGGGGATCTAGATGACATACCAGATAACGCACCATATAGTCCTTCAAAGTAGGTAGCAAACATTTGGATTTGGGTTTTGTTCATGGAAAGGATATATATGTTTGTGGTAAACATTTTAGTTTTATGAACAGGAACAAATTAGCTTCAGGGTAAAATTTCTATTTTGTTCAAGACAAGTACATTCATTTTGGTATTCTGAATGTACTATTTTTCTATGTTTTTTTTAGTTTTCTGAATGCACTGCAATGTGAAACAAAAAGTTTAGAAAACGACTGTGAACTTAAGAAAAATATATGTGAACTTAAGTAAAAAGAACATCTTTGAATCATAAGTTAAGAAAACAACTGTAAACTTAAGAAAAACAAATGTGAACTTAATAAAAAATGAACATCTCTGAATCATAAGTTTAGAAAACAACTGTGAACTTAAGAAAAACAAATGAGAACTTAAGTTCACTAATGTTTAGAACTGCATTAGATGTTCTAATATTAAATTGTAAAAACCAAATATGAATCATCAAAACAATGATCAATGTTTAAGAATCTAAAAATGCCATCAAATTATTACATAGGCTCCTTACAAGATTTTCTATTATGATTTCCTACGTTACCACAACGACGACATTTTATTTTGCATTTAAAGCACTCTCCTCTTGAATGAATTCGAAGCTTCTTAATTTGGTCTTTCGGGTGGACGCTTTGCTGTTGGAGGAAGTATTAGAGGATCTTCTTCATCAACCAATGCCATTGATTCATCTCCAAATGAATCACAAGGCTGAATAGCATGAGCATAACAATTCTTATAGGTCCCGCTATGAAAATATGTCTCAATGTACTGATAAGGAGTTTCTGTGCAATTGGACAGGACGACAACGACATGAACACATGAAAACCCTTCATGCCGCCACTTTCCACAAGAACATGTTAATTTTTCAATGTTCAAGTCCATGGACGGAACTGAATGGACTTCAAATATCTTGTCAATTGAAGAATGTATTATCCATGACCTACACATCTCTAGATTATCCCTATACCTTTTCTCCATGATTGGACATAAAAAAGTATTCAACTTTAATGAATATTCTCTGCGCTTGGACATCTGTGTCATCAACTTAAGCCCGATTTGATTAATTAATTCCTTAACAGGGATTCCACGAGCTTCTCTAAACTAAGAATTGAATGATTCTTCTGCATTTGAAAACATCTCACCATAACATTTACCTTCAAAGTATGCATTTGCATAATTAGCTGGTGGAAGGTTAGCAAGAAACTCATGGACCTTGGGGCCACCTTCATTCCTCATTTCTTCAATCAAAGTATGAAAAAATTTCCTTCGTTGGAGCTTCTGCAGACTGAAAGAGTTTATGAACCAATTTTTGCCAAAAATTTATACAACATCCCTTCATTTTATCCCTCAAATTATTCCTTAAATGATATAGGAAAAATGAATGATAGCTCTGAGGTATAACAACCTTCACCGAAGAAATAATCCCTTGTTGATGATCAGAAACAAACGTAATTCTAATACCTCTTATAAGAGGTTCCAATTGTTGAAGGAACCATGTCATATTAGAAATATCTTCCGAAGAAACAACAACAAAATCCACATTGAAAAGACCTATAAATGACAAGAATAAAGATAATAATATAAGTAATATAAAACAACTGTGAACTTCTGTAAATAAGAGTGAATTGAATGCAATTTTGAGTAAATCTAGCACATCTCGGGTTAAATTGTTACCATGGTTTCCATATTTGGCTGTTTCCGCTAACTTCATACCCTTGTACTTTTTGTGCAAATGAGCCCCATCAAGAAACAACACATGCTGACAAGAACGAAAACCTTTTACACAAGCCCCAAACGACACAAAACACCTCTTAAAGTGAAAGGATTATGGCTCAACATCAAGAATAAAGTGGCTAGTAGGATCCAACTGTTTCATCTTTTAAAAGTATGGTCTAAGCTTATTGTAAGACAATTCTGCTTCACCAAACACAATGTCATTCGCTTTTTCAACAACCCTTCAAGCAATTTTATAAGTGATGTCAAATCCGTAATCTAACTTTAAAAACTTCACAACATTAGAAGGGCCTATCAAAGGTTTAGAATGAATATCATCAACAATAATATCACAAAGAACCTCAGAATTAATCTTTGAACAACGTCCAGAATTGAAGACATGCCCACAAGTATGATTCCGATCAAAAGTCTGTATATAGGCAAATACATTAGAAGCTTCAACTGATGCGTGAATCCTCCACGGAAAACCTCTCAAATCTTTGTGTACACATTTGGCAGTAACACGCTCACTATCATTTTTCAAATAAACAAAGCCAAAACCAACAACTGCAACATACTTACATCACTTGTTTCTGAACTCACGAATTCCACCTTCAAACCTTTGTCCAATACCCACTATACCAACAATCCACTGCGCACTTTTCAATTCCTTATCTAGATGACAGAAAAAACTAACAGGCAATTCATGACTACTACATATACTTAAGACATTAGATGAGGACTAGTCATTGTAATCCAATGTAAGAATCTGTGTCAAATGAATTTCAATACACTCAATAGAACTACAACCTAAAATAATTCCCATATTCGTAAAATCATCCTCATTTTGTGATAGGCAAGTAGAGTTCCGAGGTAAAGGATAAGAAAAACGCATAAATTCCTTCTTCAAACCCTCCCATCTATTGCAAACAAAATCAACCAATGCATTTAAAGATGAAAACTTACTAAATCTTTCAACTGCTGTAAAATTCCCATATTTCAACAAAACCATCACACAAGAATTCATTTTTTGAAGATTGACTAATCTGCACCATATAAGAAAAAATAAAACAAAGTTAAGGAATAAACATAAAATAACTGTGAACATAAGTAATACAACAACAACAACAAAGCCTTAGTCCCAAAATAATTTGGGGTCGGCTAACATGAATTCTCATATGTCATCGTGAAAAAAAATTTAAAAAATAAATAAATAAATAAAAATAAATAAATAAATAAATAAATAAATAAATAAATAAACAAATAAATAAATAAATATACAAATCAAAATCAAAAAATCAAAAAATCAAAAAATCAAAAAAATAAAAAAATCAACCCCCCACATGGATTTTTGCCCTCCACTCCAGCCTCTTCAACACCATACTTTCATCCACTCCAAGTAAACTCATATCATTTTCAATTACTCTAATTCAAGTTTGTTTGGGTCTTCCCCTACCCCTCGCCATTTTATCATTTCTCCACTGTTCCGGCCTCCTAACCGGTGCATCACTCGGTCTCCTTCTCACATGTCCAAACCACCTTCGACGATTTTCCCTCATTTTATCCTCAATGGGCGCAACTCCTACTTTACCTCTGATCACCTCATTCCCCAATCGATCCTTTCTTGTATGACCGCATATCCATCGAAGCATACGCATCTCCGCCACATTCATCTTATGCACGTGACACTGTTTCACGGCCCAACATTCGGTGCCGTAAAGCAATGCCGGCCTAATTGCCGTGCGGTGGAATTTTCCTTTAAATCTATTGGACATGCCGCGATCGCATAGAAACCCTGTGACACTCTTCCACTTCAACCAACCTGCTTTAATCCTATGAGCCACATCTCCATCTAATTCTCCATCCTTTTGGATAATGGATCCAAGATAGCGAAAAAAACTCAGAAGCTTGGATAATATTTCCATCAAATGTGACCGCCCCTGCCTCCCTACTTCCAACTCTGCTAAACTTACACTCCAAATATTCAGTCTTGCTTCTGCTTAATCGAAAACCTCGAGATTTCAAAGTGTGTCTCCACAACTCCAATTTACTTTCAACACCCTCTCTTGTCTCATCAATCAGTACAATATCCTCTGCGAACAACATACACTTTGGTATATCATCTTGGACTAACCTCGTCAATTCGTCCATTATCAAAGCAAAAAGAAAGGGGCTAAGTGCGGAACCTTGATGCACTCCAATCTTTATAGGAAACTCTTCGGTCTTTCCAACACTAGTCCGTATACAAGTACTAACTCCATTATACATGTCCTTGATAATATCAATATATTTCTTTGAAATACCTTTCTTTGCTAATGCCCACTAATGTACCTCTCTTGGCACTTTATCATACACCTTCTCCAAATCAATGAAAACCATATGCAAATCTTTCTTTTGATCCCGATATTTCTCCATGGTTTGTCTCATAAGATATATTGCCTCCATAGTCGATCTTCCTGACATAAACCCAAATTGGTTATCCGAAATATCCACAATTTTTCTCAGCCTTTGTGCAATCACTCTTTTCCAAAGTTTCATAGTATGGCTCATTAGTTTGATCCCCCGATAGTTAGCACAATCTTGGACATCACCTTTATTCTTATACAAAGGGATCAGAGTACTCTTCCGCCACTCCAATGGCATTGTGTTAACTCTCCATATCTTGTTAAATAGCGTTGTTAACCAATCTATTCCCCTCTCCCCGAAACATCTCCAAACCTCAATTGGTATACCATCCGATCCAACAGCTTTCTTCAATCTCATCTTTTTCATTGCCATTTCCACTTCACTCTTTCGAATTCTCCACATAAAATCTCGATTAACCATACTCGAAGAGATATTTAAATCTCTAACATCCTGCTCTTGATCGCTATTGAACAAGGTATCAAAGTACGAACTCCATCAATCTTTTATCTCTTTATCCCCGACTAGAACTCTTTGGTCTACATCCTTTACACATTTAACCGTCCCAATATCTCGTGTCCTCTTATCCCACATACGAGCGAGTCTATAGATGTCCTTTTCCACTTCTTTTGTATCCAACTTATCATAAAGTTTCTGATTCACCTTTGCTCTTGCATCTCTTACTGCTTTCTTAGCATCTCTTCTAGCTTCCTTATACTTCTCATAGTTCTCGTCGCTCCTACATTTCCCCAATAATTTGTAGCATTCTCGCTTGCCCTTTATTGCTTGTTTTCCTTCCTCGTTCCACCATGATGTGTCCTTACTTGGTGGCCCATTTCCTCTAGATTCTCCAAGGACTTCTTTCGCCACCTCCTTTATGGTATGTACCATCTTAGTCCAAGTCGAATCTATATCCATATCCTCCTTATTATCCGACCAAATACCGGTATCGACCATCTTAGCTACATATTTCGGTTGATTCTCCCCTTGAAGTCTCCACCACTTGATTCTAGGGTCTACCTGTGATTTTCTCTTCCTCGAAATTCTCTTACTTCGAAAATCAAGTACCACCAGTCTATATTGAGTTGCTATGCTCTCACCCGGAACAACCTTGCAATCTGTATAACTCTTTCTACAAGTATTTCTTACTAAGAAGAAGTCAATCTGACTCGCATTACCTTCACTCCTATAGGACACCAAGTGAGATTCTCTCTTCTTGAACCAAGTGTTCATTATACTCAAGTCATATGCCAACGCAAAGTCCAGGATACCATTTCCTGCTTCATTCCTCTCCCCAAAACCAAAACCTCCATATATGCTCTCAAAGCCATGTCTATTAGACCCCACATGCCCATTCAGATCACCACCAATCACTAATTTCTCACCACTAGGTACTCGTTGTACTACCTCCTCCAAATCTTCCCAGAACACTTGCATAATAGATGCATCCAACCTTACTTGTAGTGCATAGGCGGAAATAATAGTTATAATCTCATCACGTATAACCAGTTTAATGCCCATAATTCGATCACTCTTCCTGTACACTTCCACCACATCATTAATATACTCCTTATCAATAATGATACACACTCCATTTCTACCCTTATCCTTTCCTGAGTACCAAAGCTTAAAACCCCAAGACGATATTTCTTTTGCTTTCTCTCCAACCCACTTAGTTTCCTATAGACACATTATGTGAATCTTCCTCCTCCTCATAACTTCCACCACCTCTGCTGATCTCCCTGTCAATGATCCAATGTTCCAAGTTCCAAAGCGCATCCCACTACCCTTACACCTACCATGGACTAGCTTCTTTACCCTCACTCGTCCGCAATGCGGGAACCCTTGCATATTTGAGACCACCCCCGGGCGAAGAGATGGCGCGTCGCTTTTGGGCGACGACCTAGCAACCTTTGCATACTTATCAACAAAACAACTATGAACTTTTGTACAATATAAGACATTAAAAAACATTCAATAATTAAAACATAAAAATAGGTCGAATCATGTATCTAGTACAACTAACACACAGCTGTGAACTTAAAATATATAAATAAGTTAAATATTCTGTTGCAATTACATTAAAAAAACATTTAAATTCGTGAATTATCTACAATGCTTATAATAAACAAACAACTAAACATAAACAAAAGCTGAATTTGAGATTATGAACAATTCGTATTGAAATCATATTCACGAATCATCAATGATGCTCGTATAAAGCGATCAAGTTCACCAATCATCAAAAATTCAAATTCAAACAATTAACAATAAAAAAATTATCAAAATAAAAACATCAACATGATTGAAAATCACAAAGCAATCTACTTCTAAATTAACCATAATCAAACAATTAAGCAAATTGAACTCACCGAATTGAAGGGGGATCAAAATCGCCTTATCTCTCTCTCGCTCTCCGTTGCTCCTAATCGTGAAAAGTGACACGTACCAAGCCCTAGGCGAGAAGAAAGAGATATTTATACGAGGGTAGTTTCGTAATTATAAAAACTCATTAAACTAGCGAGAGATCCGGTGTGTTAGTACAGACTGTGGGTGTTACCACAGATGCTATCACTGGCAATTGGGTGTTACCCGAACTGGAATAATTTGTAATTTAATAATTCTTTCCATGTTATTTTATATCCTAATGTCTAATATTATTTGCAAGATATATGTGTTTGTTGGTCCATTTTTCAGGTTAATACATGGTTGGAATAATATCTAAAGAAATGGAATAAGGTTGAAGATAAGTTCCACATACATAGGAGATTTATGTGTAACTTTTACTTGGCTCACATTTGTTGATGAAGAAGCAAAAATGTGGGAAGACCAAGTCTTGAGGTTGTTGCTGTTGATTGAAGAAGTACAAGGCCAAGAAAGCAAGAGAGTACAAGGAGATAAAGCAAGGACTTGGGCATCAAGTTTCGGTTGCTACTAAGGAGGAGAAGTTGGCGCATGAAGAGGAAATCAAGCCAAGAAATCTCTCCACTCCTCTCACACGATTTGAGCATCAAGGGCTGTTGTTTTTTAGTAGGCTCCAAGGAAATTGAAGGCTATAAATAGGCTAGGTGTGATTGCTTGAAGATATACCAAGGAAATACCAAATACCAAACAAACACACCTTAGCACAAGAGAGACAAAGTAGTTTTGGTTCTTATAATCCTTCCTCCCTTGTGATTCTAGCTTAAACACTGAGTGTTTAAGAGAGTGTTGACTAAGGATATGATTTGTGCTTTGTCTCATTAGTTCCATAGAGCATTATTATTGTTATAGCAATAGGGAACTTTCGACTTTGTAATTTTTCTATATTGATTATAAAGTCTTCGCCATCTAGGCACACTCAAGTTATATATTTATATAACTTGAGAAAATTATATCTTGTGTTATTTATTTCCGCTGCATAAATCTTTTTCAAATTATTTAGTTTTATGGTGTGTGTGTTGTCCGTCAGTGTGTTATCCAAGGTGTTGGGTAACATCTACGGTAACATTTCTTTCCAGTGAAGCCGTGACAATTTCAATTGGTATCAGAGCAGGTCACTTGACGATACTAAGTGCTTGGTCTAGGTGTCATGGCTTATGATCCGGCTAATCCTAACCATAAGCGTCTTCCTGTGTTAGATGGCTCGAATTATTGTTATTGGAAGATCTGTCTATGCTCGCATATCAAATCAATTGATCTTCGAGCATGGCGATCTATAACAAATGGTTACTCCTTACCAATGTTACCTGCTGGTGAGGATGGTGATGTGCAAGTCAAACCTGAATCAGAATGGAACATGGAAGAGATCAACCAAGCTAATTTCAATGAAAAGGCACTTAATGCCATTTTTGAGTGGGTTGACATGCATATTTTCAAACTTATTCAAAATAGTTCTACTGCAAAGGAAGCATGGGACATTTTACAACATTTTTGTGAAGGTGATGGCAGTGTGCTTGAAACTAAGCTTAGGGGTCTCACTAGCAGATTTGAAAGATTAAGGATGGGTGAAAATGAAACTATTCCTTCTTATTTTGAAAAATTATTTGATATTGCTAATGAGTGTCGGTTGTTGGGTGAACCATTTACCAACAAACAACTTGTCTCAAAAGCAATTAGAACCCTTCCTGAGCATTTTAATATGAAAGTTTCATCTATTGAAGAGGCTCACAATCTTTCAACTATGGATATCAATTCTTTA
The DNA here is from genome assembly GCA_022495995.1 of Adenophora triphylla var. japonica. Lineage (NCBI taxonomy): Eukaryota > Viridiplantae > Streptophyta > Magnoliopsida > Asterales > Campanulaceae > Adenophora > Adenophora triphylla. The sequence goes on from JAFEMH010003835.1 coordinate 228,188, forward strand.
ATGAGTATTTTGAAAAACTTTGAGTTAAATCTCCTAGATCAAAGTGAAGCATCTAAGGGTAAAATGTTGTTTTGAAAACTCAAACCTCGTGTTCTTTGGAAGAAAATGAAGATGAGATTTTTAAAGAAATTGATGAGAATGCTAGTGTTGCTTTACTTGCTAGAAAATACAATTCTATGGTTAGAAAGTATAACAATGAAAAAATGCAGGTGAAAGCAAAGGAGAAGCAAACCAAAGTTTATGATTCGATGCCAAAGAGGACATTCCCATCTAACCCAAAGTCTAACCCAAGAAGAGCATCTTCAGATCAGTTAAGGTCTGATCCGAAACACATTGAATCCATTCAATGTCATGCATGCTCGGGTTGGGGTCACTATTTCAATGAGTGTGAAAATACTCTAAGGAAGAAAGGAAGAGAGGAAAGAACCTATGGGTTTATCTCAGTGATGATAAGGATGAAGGACCATCTCAAGAGGAAGAAACTGATCAAATAACCATGTTTGTCACAGTAAGTGACATGGACGGTGACAGTGTTACCCAAGGTGTTATCCAGTCTGAGATAACATCTGTGATCACACCCGACAGGTATGATGAATTATGTGATAATAATGCTGCCCAACACCGTGAGCAACACACTGGTACAACACATTGCTTTCAAATCTTGCATATGGATTTAATGGGTCCACTTGAGATAGAAAGTTTTGGAGGCAAGAAATATGCTTATGTCATTGTTGATGATTTTTCAAGATTTACTTGGGTTTATTTTTTAAGGGAAAAATCTGAGACTTTTGAAAAATTCAAAATCTTGCACTCTAAGATCAAAAACATGTTTTGTGCTTTAATTTTTTGAATTAGGTTCGATCATGGGAGGGAATTTGAGAATGTTTCTTTTTCAAATTTTTGTGAAAGAAAATGAATTCACCATGAATTTTCAGCTCCAAAAACACCTCAACAGAATGGGGTAGCTGAGAGGAAAAATAGGACTTTACTTGAAATGACTCGTGTGATGTTATTTTCAAAAAGAATTTCGAAAAGATTTTGGGCTGAGGCACTAAATATGGCTTGTCACACGACCAATAGAGTTTTTCTAAGACTCGGCACAACCATGACTCCATATGAGATTTTAAATGGTAGGAAGCCAAAAGTTCATTACTTTCATGTCTTTGGTTGTGTGTGTTACATTCTCAATGATCGGGACTACTTAGCAAAATTGGACTCTAAGAGTGATAAGGCAATTTTTCTTGGGTATGCTTCAAATAGTCGTGCATATAGGGTATTTAATCTAAGGTTAAAAACATCCAAGAATCAATGAACGTTGTTTTTGATGATCACTCAAGTATTGCAGGAGAAAGTGTTCAAGAGACACCCTTGGATCTGTTGGAAGAGGTCAGTCCAGAAGGTGTTACCATTGGTGTTACCACGAGTGCTAACACTGATAGTAACACAGAAACATAGCAGGGTGTTACCGTTGATGAGATAACACCTCAGATAGCACCTGATTCTAGTCTAGTGAATGAAGATCAAGAAGGAGTTGAAACTGAGGTTCAAGAGAATGTGAGAAGAGATCCTCCACCTAGAATCAGTAGGAATCATCCTACAACACAAGTAATTGGGGAGGTGAATGAAGGTGTACAAACAAGACCCAAAAATCCCATTAGTTACCGTGACATGGTAAGGTATGTGTGCATGTCCACCATATACTCAAAGGTAACATACTCTTGTTTTGTTTCATCTGTAGAACCTAAAAATGTGATTGAAGCTTTAAAAGATAATTTTTGGATTCAAGCAATGCAAGACGAACTTGATCAATTTTCTCGTAACAATGTTTGGTCTTTAGTACCCCGTCCCACAAACACTAATATTATTGGGACAAAATAGATTTTTAAAAATAAGACCGATGAATATGGTAATATTGTTAGGAACAAGGCTAGTCTTGTGGCTCAAGGCTATACACAAGTGGAAGGTGTCGACTACGACGAAACCTTTGCACCCGTGGCTAGAATTTAGTCAAAAAGATTTTTATTGGCCATTACTTGTTTTCTTAAAATCATTATTTCAAATGGACGTCAAAGCAGCATTTTTAAATGGATACCTAGATGAGGAAGTTTTTGTTGAACAACCAAAAGGCTTTGAAGATCCATTTCAACCAGACCATGTGTATAGACTTGATAAAGCTCTTTATGGGTTGAAGCAAGCTCCACGTGCATGGTATGGTAGGTTAACTAGCTTTTTACTAGAGTATGGTTTTACTAGAGGAGAAGCAGATATGACTTTATTCATTCTTAAACATGGAAAAGAACTTGTCGTGGTTCAAATCTATGTTGATGACATAGTATATGGCTCTACATAAAAAATTTGTCTAAATGATTTTGTAGAGGCTATGACATCAACATTTGAAATGAGCATGATGGGGGAACTTAACTTCTTTCTAGGCTTGCAGGTTAAGCAATCAAGCGAAGGGATTTTTATCTCTCAAAGCAAATATGTAAAGAACCTGGTGGAGAAGTTTGGGTTGGAAGGATCGAAGAGCTCAAAAATTTCTATGGGCACTTCTCTCGAAGTTGGAAAGGATAAAGTGGGAGAAGATGTTGATCCAACCCTATATTGTTCCATGATAGGCAGTCTCCTTTACCTTAATTCTAGTCGTCCTGATTTGATGTACAGTGTGTGTGTATGTGCTAGATATCAATCCAATCCTAAAGTTTCTCACCTAAATTCAGTAAAAAAGATCATTAAATATGTATCTGGAACTAGTGATTAAGGGATATGGTATAATAAAGATACTAATGCTAATTTAGTAGGCTTTAGTGACTCTTATTGGGCAGGAGATATGGATGATAGGAAAAGTACAAGTGTGGGTGTTTTTACTTGGGAAATAATTTAGTATCATGGTATAATAGAAAACAAAATTGTGTTTCATTATCCACGACTGAATCTGAATATGTAGCAGCCGGTAGTTGTTGTTCACAACTAATTTGGTTAAAACACATGCTTGATGATTATGGTCTTGATAGCAATATCTTGACTTTATACTGTGATAACTTGAGTGCTATTAATATTTCCAAAAATCCTGTACAACACTCCCGTACCAAACATATTGACATCCGTCATCATTTTTTAAGAGATATGGTAGATAAAAAGATAATAAATATAGAGCATATTCATATAAAGTATCAACTTGCTGATATTTTCACCAAACCCTTAGACCATGATATATTCTCTAGTCTAAAGAGATCTCTTGGTCTTTATATTCTCTAAAAAATGTCCTCTGTTGTAAGGTGTTACCATGGGTGCTGATAACACCCGGGGTAACACATGTATAATAGTGCATATTTTTTGCTTGTTTGGTCTTAGTCTTTGTGCTGTGAGGGTTCCCATAGTTCTCTGAGCTTGAGAGTTCTCACGACTACACATGCTGACCTTTTTGTTGTGGTAGGATAACACCCTGAATAACACACTTGCTAAAACTCCCTCTATGCTTAAAGTGACAAAGTCACTAATGATGTTATGTGATAAATGAAAAGGAAAAGAGGCAATTCTTATACCATATTATTCTCTTGAGCTCGGGGCACGGCGTTCGTTGCGACGATGTACTCTTGCCAATGAGAATGTATGATGTGATTTATGCTTAGTATTAGGGACATGGAGCTCGCTACTACAGTGTACCCTACTTGAACGACATAAATCAGTGAAACTTTGCACTTGAAATAAGACTCGGGGCACGGAACTCGTTACTACGATGCTTCCTTGTTTAAAGAAGTGTAAAAGAATTTTATAAATAGCTATGCCTCATGTTCTTACAAGCTTGTTATGCTTGAAGTGCCTGAAAATGAAGCTAAGCTTGTTATGCCTTAAGTGCTTGAAAATGAATATATTTATCAAGGGGTTTTTATCATATGTGTTATCCTAGATGTTACCATTATTGTCATTGAAAGGTCCTGTTTGCTTAGATTAAATTAAAGGTTAGGCAGTTAAGGTTTGACAGCTGAGGTGAAATCTTAGCTGTCAGAGGTTAACTGGTTTTAAAGATTGGAGTTAAACGTGCAGCGGAATAAAAGTGTTTGAAATAATGTAAAGACAAGTGAATAGTGTATGTGTATGTATATGTGTGTGTGTGTTGTGTGATAATACCAATTGAACACAAGGAATTTTAAGGTGGTTCAGAGTTCACTCCTCCTACGTCCACCCTCACTGTCAACCTTGACAAGTGAGATCAATCCACTTAAATCTAGTTCCCGTTAAGATTTACAAAGGATTGGATAGGCAAGTTCCTTGAACTTCCTCTTCCTAATAAGTACAGTCTATTAGGGATTAAGCTCTACACTGAGCAATTCACACTACCCACTTAAAGTCAGTCTTAAGGGGTTCTTACAACTTAGTTTATACACCTGAGATCAGTTACAAGTGTCTTAATGTTGTTTTGATTATTGGTTGTAGGTTGAGAAGGTTTGGATGCAAGGTTGTAGAAGTTGTGTGTAAAAGGGGTGGTATCTTCAGTCTTGGAGAGTTCCTTTTATAGGCTTGGAAATAGCCGTTGGAGGAGACAAGGAGACAAGGGAGTAAATGCATGTTGGAGTTGCATTTAGGGCCTTTGTTGACTGGAGAATAATATAGCTGGAATCTGCAACCAAACATGTGATCTTCATGGAGGTGAGCTGGCAACATCTGTATGGAGAGATTGGACAATGCACATCGTGGTCATCACATGATTTCTTCATTGCTGTTGATGTTGAAGATCATAGCTGTTGAGGGATGAAACCTTTGCTGTGAGAGAACCTTAGCTGTCAGAGCTAAGTTCTTGATATAGAAGGTTTATGCAATAAGTAATGCAACATACTACACATGTAATTGGATACATTAGTGTACATGAGAGGTTTTGAGTGATATCTTTGTAGGTTGATTGAATCATAGCTGTCCAGTTGATGTATATAAAGAAGTATAATTTGAGATTGAGGTCTTAGCTGTCCAAGGTCATATGTTATCTTGGCTGTCAGATAACATATGATATATTTCTTTGTCAAAACCTTTTATAATTATGTGGTTTACATAGTTAGGTCCTAACAATTTCCCCCTTTTTGGCAAAGTAATATATCTAATAGAGATATAACCTGCAAGATACTCAAGAATGAATATACCAATGAAGATGAGAACAATCTTCTTGATTCAATCAACTGAGTCTTAAAACAAAACATATTATCCAAAATAAACAATGTTTTAGAGGCAGGAAATAAAGGTAGGGTTTTAAAAAGAACTTATCAAAAGGACATAAAATTTTCTTAAGAAAATTCATCTCTTTCTCTTCTTGCTGCAAGGATCTCTTCTCTTTCTGCAAGTAGGACTCTTTTCATCTTGTCCTCAACACCTCTCGTAGTACATCTCATTATTCCATTCCCAGCTCATCTCATCATCATAGGTGAAGGTCTGGTTTTGCCTTTCCTTGAGATCAGCTTTGGTCAGAGGCTCTTCATCATTTCTTAATCTCATGGTACCCCATAAGGGAGCCTTCTTTGGTTTTGAGCTTTGACCCCTTGTTCCCGCAAATAGGTTAGAAAAGAAGGGGTTTGATTGAAGAGAGATGGGTTGTTGAGTTTGATGTGGAGGAGGATCAATTGAGACAGTGAGAACAAAAGAGAGGCCGAGAATTGATACCGTTTCATCATAGGAGCACTATCTTCATCATCACTTGACACAATCACATTAGGAGCGGTACCGCAGGCTCTCTTTCCCAGGTTCACAGCCTTCTTCATCGTATTCAATGGCCGTTCCTTTGGAGGCCTTCTTCTCGTATTTTGACACGCTTGAGACTTCCAGATGTGTCTCATCTTGGTTATCATTGACCTTGTAAATCTTTGCATGTCTGTGATGGTCACATGATATGGTGGTACAAAAGTTGAAGGATTAAAGATTGGAGGAAGTTTGGATTGGAGAGATCTCGAGTTTAGGGGGATGAAGGGAGAGGATAGTGAAGATGAAGGTGGAAACATAGCCGTCGAGCACTTGGTCCCGCAATGACAAACCATGATGATGGATTTATTGAGGCAAATCCTCCAATACATTTCTTTGGCAAGCTCAATGCATAGGGCATACACCAGGGATGAAGGCATATAAATGCATTCATTGATATCTGATGAGAGAAACTGGGAGAACAGAATTTCCCAATCCATTATGGTGGTAATATCCATGAATTTTGGTAGCAAGGGAGCCTTGTGAAAGAAGGAGTTGGGGAGAGCTATTCTGTACTTTTTCCATTCCTCATGGGCAAACATTATGAGGCCACATCTATTCCTTGCATGAATCATAATTGAATTTTTGCTCAACATCCAAGGATTAGAGACTAGGAGAGGATTAGCAACTTCAGGAAAATGAGAAATGTCTTTCAATCTTTGGTGGGCAGCCATGATAGAGGGGAAGGAAAAGTCGATTTCACAATCTAAAATCCAAGGTTCACAAGTAGGGAGGATCTCAGATTTAAGGGAGGGATCAAGAGTTTCTTGAGTTTGAACAGACTCACTAGGTTTAAATTGAGATTCTTGTTCAGGTTGAGGTTCTGGATCAGGTTGAGGTTCAGGTTCAAGAACAGGTTGAGGTTGAAGTTCAGATTGAGGTTCGATATCTTGGGTAACAACATAAGGTTCATGAATTTGAACAGTTTCAACAAGTATGGGTTGAGGTTCAGGTTCAGGAAGGGATTCAGGTGCAGGAATGCTTGCTTTCTTAGCCAGATCTCTGATTTTGATAAGTTTCAAGGCTTTTTGGGTTTCTTCCTCTGTTAGCACTTGTCTCAAGTAATAGGTGAAAGCAGGGGACATGCTTGGGATCCTCTAAGGAAAGTCCTTCAGATGCTTTGAAGATGTTTTCAGGAATGGGTGAAGAATCTGAGGGACTATCACTACCAGAAACAGGTCATTTAGCGACGGAAATAACAGCGACGGACAGATTCCGTCGCTATTTAGCGACGGAATATAGTATTTAGCGTCGGAATTATTTTGGCGTCAAATTTAGCGACGGAATTTAATTCCGCCGCTAAATTCCGCCGCTAAAAAGAATATTCCTCGAATATTCGTTTATTTCCGCCGCTAATTTGGCGGTTGATTTACCGACGGAATATTCCGCCGCTAAATCTTTAACAATGACTTTAATTATTCGGCCAAGTGAAAATATATCATTTTTTTTTATTTTTTAATTATCAGCCGGAAATATTCCGACGCTGAAATTAAAATATTTTTTATTTTTCTTTTCGAAATATTACACCGACGGAATATTTCCGACGGTGAAATTAAATGCTTTTTTTTTTTTTTAATAAACACCGACGGAATATTTCCGCCGCTGATAATTTAATAATTTTTATTTATCGACGGAAATATTCCGTCGGTGTTTAATAAAAAAAAATTCAAAATTTCCAGAGAAAGACCGCTGCCCACAATGCAAGGGCGAAATGGTTGTACATGAGAAGAAGGTCTTGGAAGTGGTTGTGGAGAAGGGTATGCAAAATGGACAGAAAATTACATTCCCAGGAGAAGCCGATGAAGCTCCTGACACTCTTACTTGGCGCTCATTTAAAATTTCAAAATTTCCGAACGAACAACAAGCGAGATAATCCAATTCAAACTTTCAAACCAAATTAATCGAGACACCTAGCCTCTAAATCCCTCACTCCCATCTCTCTCTCTCTCTCTCTCCAAAGAATTGAATTTGAAAAACAAATATCGAGCCGCTCTTACCACAGTGCTATTTCATCTTTAATTTCGTGTAATTCCACATTTCAATTCTCTCCCTTCCTGCCTGCAGGTCCGAATGGGTTCGACTTATGAGACAATAATCTCCAGTGTTGTCTAATAGTTGGTTAGTTTCCTAATTTTGGACTAATCTTGTTTTTGTTTTATTTTGGATAAAAAATTTAAAATTGTATGCAATTTACCAATTTGGGAATAGCTACAAGAACCCTTGCAATTCTTATATCCCCTAACCCCTAACCCCTAAACCCTAAACCCTAAACCCTAAACCCTAAACCCTAACCCCTAAACCCTAACCCCTAAACCCTAACCCCTAAACCCTAACCCCTAAACCCTAAACCCTAAACCCTAAACCCTAAACCCTAAACCCTATACCCTATACACCCTATACCCTGACACTCTGAAGTATTAGATTCTAAAACTCTAGTTCTTAACCTAGTAAAGTTAATAAATAAAATGTTCCATTTCTTTTCTTAACCTAGTTCTTAACATAGTCATTTGGTTTGGTATGTACATATGATTTTGCAAAGTGGGTCATTATCAGTTTTTGAAATACTTGAATTGTCAAAAGTGTTGATGTTATACCAATATTAGCATTGCTTATTAAATTTTGTTAAATGTGCCTATGTCATGACATCATCTAATTTTTATAAAAATATACCAAAAAATTTGTATACCGTGTACCAACCAAGAATGCATAATCTGTACGGTAGTACCGTACCAAACTTTCGTTATACCGAAGGTCGGTATACCAAAAATTTTGGTTAGTTGAGCTGTTTTGTCTGAAATAGAGTAGGCCATGGTTTGGTTAAGACTTATGAGGGGATTTCTTCCTAACTTTCCCAACATCCGTGTTATAAGGGAACTTAGTTTGTGATTGACGAGTTAGGTTTTAATTGTTGAGGTAGAGATAATATATACACTTCTTTTCTTATCAATTTTTTTTTTTTGATGAGGTAGAGAAACCAATACAGATACATATTAGGGCATTAAAGGAAAAGCATCTCAAGTCAAAGACATTTTTAAAATTTTTGTAAATCCATTTATATGAAACAAACTAGGATACGGTTTCGTATATACGTGTCGCGTAAATAAGTAAAACCAACATTTAAGGTGTAGTACCTGAAATCATAAAATATGCTTTGAGAACCATAACCGAGAATAAAGAGTATCTATGAAAATCACAAAAATAATTGATAAAGAGCTAAAGAAAAACGAATAATGCGTAATCTAAATGGTGGTAATAATTAATTTAAAAACGTAATATTCGCTACAAACAAATAAGTAAGAAAAGCTGTGGATGAAATAATTTAGGAACATCTAGTTCTAGATCTCATTTTGGGGCGATTGACGGCATCGCGGACGGTGATTATGTCGCCTACGTTTGAGCGCCTGAAATCAATCCTGGCACCCTAGATGCACCTTATATGAAACAAATTAGGATACAGTTTATGTATCCTAGTTTGTTACATATTTAGTAATATTAACGAATAGAAGAAAACATATGCCACTATAAAGAAAACGATAAATAACCGTACTCATAATCAAATATGTAACATGTTATATTTAATAAAAATTAAAATAAAAATATACATATATGTATATATATAAATATCATTATTGTCTATTAAAATTGCTTGAATTGTCGATAGTTGAAATATTTTGGTTGCATTAATCCTATTGTTCTCTCGAGTGTATACTAGACATATATGGTTGATTACACCGCCGATTATAATCGACAGTGTAATATTGACCTAGTCTACGTCGTGCACTTGGAGACCATGGGGTTATCTTTGTCACAAAATTTCTTGATTTTCGATTATAAAGCAAGTAGACAAAGTGATATTTGCAGTGAATTCATGCGTGTATTTCGGGATGGGATAGAAGCCAACCCCACTACTATCACGCACAACCACTACCATGGGGTTATCTTTGGAGTGGAAAATCTCAAGTTTTTGCACAAGCGTTAGGCCCAAAGATTGAAACTTTGATTAATTATTATAATAATAAATCTACTTTCAAAGTTTCAATCTTTGGGCCAAATGCTGTGCAAACTTGATATTTTCCACCCCACTACTATCACGTACAACCACTACCATGGGGTTATCTTTGGAGTGGAAAATCTCAAGTTTTTTGCACAAGCATTAGGTCCAAAGATTGAAACTTTGAAAGTAGATTTAGCAATTAATCAGAAAACAAGAAAATCCCCAACTTCAGTTTGTAGAAGATACAAAAACTACAAAAGTTGGGGATTTTCTTGTTTTTGATTAATTATAATAGTAAATCTACTTTTAAAGTTTCAATCTTTGGGCCAAATGCTTGTGCGGCAATAGACTTGATATTTTCCAACTTTGGTGTAACATGTTATATTTAGTAAATATAACATGTTACATATTTAATAAACATAACATGTTACATATGCAACAATTAGATAAGTTACTAAATATCTAATTTTCCAAGTCTTTTTAAAGTCAAAGGGGAGGAAGGGGTGAATGTATCAATAATGTAACATATTCAACCGCACACTACCTTAGTATGGTTCTAGATCCCATTTTGGGGCGATTGACGGCATCGCGAACGGTGATGTAATATCGCCTACGTTTGAGCGCGATATCAATCCTGGCACCCTAGATGCACCTTAGGGTGTGTGGTTGATGGTTAACATCTTAAAATATAAATAAGATGAGAGCCTTTCTCACCCACTATCAAAAATCCGTCCATCTTTGATCAAGAAATATAGAGCAAATAAGTTCTTGTCGGTTTGAGCAAAGAATTTTACGTTTAATAAGAGTTTTTCCGGTTTCACTTTGTCCTCTTCTCTCTAAGGATCTCAAACATCACGGCCATGTTCTTGTCGATTAATCTGTTTTACTCTTCATGAGTGTTATACGGTCACAAGTAAAAACAAGGTAACAGTATAACACCAGGTGAAGAAAACAAAACTTTCCTCCAATTTTTTAATCTCCACCTTCCATTTACTCGAGATCTGATTGCGAGAATCTTCCTCATGAGCTTGAAAGGCGGCGGTGTTGCCCTCAATCTCACGGTTGCTTACGCTATTGTGCAAGCGTGAGATTGAGCAACTATTTCCCATTTTACTCCCTAAACATGAGAAGACCACTGCAATCAGATCTTGGGCAAACAGTGGAAGGTGGAAGGTGATGATTGGAATGGAAAGATTACGTTTTCTCTTCAGCGGTGTTATGCTTTGTTACCTTGTTTTACTGTGACATATATCACCGATGAAAAATAAAAAGCAGGCCTTCCTGTCGAGTATTTCAGCAGGCATGATCTTTGAATTCTTAGAGAGAAGGAAGAACCGTGAAAGCTGAAAAGCTATATTAAGCAGAAAATCCTTTGCTCAAATGCTGCACAAAGTATATTTGCTATCTTATCTGCCTGTTCTAGTTAGCTTGAGATAGGAGTTTTGATAGTTGTGGATGATAACGACTCTCTACAAATCTTTTGTTTATAAATGTTAATTTAATTCATCGTTGTAAAATTATATATTTTACAACAAAGAATTAAATATTAATATTTAAAATTATTCACTTGATAGTAATCACGCATTTCGGGATGGGATAGGTTTATCAAACATGCACTCATAAAGGACAGAGTAGGTGGTTAGGTAGGGACACCATTATCCTTTAGTTTAGTTTGAACTAGAGAGGCTCGAGATTTGTTGATACAATTATTCTGACAATATTAATCAGAGTAAAAAGTCAATGTGGCCCCAATTTAAGAGCGGCATGGAGCATTCTGATAGGAGAAATTGTTTCCCGAGAGTATCAATTTCAACTAAGACATTCTGATATGAACTCACGCGCTTTCACCAAAAACAACACCGGAAACTTATTGACGAGGGAGGTATAGCATGCCGATGCATGCTGGTCTCTAAAAGATTGGAAGATTGATTGGGATCTGCGCTCAGGGAAATTTGCAACTTCGTGCTTTTGGGATTCGGAGACGACAATGTGTTCACCACTATCGTACAAACGATCGGGTGCCAACGATGGAGGATTTTCGACTTGTTTGGTGTGGGTGGAGTCGAGAGCCCAGCTGGCATTTCCTCGGGCAGACAGACGATCGATTACGGAGCAACTATCTCGAATTCTTGGGATTATGTCGGCCCAGGAGGCCCGGGTATCGGGCATTGTCGTGTGGACGATAGATTCGCTAGACTTGACTCATATAGCCGGATTGAGTCGGACCCGATAGCCCGGGTGTTTGATTTTACACATCCACTTCCTTCCACCACACGCACCACCGCACCAGATCTATATTCATGTTGCTCATTACACGTGCGCACTACTTGCTCGGCTGGTACACAAAAAACACGGAGTGTGTCCGGCATTCTGTTGTTAGAGATCATCAGGCGGGCGAAGGAAGAGTGATCTAAGAGGAGTTGAGCACCTCCAGGCATATTCAATGCAGTCGAGGAAGCGATGGACATCATTCCCCTTTGTTGCTAGCTTTGAGAACATACCACGGCATTGATAGATTAGCCCAGGAGGATCCAAATACGTAGGATCGAGCGGCCCCAGATTACTATCATTGCATGGGCGTATGAGAGATTTAAGCTTGATCTCGCCACTTCCCGGAGGGCGGAGACAGCATTACCAGTATTTGGCCCGGACTGGCGCGGGATATTGAAAGGATGCGGCGCTGCTTTGAGAGTTGGCATAGGAGGAGTTGGCACTTGTGCCCGATATGAGACCGCAAACACAGACTATTGGATTCCGGCATGGGGATTGCGAGACTATAGAGAGATATTCGGGGCGGGTCGGGTGTGTCAGGACTTAGGACTACATGTATCATATCCTTTTGCATTTTCCATCTCTAGTATGAAAGCGAGAGCAGTCACAGGATCCACCGCAGCCAGGAGACCATTCGGACTTTGAGAGAGAAGCGATTGAGCGGCTAATACAATGCACGTGATGATTGTAAGTGGTAAGGCCTCAGAGACTACACATTTCTTTGGCGGAGCATTTCTAGAGGAGCTTTCTTAGATGCGACCACTCTCCGTCATCACTAGAGGTATGCACATTTCGACCACTTAGAGTATGTCGAAAGGGCAGTGAAATTTACGATGAAAATGAAACGGCAAGGTCTGCATACAGTTTGATGATAGAGAGGCTCGACATAAAGGGAAGTGTTTTTGGGGCGAGACTATTCTTCCATCCGGATATTAAGAGGCATGGGAGGCCAAGAGCAACACGATGAAATCACTGACGACATTGCAGTTATGAGAGGCAGGAGAATCAGGAGGGCTGCTTTGAGAAATGATCCCGAAGTGATAGCTCGCGGGGAGGCGCTTGAGGCCGAGGAAAGAGCGTGCGAGAGCTACCGAGAGCTGATTGATCCACTTTTGCTCACCGATACTGAGGCTAGGACGAGAGGTCGAGGCCCGGCTTTTTCAACATACCTAGACCCTTAAAGACCTCCCGGGGACCGAGGCGGAGGAAGGCAAGTAGAGATTCGAAGTTCGGGAGGCGGGAGCACGAGTTCCTAGACACTTTAAGAAGACCTTTGTTTAATATATTGTTAAAATATGAGTTAGAAGCTTTATATTTATTTTAAGAAGATGCAGTATTTGCTTTTAAGTTTGTAATTCAAATTTAGGGAATGATAATACGTTAATTACTTCTAAAAAATTTACTTGTTAATATATTATGAAATCCAGTAATTATTAACATCCCAATTACCTTGTTTCATCCGTCGATTAAATCCCAGAAGTGTACGTATAATATAGCTGGATTGCAATGCGGGGAGTGATGATCATGCGTGCTACTTGATGATCGTAGTTGGATGTACAGCGGAGAGTTGCTTGGGAATCAACAGGAGCGAGTATCAATCCTGAGTTTTATAGAAGGGTTGAAGGGGTTTGTTGAATTTGCCTCGATTAAATAAAACCGGTCACATTGGATAAGGATGGTAAGATTAGGTGTCCACTAAGCGACAAGTGTTTGTAATGTCAAAGTATCTAAGCTTGATCGACGCACCCGGAAACATCTTTTTTGCGTAACCGGGTTTGAAGTTGGGTACAAGCGGTGGACCCGTCATGGTGGTGAGATTGCGCCACAAATGTTGCGAATAATCCCCCGAGGAATATTCAATGTACCTCCCGGAACCCGAACCTATTATTCGGGACAAATGAAGAACCACCTTTGAATATGGAAGATATGTGGTTAGGGATGCGGCCCGGTCCTTCCTTCGATTGGTCGAGAGAACCAACGGCAAGAACCCAACCCACTGCGGCCAAGAAATTTATTACGATGCTATGGACTCTGCAAAGAGAAGGTCTATCCGGGGTTGCCGAGATCGGTGTGTTGGAGGCTGTGGGTGAGCTCCTTAACATAAAGGCGGATTTAGTGCAATATTAGCCGGTGCATATAATCGTATCATGAAAGCAATTAAGCGGATGTTGCTTAGAAAGAGAATAAGATGGTTACAAACTTTTATGAGACAAAGAAGTTGGTTTGGAAGCGGGATTGGGCTATGTTATGAAAAGATTGATGCGTGTAAGAGCATGAGCTGGTGCTATTCTACAAGGAAAGATTCACAGGAAAAGGAAGCAGAGTGTTCCGAATTTGCGGACAAAGTAGATATAAGACCAGAGTCGGAGGGAGTTCAAAACCACAAAGAAAAAGCAGACCACATAGCGGTTGCGTTACATGCCGTTGATTCCAAGAAGCTGCGAAAGAACGCCTCTACGCGTCCTGGAAATCTCTTTGCGAGGAAGGCGATGTGCGTTGGCATAAGGAAAGTTTAAGCGTGAAGATGGTGTGTTGATTCATCCCGGTGGTGATGGGAGGCATGGAAACACTTTGATGAGACTTATCCCGACTTTGCGTGTGAAGCAAGAAATATACGGTTATGCATA
>JAFEMH010003836.1:0-242772 GCA_022495995.1 Adenophora triphylla var. japonica
ACAAAGGCTAAAAATATTGTTTCTCTAGTCACCCTTAAAAATAAAAATAAATATAGGGTGCAGTCGTTCGCCTTTTTTGACTTTTCTCTCTATATACTTTTCATTTGTTTAGTTTTTTTTTCACTATCTTTTTTTCTATAACTTTTTTCTAAAAAAAACTCAATGATTAGCAAAGGCGTGTATACAAATATTGTTTATCTAGCTCAATAATAAAATTTTAAAAAAAGATAAAAATAAATATAGGGTAGTCTCAGTCTCCTCTTTTGTCTTTTCTTCTATATACTTTCATTTGTTTAGTTTTTTTCTATCTTTTTTCTGATAACTTTTTCTAAAAAAAAACCACCTTGATTAACAAAGGCTAAAATATTGTTTTCTAGTCAATAAATTTTTTTTAAAAAAATAAAAAATAAATATAGGGGTAGTCCTAGTCCCTCTTTTAACTTTTCTTCTTATATACTTTCATTTGCTTTAATTTTTTTCTATCTTTTTCTATAACTTTTTCTAAAAAAACCACTCGATTAATAAAGCAGCTAAAATTATTGTTTTCTAGTCAATAATTTTTTTAAAAAAATAATAAAAATAAATATAGGGTAGTCCGTCCCTCTTTTTGCACTTTTCTTCTATATACTTTCATTTGTTTAATTTTTTTCTATCTTTTTTCTATAACTTCTTTTCTAAAAAAAACCCACTGATTACACATTTGTAAGGCTATGTAAATATTTATATTTTCTAGTTTCAATAAATTTTTTTTTTAAAAAAATAAAAAATAAATATAGGGTAGTCCGTCCCTCTTTTGACTTTTCTTTCTTATATATTTATTTTCATTTGTTTTCCATAGTTTTTTTCTATCTTTTTTTCTTTATAACTTCCTTTTCTAAAAAAACACACTGCATTAACAAAAGGCTAAAATATTGTTTTCTAGTCAATGTAAAAATTTTAAAAAAAGATAAAAAATAAATATAGGGTAAGTCTCGTCTCTTTTGTCTTTTCTTCTATATACTTTTCATTTAGTTTAGCTTTTTTCTCTCTTTTTTCTATAACTTTTTCTAAAAAAACCACCTGATTAACAAAGGCTAAAATATTGTTTTCTAGTCAATAATTTAAAAAAAAACATAAATATAGGGTAGTCCGTCCCTCTTTTAACTTTTTCGTCGTTTTATATATCTTTCATTTTGTTTAATTTTTTCATATCTTTTTTCTATTAACTTTTTCTAAAAACCACCTAGACATTAACAAAGGCTAAAATATTGTTTTCATAGATCAATAAATTTATTTAATTTTAAAAATAAAAAATAAATATAGGTGTACGTCCGTCCTTCTCTTTTGACTTTCTTCTTCTATATACTTTCATTTGTTTAGTTTTTTTCTTATCTTTTTTTCTATAACTTTTTCTAAAAAAAAACCACTCGATTAACAAAGCGCTAAAAATAGATTATGTTTTCTAGTCAATAAAATTTTTTTTTAAAAAAATAAAAATAAATATAGGGTAGTCCGTTCCTCTTTTGACTTTTTCTTTTCTAGTAGTACTTTCGCTTGTTTCATTTTAGTTTCTTTTTTCTATCTTTTTTCTATAATCTTTTTCTAAAAAAAACCACTGATTAACAAAGGCTAAAATATTATTTTCTAGTCAATAAAAATTTTTAAAAAAATAAAAAAAATAAATATAGGGTAGTCCGTCCCTCTTTTGACTTTTCTTCTATATACTTTCATTTGTTTAGTTTTTTTTTCTATCTTTTTCTATAACTTTTTCTAAAAAAAACCACCGATTAACAAAGTGCTAAAATATTATTTTCTAGTCAATAAAAATTTAAAAAAAAAAGATAAAAAATAAATATAGGGTAAGTCCGTCCCTCTTTTGTCTCTTTTCTTCTAGTATAATTTCTCTTCATTTGTTTAAGTTTTTTTATATCTTCTTTTTCTTATAACTTTTTTCTAAAAAAAACCAATGATTAACAAAGGCTGAAATATTGTGTTTTCTAGTCAATAATTTTTTTAAAAAAAATAAAAAATAAATATTACAGTAGTCCGTCCCTCTTTTAACTTTTTTTCTATATACTTTTATTTGTTTAATTTTTTTTTCTATCTTTTTTTTCTTTGTTAACTTTTTCTAAAAAAAAAAAAAACAACTGATTAATAAAAAGGCTAAAATATTGTTTTCTAGTCAATAATTTTTTTTAAAAAGAATAAAAAATAAATATAGGGTAGTCCGTCCCTCTTTTTAACTTTTTCTTTTCTATATACTTTCATTTGTTTAATTTTTTTCTATAACTTTTTTCTAAAAAAAAACCACCGATTAACAAAGGCTAAAATATTATTTCCTTTTCTAGTCAATAAAATTTTTTTAGAAAGTGCAATAAAAAATAAATATAGGGTAAGTCCGTCCCTCTCTTTGACTTTTCTTCTATATACTTTTCATTTGTTTAGTTTTTTTCTATCTTTTTTTTTCTATAACTTTTATTCTGAAAACCACCTTGATTAACAAAGTTGCTAAAAATATTGTTTTCTAGTCAATAAAAATTTTAAAAAAAGATAAAAAATAAATATAGGGTAGTCCGTCCCTCTTTTGTCTTTTCTTCTATATACTTTCATTTGTTTAGTTTTTTTCTATCTTTTTTTCTATAACTTTTTCTAAAAAAAACCACTGATTAACAAAGGCTAAAATATTGTTTTCTAGTCAATAAATTTTTTAAAAAAATATAAAATAAATATAGGGTAGTCCGTCCCTCTTTTAACTTTTCGTCTATATACTTTCATTTGTTTAATTTTTTTCTATCTTTTTTTCTATAACTTTTTCTAAAAAAAACCACTGATTAACAAAGGCTAAAATATTGTTTTCTAGTCAATAAATTTTTTTTAAAAAAATAAAAAATAAATATAGGGTAGTCCGTTCCTCTTTTGACTTTTCTTCTATATACTTTCGTTTGTTTAGTTTTTTTCTATCTTTTTTTCTATAACTTTTTCTAAAAAAAATCACTAATTAACAAAGACTAAAATATTATTTTCTAATCAATAAATTTTTTTTAAAAAAAATAAAAGATAAATATAGGGTAGTCCGTCCCTCTTTTGACTTTTCTTCTATATACTTTCATTTGTTTAGTTTTTTCTATCTTTTTTTCTATAACTTTTTCTAAAAAAAACCACTGATTAACAAAGGCTAAAATATTGTTTTATAGTCAATAAAAATTTTAAAAAAAGATAAAAAATAAATATAGGGTAGTCCGTCCCTCTTTTGTCTTTTCTTCTATATACTTTCATTTGTTTAGTTTTTTTCTATCTTTTTTTCTATAACTTTTTCTAAAAAAAACCACTGATTAACAAAGGCTAAAATATTGTTTTCTAGTCAATAATTTTTTTTTATAAAAGTAAAAAATAAATATAGGGTAGTCCGTCCCTCTTTTGTCTTTTCTTCTATATACTTTCATTTGTTTAGTTTTTTTCTATCTTTTTTTCTATAACTTTTTCTAAAAAAAACCACTGATTAACAAAGGCTAAAATATTGTTTTCTAGTCAATAAAAATTTAAAAAAAAGATAAAAAATAAATATAGGGTAGTCCGTCCCTCTTTTGTCTTTTCTTCTATATACTTTCATTTGTTTATTTTTTTCTATCATTTTTTCTATAACTTTTTCTAAAAAAAACCACTGATTAACAAAGGCTAAAATATTGTTTTCTAGTCAATAATTTTTTTTAAAAAAAAATAAAACATAAATATAGGGTAGTCCGTCCCTCTTTTAACTTTTCGTCTATATACTTTCATTTGTTTAATTTTTTTCTATCTTTTTTTCTATAACTTTTTCTAAAAAAAAACACTGATTAACAAAGGCTAAAATATTATTTTCTAGACAATAAATTTATTTTAAAAAAATAAAAAATAAATATAGGGTAGTCCGTCCCTCTTTTGACTTTTCTTCTATATACTTTCATTTGTTTAGTTTTTTTCTATCTTTTTCTATAACTTTTTCTAAAAAACCACTGATTAACAAAGGCTAAAATATTGTTTTCTAGTCAATAAAATTTTTTAAAAAATAAAAATAAATATAGGGTAGTCCGTTCCTCTTTTGACTTTTCTTCTATATACTTTCGTTTATTTAGTTTTTTTCTATCTTTTTTTCTATAACTTTTTCTAAAAAAAACCACTGATTAACAAAGGCTAAAATATTATTTTCTAGTCAATAAATTTTTTTTAAATAAATAAAAAAAAATATAGGGTAGTCCGTCCCTCTTTTGACTTTTCTTCTATATACTTTCATTTGTTTAGTTTTTTTCTATCTTTTTTCTATAACTTTTTCTAAAAAACCACTGATTAACAAAGGCTAAAATATTGTTTTATAGTCAATAAAAATTTTAAAAAAGATAAAAAATAAATATAGGGTAGTCCGTCCCTCTTTTGTCTTTTCTTCTATATACTTTCATTTGTTTAGTTTTTTTCTATCTTTTTTTCTATAACTTTTTCTAAAAAAAATCACTGATTAACAAAGGCTAAAATATTGTTTTCTAGTCAATAAAGTTTTTTTAAAAAAAATAAAAAATAAATATAGGGTAGTCCGTCCCTCTTTTGACTTTTTTTCTATATACTTTCATTTGTTTAGTTTTTTTCTATCTTTTTTTCTATAACTTTTTCTAAAAAAAACCACTGATTAACAAAGGCTAAAATATTGTTTTCTAGTCAATAAAAATTTTAAAAAAAGATAAAAAATAAATATAGGGTAGTCCGTCCCTCTTTTGTCTTTTCTTCTATATACTTTCATTTGTTTAGTTTTTTTCTATCTTTTTTTCTATAAATTTTTCTAAAAAAAACCACTGATTAACAAAGGCTAAAATATTGTTTTCTAGTCAATAATTTTTAAAAAAAAAAATAAAACATAAATATAGGGTAGTCCGTCCCTCTTTTAACTTTTCGTCTATATACTTTCATTTGTTTAATTTTTTTCTATCTTTTTTTCTATAACTTTTTCTAAAAAAAACCACTGATTAACAAAGGCTAAAATATTGTTTTCTAGACAATAAATTTATTTTAAAAAAATAAAAAATAAATATAGGGTAGTCCGTCCCTCTTTTGACTTTTCTTCTATATACTTTCATTTGTTTAGTTTTTTTCTATCTTTTTTTTTATAACTTTTTCTAAAAAAAACCACTGATTAACAAAGGCTAAAATATTGTTTTCTAGTCAATAAATTTTTTTTAAAAACATAAAAAATAAATATAGGGTAGTCCGTTCCTCTTTTGACTTTTCTTCTATATACTTTCGTTTGTTTAGTTTTTTTCTATCATTTTTTCTATAACTTTTTCTAAAAAAAACCACTGATTAACAAAGGCTAAAATATTATTTTCTAGTCAATAAATTTTTTTAAAAAAAATAAAAAAAAATATAGGGTAGTCCGTCCCTCTTTTGACTTTTCTTCTATATACTTTCATTTGTTTAGTTTTTTTCTATCTTTTTTTCTATAACTTTTTCTAAAAAAAACCACCGATTAACAAAGGCTAAAATATTGTTTTCTAGTCAATAAAAATTTAAAAAAAAGATAAAAAATAAATATAGGGTAGTCCGTCCCTCTTTTGTCTTTTCTTCTATATACTTTCATTTGTTTAGTTTTTTTCTATCTTTTTTTCTATAACTTTTTCTAAAAAAAACCACTGATTAACAAAGGCTAAAATATTGTTTTCTAGTCAATAATTTTTTTTAAAAAAAATAAAAAATAAATATAGGGTAGTCCGTCCCTCTTTTAACTTTTTTCTATATACTTTTATTTGTTTAATTTTTTTCTATCTTTTTTTCTATAACTTTTTCTAAAAAAAACAACTGATTAATAAAGGCTAATATATTGTTTTCTAGTCAATAATTTTTTTAAAAAAATAAAAATAAATATAGGGTAGTCCGTCCCTCTTTTAACTTTTCTTCTATATACTTTCATTTGTTTAATTTTTTTCTATAACTTTTTCTAAAAAAAACCACTGATTAACAAAGGCTAAAATATTATTTTCTAGTCAATAAAATTTTTTTAGAAAATAAAAAATAAATATAGGGTAGTCCGTCCCTCTTTTGACTTTTCCTCTATATACTTTCATTTGTTTAGTTTTTTTCTATCTTTTTTTCTATAACTTTTTCTAAAAAAAACCACTGATTAACAAAGGCTAAAATATTGTTTTCTAGTCAATAAAAATTTTAAAAAAAGATAAAAAATAAATATAGGGTAGTCCGTCCCTCTTTTGTCTTTTCTTCTATATACTTTCATTTGTTTAGTTTTTTTCTATCTTTTTTTCTATAACTTTTTCTAAAAAAAACCACTGATTAACAAAGGCTAAAATATTGTTTTCTAGTCAATAAATTTTTTTTAAAAAATATAAAATAAATATAGGGTTGTTCGTCCCTCTTTTAACTTTTCGTCTATATACTTTCATTTGTTTAATTTTTTTCTATCTTTTTTTCTATAACTTTTTCTAAAAAAAACCACTGATTAACAAAGGCTAAAATATTGTTTTCTAGACAATAAATTTATTTTAAAAAAATAATAAATAAATATAGGGTAGTCCGTCCCTCTTTTGACTTTTCTTCTATATACTTTCATTTGTTTAGTTTTTTTCTATCTTTTTTTCTATAACTTTTTCTAAAAAAAACCACTGATTAACAAAGGCTAAAATATTATTTTCTAGTCAATAAAATTATTTTTAAAAAATAAAAAATAAAAATAGGGTAGTCCGTTCCTCTTTTGACTTTTCTTCTATATACTTTCATTTGTTTAGTTTTTTTCTATCTTTTTTTCTATAACTTTTTCTAAAAAAAATCACTAATTAACAAAGGCTAAAATATTATTTTCTAATCAATAAATTTTTTTAAAAAAAAAATAAAAAATGAATATAGGATAGTCTGTCCCTCTTTTGACGTTTCTTCTATCTACTTTCTTTTCTTTTGTTTTTTCCTATCTTTTTTTATAACTTTTTCTAAAAACCACTGATTAACAAAGGCTAAAATATTGTTTTATAGTCAATAAAAATTTTTTAAAAAAGATAAAAATAAATATAGGGTAGTCCGTCCCTCTTTTGTCTTTTCTTCTATATACTTTCATTTGTTTAGTTTTTTTCTATCTTTTTTCTATAACTTTTTCTAAAAACCACTGATTAACAAAGGCTAAAATATTGTTTTCTAGTTAATAAATTTTTTTAAAAAAATAAAAAATAAATATAGGGTAGTCCGTCCCTCTTTTGACTTTTCTTCTATATACTTTCATTTGTTTAGTTTTTTTCTATCTTTTTTTCTATAACTTTTCTAAAAAACCACTGATTAACAAAGGCTAAAATATTGTTTTCTATTCAATAAAAATTTTTAAAAAAATTAAAAAATAAATATAGGGTAGTCCGTCCCTATTTTAACTTTTCTTCTATATACTTTCATTTGTTTAGTTTTTTTCTAATCTTTTTTTCTATAACTTTTTCTAAAAAACCACTGATTAACAAAGGCTAAAATATTGTTTTCTAGTCAATAAAATTTTTTTAAAAAATAAAAAATAAATATAGGGTAGTCCGTCCCTCTTTTGACTTTTCTTCTATATACTTTCATTTATTTAGTTTTTTCTATCTTTTTTCTATAACTTTTTTTTAAAAAAATCACTGATTAACAAAGACTAAAATATTATTTTCTAGTCAATAAATTTTTTTAAAAAATAAAAATAAATATAGGGTAGTCCGTCCTGTTTTGACTTTTCTTCTATATACTTTCATTTGTTTAGGTTTAGGGTTTAGGTTAGGTATAGGTTTAGGGTTTAGGGTTTAGGTTTATGGGTTAGGTTTATGGTTTAGGTTTAGGGTTTAGGTTGTGGTTCAAGGTATAGGTTTGTGGTTTAGTGGTTTGGGGTTCAAGGTATAGGGTTTGGGGTTTAAACCCTAAATCCTATACTCTATACCCTATACCCTAAACCCTAAACCCTAAACCCTATACCCTAACCCCTAAACCCTAAACCCTAAACCCTAAACCCTATACCCTAACCCCTAAATCATATATCCTATACCCTATACCCTATACCCTAAACCCTAAACCCTAAACCCTAACCCCTAACCCCTAAACCCTAAACCCTAAACCCTAAACCTTATACCCTAACCCCTAAACCCTAAATCCTATACCTTATACCCTATACCCTATACCCTATCCCCTAAACCCTATACCCTATACCCTATATCCTAACCCCTAAACCCTAAACCCTAACCCCTAAACCTTAAACCCTAAACCCTATACCTTAACCCCTAAACCCTAACCCCTAAACCCTATACCCTATACCCTAAACCCTAAACCCTATACCCTAACCCCTAAACCCTAAATCCTATACCCTATACCCTAACCCTTATACATTATACCCTATACCTAACCCCTAAATCCTATACCCTATACCCTAAACCCTAAACCCTAACCCCTATACCCTAAACCTTATACCCTTAACCCTATACCCTAAACCCTATACCCCTAACTCTGAGCCCTAAACCCTAAACCCTAAACCTTATACCTTATACCCTAAACCCTAAACCCTAACCCCTAACCCCTAAACTCTAAGCCCTAAACCCTACACCCTATACCCTAAACCCTAACCCCTAAACCCTAAACCCTATACCCTAAACCCTAAACCCTATACCCTAACCCCTAAACCCTAAACCCTAGACCATATACCCTAAATCCTAAACCCTAAACCCTAAACCCTAAATCCTATACCCTATACCCTAAATCCTATATCCTATACCCTAAACCCTAAACCCTAAACTCTAATGTATAGGTATATACCCTAAACCCTAAACCCTATCTTTTTTTATATAGGGTACAAGGTATAATGTATAGGTATATACCCTAAACCCTATCTTTTTTTATATAATTTTTTCTAAAAAAATCACTAATTAACAAAGTTTAAAATATTATTTTCGAGTCAATAAAAAATAAAAAATAATAAATATAGGGTAGTTCGTCCCTCTTTTGATTTTTCTTCTATATACTTTCATTTGTTTAGTTTTTTTCTATCTTTTTTTATATACATTTTTGTAAAAAAAATTACTAATTAACAAATTCTAATAATTTGTAAAGAAATAAAAGTATACTCCCTCCGTCTCAAATTTCAAGATAAACTTATTTCCTTTTCGATCCGTCCCACCAAAGGTAAACTGCCATAAATGGAATGTCCTTTAATATTTTATATTCTCCCTACCCCACCCACTCATTAACTCCACTCATTCTACACCACACAATTTATTCAACCAACCTACTATTTACTCTACTCATTCTCTCTCTTCATTTTCTATCACACATTTTCATTATCTTAATAATATTCCTTAATTGGTGTGCCATTTTTTTTAGTTTACAGTGGGCTGGAACGGAGGGAGTATAATATAAAACATTTACTTTTTTAATATTATGTATCATTACTAGTTATTATTAATATTATTATTAAGTATTATTATTAATTATATAATAATAATTATTAATATATTCAACTATTTAATTGAATGATTAACAATAGCATCATTATTAGTATTATTATTAAGTATTATTACTAATAATTTTTAAAGAAATAAAAGTATATAATATAAAAACATTTACTTTTTTGATATTATGTATTATTACTAGTTATTATTAATATTATTATTAAGTATTATATAATAATAATTATTAATAACTATACCATTAAAGAAAATGGTTTGCTAGGTGAATTATGAATCATTGGATTGAATTTTATGTTATGTGTTTAATGGTTAAGATAATGTTTGGTTTATGATCCGCGTGAATATTGGTAATCCAATAAAACAATGCCACATGGCATTGTTTTATTGGATTACCAATATTCACGCGGATTGCTTCCGTTATTAATCTGAACCATTGATTATAAACAATCCATGGCCCAAATTCATTTAAACAAAACCTTTTTCACCCACTTTTCTCTTTTCTAATAAATCACCTCCCTCTTTTCTCTCTCTTCTCAATCCAACTAACCCTTCTCTCTCAGCGCCTCCCTCTGTGCCGCCCCATCCCTACCCCAATTCTCGTCACCGTCACCGCCATCGCCACCACCACCACCCCTACCCAATACGCCTCCCTCTCCCTCCCTTCCCCAACCCTCCAGCAACACACGTCACCGACAACCACACAGCAAACCAAACGCCTTCCATTTCCTTCCCACCCCCTTTCTCAGTGGCCATCGTCGTCAAGGTTTCCAAGGTATGTTACATCGGATTCCTTATTGTTTTTTCTCGAATCATAGTAGCAAGAATATTACAATTTGGGTGTTGTTTGAAGAAAGTCGTAATCACCTATTAAGCCTTTTCAATTTCCAGATTTGGTCGAGGAGATATGTTCAACCGGATATGATGCTTCATTAGTTGCACAGTTGCACTGCGATTGTATTTTATTCCTTGATCTGTTGAGATTTCTCCGGTGGTGGTCTCGGTGGTGGTTTCCGGTGGTGGTTTCCGGTGGTGGTTTAGAATATTTGTAAAATAGTTTTTACAAATTTTGTAATCAATCCTAAATTAAATTTAGTAGGGATATTTTGACATTGTTAATTATTGTATATTTCTTTTTTCAATATAGATTATTTATAATTGCAGTTTATGTTTTTTTTTAATAGTATATATTATAATATATTTTATAAAAAAATATTCAAGCATATATATATGTTTAAAAATATAATTTTTAAACATTTATATATACTATATACTTAAAAATATATATTTTATATATATATATATATATATATATATATACATATATTTAAATATATTAATATATATTTTTAATATATATATATATATATATATATATATATATATATATATATATATATATATATATATATATATATATATATATATATATATATATATATATATATATATATATATATATATATATATATATATATATATATATATATATATATATATATATATATATATATATATATATATATATATATATATATATATATACATATACATATTTTAAAATTTCAATTTAGCTACGAAAATATTCGTCGCTAAAATGGTTCGAAAATAAAATGAGTATTTAAATAGAGACGGAAAATCTGTCGCTAATCTGTAGACGGTCATATCTGTAGCTAATTTAGACACGGACATATCTGTAGCTAATTTAGACACGGACATATCTGTCTCTAATTTAGAGACGGCCATATCTGTCTCTAAATTAGAGACGGACACATCCGTCTCTAAATTAGCTACAAAACAGCGACGCCCAATTTAGCGATGAACCTGCACCCACGGAATAGCTACGGAATAAATTCGTAGCTAAACACTATTTAGCTACGGAATCTTCATTTTAGCTACGGAATTTGCCGTAGCTAAATCCGTTTTTCCTTGTAGTGTCCCATCAGTGACCCAACCCCAACCCAACCTTTTAATATAATATTTATTTCTCTTTACTCCAACTTACCTAAAATACTTATCATTTTATTTTTTTTAAATAATGTATTAGTAATAATATTTCTAAAATTACCGTACAATTATTAAAAATAATTACCAATACAATTATAAATTTATAATTTATAATTTACTTGATATATTTTTTTATTTTTTTATTTTATATAATTATCATATTTTTTATACAATGTATTAGTAATAATATTTCTAAAATTATGTAGAGAAAAAGAGAGTTGTAGGTTGTTTGTAAAAAAATAAGGTTCTATTTATCGATAAAAAAATTATGAATTTTGATATATTTTTTATTTTTTTATTTTTTATTTTATATAATTATATAAAATATATTAATTTTAAATATATATTTATATAAATACATGCCACCCAATTATTGGGTGACATGTGTCAAAAAAAGCAAACAACCAGACCCAACTCCTAGGTCGGCCAATTGCCCAGGTCATGCGAAAAACTTGACTTTCTATTTTTTTGTTTTTTTTTGTTTTTGGTTTTGTCTTTTATGGTGACCCTCCCTTGAGGGTCACCGATGTGAGTGGTCTTAGGAAAGAAGGTTGGCAGGGTAGGTGGAATGATGGGAGAGAAAGTGGTGGGAGGGGGGCTGGAGTATTTTTATTTTGTTAGACTTATTAATGTTGTGAACGTGAATAACAACTCTCTCGGGATATTATTGCTTTTGGTTAAAAAATTAAAAATTTTATTTTAATATTGCATCTTAACTTGTTTTATTTCATTAACCGGTTTATGGTGAAAAGTAGCAAGAGTGATAAATAAAAGCAATATTTGATACTTTAATCATTAAGTTTAAGTTGGGATAATAATAGTGTTTTTTAAAATTTGGAAAAGTCCAAAATGTACATTGTACTTATTTTGGTCCAAAATAACTGTCATTTTCGGACAAATGTTTGATCTAAAATAATTGTCGTTTTTTGGTAAAAAAACATTCAAAATTCTATTTTATCCCCACGTTGAAACTTGTTTTGATTTATTAATTGGTTTGTTGTGAGAATTAATGTGAGAGAGATAAATAATAAATAAGGACAATCTTGATAGTTTCATCATTCATTCATATTAAGTTGAAGTAATAATTGTAAGAGAAAATTGCATCCTAGTCCCTTACTAAAACCTAATCTACATTTTAAGATAACAAATTATAATATTTACCTCATAGTTTTACACCACAAAAATCCCCCAATACCACCAAATAAAGCCTCTCCCTCCCAGATTACACCCACACAAAATACATACACCACACACACTCCCACCCTCTCTCTCTCTCTACTTTCTCACCAATCGCGACCCTCCTCACCTCACCTCCAGAGACCTCTCCCCTCCCTATCCTCTGGCGAATCCTCTCCTCACCTTTCTTTGACGACTCATCCCCTCCCCTTCCCATCCAACTCCGACCACCAGAAAAATGTCAGATCCAGATCTGAAACCTTTTAAGGCAATAACTCCGGCATCTCCTCCTCTTTACGCCGGCCTTCCCCTCCATCAGTCACCCCGGTCACCATTTATTCTCCGATGAATTGAACAACATCTTCCTACCGAGCTCCCTCTCTACTTCTTCACGTTCCAAAGGTCGATTGTCAACTCCAATCCCGTTTCTCCCATTTTGGTAGTACCCCCTTCTGATGTTTGTTCTCGCTTTCATTGCTGAGCTGCAGAAACCACCGGAGCAACATCAAGTAGTGATTTTAGAGAGAGAAAAATGGGTAAGTTTTGGAGATTGTTCCTTTTCTGTTGTTCTCCAGCAAAATTACCACCCCCTCTCTCTCTCTCGTAAAAGTCAAAACATAAATTAGTAACCCAGAAAGGGTGGTAGTCTGCTTTTGTTTAAAGTGAGCCATAAAATTAAGTGGACTTTAAATTATAGAGTTAATTGAAGTTTAAAAAGATATTGAGATTCATGCCATTTCAGGAGTTAAATAATCATTTTATTTTACTTTTTTTAGAAGCGCTTTTTTTTTTTTTTTTTTTGATATTGATATTTGAAATGTTATTCTTTGCATCCCAAAACAAGTGGCTAACTTTTATTTCTATCTTAACACCAAAAAATTAATCTCATATTTATTTTTGTTGGAGTTGATCTTATATTTAATTTTTGTTGTTAATAATATAAACAAAAAATGTTTGTGTAATTTTTATATATTTATTTTCTAAAGTAGCTAATATTTAAAAACAATATGTAAAAACAATATGTAAGAACAATATAATATATTTATTATAATATTCTTAATATTGAGAAGTTTTCTGTTGTTGGCCATTGACCGGAGTTAGTTGCCTTTTAAGTTTACAATTTTAAGTTGACAAATAAGTTCTCAGCTGTTTGGCCGCCGAATTTGGTGGTCGCCGGAGTTGATCGTGTTCTTATTAGTTTATTTGACAACTGAGAACTTACTGATAATTTCTCAGTTGTTTGCTCGTTGGAGTTGTTTGCTCGTTGGAGTTGTTGATCGCTGGAGTTGATCTTGTTCTTAGTAGAGACAACTGAGAACTTACTGATAAGTTCTCAGTTGTTTGCCGGAGTTGATCGTGTTCTTAGTGGAGACAACTGAGAACTTAATGATAAGTTCTCAGTTGTTTGGTCACCGGAGTTGATGGTCGCCGAAGTTAATCATGTTCTTAGTAATTTAATTGACAACTGATAACTTACTGATAAGTTAAGTTCTCAGTTGTTTGGTTGCCGGATAGGTCGCCGGAGTTGGTGGTCGCCGAAGTTGATCATGTTCTTAGTAGTTTCGTTGACAATTGAGAACTTATTAATTTGTTCTCAGTTGTTTGGTCGCCGGAGTTGATCGTGTTGTTAGTGGAGATAACAGAAAACTTACTGATAAGTTAAGTTTTCAGTTGTTTGGTCGCTTGAGTTGTTGGTTGCCAGAGTTAATCGTGTTCAAAGTAGTTTAGTTGACAACTGAGAACTTATTGATAAGTTAAGTTCTCATTTGTTTAGTTGTCGGAGTTTATCATGTTATTAGTAGTTTGGTTGACAACTTAGAACTTACTGACAAGTTAAGTTCTCAGTTGTTTGGTCATTGGAGAGGTCGCCGGACTTGGTGGTCGTTGGAGTTAATCATGTTTTTAGTAGTTTAATTGATAATTGAGAACTTACTGATAGTTTAGTTGACAAATGTGAACTTACTGATAAGTTAAATTTTCAGTTGTTTGGTCGCCGGAGTTTGTGGTCGACAGAGTTAATCATGTTTTTAGTAGTTTAGTTGACAACTAAGAACTTACTGATAAGTTAGGTTATCAGTTGTTTGGTCGCCGGAGAGGTCGTCGGAGTTAATCGTGTTCTTATTAGTTAAGTTGACAACTAAGAACTTACTGATAAGTTATGTTCTCACTTGTTTGGTCGCTGGAGGTAATCGTGTTATTATTAGTTTAGTTGACAGCTGAGAACTTATTGATAAGTTAAGTTATCAGTTGTTTGATCGTCAGAGAGGTCGCCGGCGTAAAAAAGTTGCCGAAATTGATGGTTGCCAGAGTTGTTGACTGGAGAAGATGGAGAGGGGGTGAACTAAGGTGATGGTGATTGGGGAGAAAATAAATTGATAAATAAGGTGGACTTAGTAAAATGATGTGGTGAACTTAGTAAAATGATGGGAGAGTATACTTATTAAGCTAGGGATTATATGATTAGATGAAATATTGCTTGTATTATAAGGTAAAATTGATAAGTTTGATAGATTATATGGTAAATCCCCCTAATTGTAATAATTGTTTTTTTGGAAACATGTGAAAAGTGATACTCCCTCCGTCCCAGACCAAGGGTCATCGGGTTGGATTTCACGCTTCTTAAGAAAAATTTTAAAAAATGAATAAAGAATTGAAAGTGGGTAGAAAATTAGAAGAGATAGAATGTAAAAGTTAAATGTGTGGTAGGGAATAGTAGTTAATGATTGGTTTTTTTGAACGTGGGTCGAAGATTAGAGGAGAGAGAATGTAAAAGTTAAATGTGGGGTTGGGAATAGTAGGACAAAAGTCCCTTTTTAGTCCTTTAACTATTTTAAATGAGACAATTTGGTCCGTGAACTATTGTTTGGGAGCTTTTCATCCTTCAACTAATATTTTCAAGATTAAAAGGTCCTTCCATCCCTTTTGCCGTTTACACCTTGTTAAGTGCTCACCTTGCAGCTAACTGGACAAAAAATGAGACGGGAAGAGAGAGAAATCCCAAATCCATTCTGTAACGACGGGAAGAGAGAGAAGAGTAGAGAAGAATCCGAGCAGTGAAGGTAAAATCATCAAAGTAATTTCAAGCAATCTTCTCCTTGGGTTTATTTTCTTTGAAATGCACATTTTATTGACAGTGGGTTCTTGGATTTCTAGGGTTTATGTATGTGTTTTGTTTATCTCATGAATTGCCCTTGAATTTTTTTGAAGCGGGAAGAAACAGAGAGATTCAAACCACAATTTTAAATTACTCAAGTAAGTTTCTCCTTATATTTAGTGTTATTGGATAGTTCTAGTTTTAATTTTGTTTAAAATATGAATTAGGGTTTTGTTTCTGCCTAGGGTTTGTTAGATTCATTGTTATTTGTTCTTTAAACATTGTTAAACTTCTTGTTTTTGAGTATTATGTATGGGTTTGAATTTTATTGCAGTATGGACAACAATGATGTGGATGTTTTTAGTCAAGAGCCACATGAGGTTTTAACTTTGCCTTATCCATCTGTTACTCAAGCTGATTATTTGAATGTGGATAATGATAAATGGTGGGCTGACTATGCGTATGAGATTAATAAACTAGATTCTCTGTCTAATGATGGTGAGAATGATGGTGGGAATTGTGGTGGGAATGATGGTGAGGATGTTGATAGTGATAATATGATTGATGATGAGGAGTACATGATTAATAGAGATAAAGCAGCTGCAATTGAAATGATATCTAGGGAAGAAATAATTTATCTGGAAAATGAAGATGGTGTAGATGATATGACTGATGATGGTGAGCATGTTCTTATTGATGGAGCACCATTTATTGATTCTGGAATTGGTGGGAGTGGTGTAGATCAATCTAAGTACTTTGACTTTGACATTGGTGGTCGATTTAAACCATGGAATAGTGATGACGATGGGGCTGATTCTGGCTCTGACTTTGTTCCAGTTAGTAGTAGCGATGAAGAAGATTGGACTAGAGAACCCAGATCAACAAAACAAGTTGAGGAGATTTACTTCAATCCAAAGGTTGATATCAAAGACTTTCGGTTTGTGTAGATATGATTTTTGAAGGACCCGCACGCTGAAACATCAAATCAGATCATATGCTGCAAAACACAGGTACCCTATTTGGTTTAAAAAAATGATAAAGTTAGGGTTCAAGCAAAATGCACAAATTGTCCTTGGGCTTTATATGCAAGTTATGAAGGCAAAGAACAAACTTTTAAGGTGAAATCCTACCAAAAAACCCACCCATAGGTGTACAAGCAACACAAGAGTAAATGCTGTGAATTCTAAATGGTTGGCCAACATATTGGGTGATAGAATTAGATTAACACCTTTTATGAGGGTTATTGAAATAAAAAAATTGGTGAAGAAAGAGGTAGGATTTGATGTGAATATTAAGCTCTGTTTAAGAACAAAGAAGTGAGCATTAGCTGCAGTTCGTGAATCAATGAATGAGCATTATGCTTAACTTTGGAATTATGTTAATGACATGTAGACTTTGCAAGCAAGAGGGCCATAACATTAAAAAAATGCCCAATCAAACCTGTAAATGAGAACCCACATCTAGTTAAATCTGCCCCAAGAAGAGAGAAGCAACCTGTTAGGAGGAGGGGGAGTAGATCTGGATCTGAAAGCATGGGTGAGAGAAACAATGGACTGGTATGTTTCTTTCCTTTTTTTTTATTTATTTTCTTATTATATTAATGATTTCACTTTTGCTTTATTCAACTTGTCTCTTTTTTATTCAATCAATGCTTTATAGTCACATGGCCTTGTTTTTTTGTGGTAGGATGGGTCAACAAGTAAAGTTGGAATGGGAAGTGGTCCCCCTAATGTGCAAGCTGCCCTTCAACCATCATTTTCAAGGAGGGGAAGGACTTTCATAACTGGCCATGCATGTAATCGCCCAAGTCTCACAGAAGAAGCCAAGACATTAATTATGTATAGTTGTGTTTGCAAACATTAAAACTGAGATTGTTTTTTATTTTGGTAAACATTAATGACAGTAGTTGATAAGTTGGTGTAGGGTATTATGGTGGCACCTACATAGGCTTTTTGGGGTATTGTGGGTGAAGTGCTCTGTTTTGGTCCCATGACTTTAAATTCATGAACAATTTAATCAAAACTTTTAGTCAAATGAAGGAAATCCTATGTTGAAAAGTTGTAAATGAAATTGAAAAATCTGCAGAGATTGAACTGCTTTTGGACTTGT
The DNA here is from genome assembly GCA_022495995.1 of Adenophora triphylla var. japonica. Classification (NCBI taxonomy): domain Eukaryota; kingdom Viridiplantae; phylum Streptophyta; class Magnoliopsida; order Asterales; family Campanulaceae; genus Adenophora; species Adenophora triphylla. Next base: position 17,797 of record JAFEMH010003836.1, read on the forward strand.
ATAAGTCTGGAAAATGATTCTAGTTTTTCAACTTATTTGTTGCGTCTGTATCAACAAAAATATTTCCAATTCCCATTGTCAATGGTAGCTACCCAACATGAAATAACACAAACACAATCAGGCATATTGGTTCAAAACATATTTCAAGAAAATCTAGTAAAATTGAGTTTCAATAGAAGATCTCTAAACATCTGAGTATCTGACATCAAGGTTTTAAACAGAGGAACAATGCTGCAATTACACCAGAAAAATGAGAGACCTTTTAATAACTCACTCGATACGTGTAATCTGCCCATTAACACTAATTGTCAATATACTTCTAAGATTACTCGCTTTTGATGCTATAGCGGAATAATTGAATCTGATAATTCAGCTTATGCAAAGAAAAATTAATATAGACAGTACCAAACCGAAATGCTTCCTAGTTTCACATTAGCTTACTTGTAAGAGATACTTGGGATAAAGTGAATTTTATTAACAACAAAACAAAATCTGTACTCCCTTTATCCCAACTGTATCCATCTTTATCCACCTAACAGAACAACCAAACATCATAACCACTAGATGATGTTGCCACCAAATAAACAACAAAGCGAAGCAGCTATGAACATGCTTCATATCTGTTTGATACAACAGCAACCTGGAACCAATCAATTGATTCAAAAACCAAGAGAACTTCATTGTGAAATACATGAATAACAAGCTCAGCAAAATCCAAAAAAACCCCATTATTTGTTCACACCTCTTGGTCTACCCCATTTCCTTGTTCGAACTTTATGAATTTCAAGAACAACTACAAAGGTTGGGTGAATTTGTGTTGTAAAATAAAATTACCTGTTAGCAGCAACGGGGCGGCCGCCTGGGAATGAATGAGTCGTGCGCCTCCAAGGCAGTATGTTGGGCTGTGTTTGAAAAAGGGAGAGGCGAGCGCCTGGACGATGGAGAGGCGGGCACCTGGGCTTCAGTTGCTGTCTCAGTTGCGGAATTGGTGTGAGGCTGGCGCCTGATGTAGACGAGGCGTGCGCCTGGGATGAAAACCAAAATCAATTGAGCAGGTGACAAAGACGGATTGCGGCCGGATTCCTTGGCGAATTGCGGCCGGATTCCGGGCGCCTTGGAGGGTTTTCTTAATTAAACGACGTGGAGGCTCAATCATCTCCAGCAAGACCAAAAATGCCAGCGCATAAGAGGATTTAATGGGGTGTAAACGGCAAAAGGGATGGAAGGACCTTTTAATCTTGAAAATATTAGTTTAAGGATGAAAAGATCCCAAACAATAGTTCACGGACCAAATTGTCTCATTTAAAATAGTTAAAGGACTAAAAAGGGACTTTTGTCGGAATAGTAGTAGTGATTGGTTTTTTAGTAAACTAGTATTACTCTCGTACGATGCACGGACAGTTACTAACGCTTAAATAGTTTGTACATATTTAAAACGAGCATTATACGTGAATTTCTATTCTATTAAATAATATTCACGTTTGACGTCCTTTTTTCAATGTTACGAAAGAAGTAAACATGTATTTTTGATGTAAAACATAATTATCGCGTATTGAATGTGATAAGTGTAATTAATTTAAGAAACATGTGATTAAGAAAATATAATTTGCCCACAGTTATTTGAGTTTTGAAATGGTTGGTCTTGACAGGAAAGAGATGGTTATGGTCTCATAGATCATTGATATGATTCTTGAATGACTTCTGAGTTGCATTAATATGTATGTGTAGGTACTTGTAAGTTAGTATAAATCTCTAATCAGTAATCACGCCTCTTGTAATTGTTTGTGCAGTACACTTTTTATTTTTTTCTGTCAGTTTGTAGTTCGAATAAACGTCTTGTCCTCTATATTTCTGATGATCTATTTTTTTTCTTTTTCTTCTTAGAAAAATAAATATTTATGAGATTATAATCAGGAATTAACAAATGCAGCATTAAGTAACTGTCAGAATAAATTTCCATATAAAGAGCATACTGAGTATATGTTGTCCATGTTAGTTTTGGCTCTCTCCACACCCCTTCCATTTGGTTCTTGATACTAATACTATCACTTTCCTTGGGAACATCGCATGGAAATATACGTCCTATGTTTACAACAACAAAGCATCTATCTCAAAATGATTGGAGTCGGCTAAGATGAATCATCGCATGGACTCGTAAATGAAGAGATGAGAAGATAATGAAAAAAGTGGAGCGACGGCAAAAACATTACAAAAAAATATTAAAAAAAAATAACTTGTGAAAGCTAAGAATATATTTTAAAAAAGAAAATGGAGGTTCTACCGAGATTTGAACTCGGGTTACTTGATTCAGAGTCCAATGTCCTAACTGCTAGACCATAGAACCATTTGTAAATATATTGATAAAGATACATTACAGAATGAGGCGCACGCCTCACATAATACCAAGCGCCCGCCTCATCCTGTCCAAACCACTCCTGATGTTACTGCCTCTCATGCGGCCGCCTCCCTCAGCACCATGCGGCCGCCTCACACCAAGAACCATCAGACAGATACACGCAACTGATGCACTTCCACAGCAACTGATGCACTTCCACTTCTGTTCATAATCTTGCTTAAATCAATGTATTGTTGTCTACACTTTTGTATATAAATACTCAGTTGAATAATGAAATAAAACATCTTTTGCCAATTGTTCTATATATATGTCCTATGTTTCCAAAATATCAAAACTTGATATATGTAGTTGAATCTCTATATAACAACTTAAATTTTAGATGAGTTGGTAACTTAACACTTTATCGGGGTTCTGATTTGACAAGGTATTGGGATCAAGTCATTCCGCTTGCATTTGTTACTCAAATGATTTTGAGTGCAAGATTGAACCATGTTTGGTTAGAGATGGGCATGTTAGTAGAATTCTTCATGTGCAGACGAGTCATACAAGAGGGAGAGTGTTAAGATTTCTTAAGCTTTTAATGGAGTTGGCAACTTGACAAAACCATTCTAGGGATTCTTGAAGGTCTGGGATTTGCATTGATTTGTATTTGTAAAATAATTTTCAAATTTAGTCAACAATTAAATTTCTGAATCTAAGTTTTATACTCATGGGCTTCATCTCCTTTAACAACATTAACTCTTACAAGATTTTAACGCAGGATCCACACAATTTGATTTTCATAGTAAGTTTAAATATTATCTTCTTTACAGTAATTTGTTTTGGTTCAATTAAATATATAACGTCCCATAGGCATATCCGTTAGGTTTGTTAAATTCATAACATTCATTAGAGAGAATGAAACAAATATAAAAATAACTCTTTTTAGCAAAAATATAAAAATATGTTGGCCCATGCAGGGTAGTCCGTCCCTCTTTTGACATTTCTTCTACTCCCTCCGTCCCATTAGTAATGGGAAATTTACTGTAGACACGGGAATTAAGGAAAAGTGAATTATAGTGGAGAGAATAGTGAATTATAATGGTGTTGTGAGTATTAAAATAATGTAGGAGAGAGAATGAGTGGAGGGAATAGTAAAGATTCCTTTCCATTTTAGGAAGTTTGTGGTTTGTAATGGGACGACCAAAAAGGAAAGTTTGTGGTTTGTAATGGGACGGAGGGAGTATATACTTTCATTTGTTTAGTTTTTTTCTATCTTTTTTTCTATAACTTTTTCTAAAAAAAACCACTGATTAACAAAGGCTAAAATATTATTTTCTAGTCAATAAAATTTTTTTAAAAAAATAAAAAATAAATATAGGGTAGTCCGTCCCTCTTTTGACTTTTCTTCTATATACTTTCATTTGTTTAGTTTTTTTCTACCTTTTTTTCTATAACTTTTTCTAAAAAAAACCACTGATTAACAAAGGCTAAAATATTGTTTTCTAGTCAATAAAAATTTTAAAAAAAGATAAAAAATAAATATAGGGTAGTCCGTCCCTCTTTTGTCTTTTCTTCTATATACTTTCATTTGTTTAGTTTTTTTCTATCTTTTTTTCTATAACTTTTTCTAAAAAAAACCAATGATTAACAAAGGCTAAAATATTGTTTTCTAGTCAATAAAATTTTTTAAAAAAATAAAAAATAAATATAGGGTAGTCCGTCCCTCTTTTAATTTTCTTCTATATACTTTCATTTGTTTAATTTTTTTCTATCTTTTTTTCTATAACTTTTTCTAAAAAAAAACCACTGATTAATAAAGGCTAAAATATTGTTTTCTAGTCAATAATTTTTTTTTTTAAAAATAAAAAATAAATATAGGGTAGTCCGTCCCTCTTTTAACTTTTCTTCTATATACTTTCATTTGTTTAATTTTTTTCTATCTTTTTTTCTATAACTTTTTCTAAAAAAAACCACTGATTAACAAAGGCTAAAATATTATTTTCTAGTCAATAAAATTTTTTTAAAAAAATAAAAAATAAACATAGGGTAGTCCGTCCCTCTTTTGACTTTTCTTCTATATACTTTCATTTGTTTAGTTTTTTTCTATCTTTTTTTCTATAACTTTTTCTAAAAAAACCACTGATTAACAAAGGCTAAAATATTGTTTTCTAGTCAATAAAAATTTTAAAAAAAGATAAAAAATAAATATATGGTAGTCCGTCCCTCTTTTGTCTTTTCTTCTATATACTTTCATTTGTTTAGTTTGTTTCTATCTTTTTTTCTATAACTTTTTCTAAAAAAAACCACTGATTAACAAAGGCTAAAATATTGTTTTCTAGTCAATAATTTTTTTTTAAAAAATAAAACATAAATATAGGGTAGTCCGTCCCTCTTTTAACTTTTCGTCTATATACTTTCATTTGTTTAATTTTTTTATATCTTTTTTTCTATAACTTTTTCTAAAAAAACCACTGATTAACAAAGGCTAAAATATTGTTTTCTAGACAATAAATTTATTTTAAAAAAATAAAAAATAAATATAGGGTAGTCCGTCCCTCTTTTGACTTTTCTTCTATATACTTTCATTTGTTTAGTTTTTTTCTATTTTTTTTCTATAACTTTTTCTAAAAAAAATCACTGATTAACAAAGGCTAAAATATTATTTTCTAGTCAATAATTTTTTTAAAAAAATAAAAAATAAATATAGGGTAGTCCGTCCCTCTTTTGACTTTTCTTCTATATACTTTCATTTGTTTAGTTTTTTTCTATCTTTTTTTCTATAACTTTTTCTAAAAAAAACCACTGATTAACAAAGGCTAAAATATTTTTTTCTAGTCAATAAAAATTTTAAAAAAAGATAAAAAATAAATATAGGGTAGTCCGTCCCTCTTTTGTCTTTTCTTCTATATACTTTCATTTGTTTAGTTTTTTTCTATCTTTTTTTCTATAACTTTTTCTAAAAAAAACCACTGATTAACAAAGGCTAAAATATTGTTTTCTAGTCAATAAAAATTTTAAAAAATGATAAAAAATAAATATAGGGTAGTCCGTCCCTCTTTTGTCTTTTCTTCTATATACTTTCATTTGTTTAGTTTTTTTCTATCTTTTTTTCTATAACTTTTTCTAAAAAAAACCACTGATTAACAAAGGCTAAAATATTGTTTTCTAGACAATAATTTTTTTTTAAAAAAATAAAAAATAAATATAGGGTAGTCCGTCCCTCTTTTAACTTTTCTTCTATATACTTTCATTTGTTTAATTTTTTTCTATCTTTTTTTCTATAACTTTTTCTAAAAAAAACAACTGATTAATAAAGGCTAAAATATTGTTTTCTAGTCAATAATTATTTTTAAAAAAAATAAAAAATAAATATAGGGTAGTCCGTCCCTCTTTTAACTTTTCTTCTATATACTTTCATTTGTTTAATTTTTTTCTATAACTTTTTCTAAAAAAAACCACTGATTAACAAAGGCTAAAATATTATTTTCTAGTCAATAAAATTTTTTTAGAAAATAAAAAATAAATATAGGGTAGTCCGTCCCTCTTTTGACTTTTCTTCTATATACTTTCATTTGTTTAGTTTTTTTCTATCTTTTTTTCTATAACTTTTTCTAAAAAAAACCACTGATTAACAAAGGCTAAAATATTTTTTTCTAGTCAATAAAAATTTAAAAAAAAGATAAAAAATAAATATAGGGTAGTCCGTCCCTCTTTTGTCTTTTCTTCTATATACTTTCATTTGTTTAGTTTTTTTCTATCTTTTTTTCTATAACTTTTTCTAAAAAAAATCACTGATTAACAAAGGCTAAAATATTGTTTTCTAGTCAATAATTTTTTTTAAAAAATAAAAAATAAATATAGGGTAGTCCGTCCCTCTTTTAACTTTTCGTCTATATACTTTCATTTGTTTAATTTTTTTCTATCTTTTTTTCTATATTTTTTTCTAAAAAAAACCACTAATTAACAAAGGTTAAAATATTGTTTTCTAGACAATAAATTTATTTTAAAAAAATAATAAATAAATATAGGGTAGTCGGTCCCTCTTTTGACTTTTCTTCTATATACTTTCATTTGTTTAGTTTTTTTCTATCTTTTTTTCTATAACTTTTTCTAAAAAAAACCACTGATTAACAAAGGCTAAAATATTGTTTTATAGTCAATAAAATTTTTTTTAAAAAATAAAAAATAAATATAGGGTAGTCCGTTCCTCTTTTGACTTTTCTTCTATATACTTTCGTTTGTTTAGTTTTTTTCTATCTTTTTTTCTATAACTTTTTCAAAAAAAAACACTGATTAACAAAGGCTAAAATATTATTTTCTAATCAATAATTTTTTTTTTAAAAAAATAAAAAATAAATATAGGGTAGTCCGTCCCTCTTTTGACTTTTCTTCTATATACTTTCATTTGTTTAGTTTTTTTCTATCTTTTTTTCTATAACTTTTTCTAAAAAAAAACCACTGATTAACAAAGGCTAAAATATTGTTTTATAGTCAATAAAAATTTTAAAAAAAGATAAAAAATAAATATAGGGTAGTCCGTCCCTCTTTTGTCTTTTCTTCTATATACTTTCATTTGTTTAGTTTTTTTCTATCTTTTTTTCTATAACTTTTTCTAAAAAATACCACTGATTAACAAAGGCTAAAATATTGTTTTCTAGTCAATAAATTTTTTTTTAAAAAAATAAAAAATAAATATAGGGTAGTCCGTCCCTCTTTTGACTTTTCTTCTATATACTTTCATTTGTTTAGTTTTTTTCTATCTTTTTTTCTATAACTTTTTCTAAAAAAAACCACTGATTAACAAAGGCTAAAATATTGTTTTCTAGTCAATAAAAATTTTTAAAAAAATTAAAAAATAAATATAGGGTAGTCCGTCCCTCTTTTGACTTTTCTTCTATATACTTTCATTTGTTTAGTTTTTTTCTATCTTTTTTTCTATAACTTTTTCTAAAAAAAACCGCTGATTAACAAAGGCTAAAATATTGTTTTCTAGTCAATAAATTTTTTTAAAAAAATAAAAAATAAATATAGGGTAGTCCGTCCCTCTTTTGACTTTTCTTCTATATACTTTCATTTATTTAGTTTTTTTCTATCTTTTTTTCTATAACTTTTTCTAAAAAAAATCACTGATTAACAAAGGCTAAAATATTGTTTTCTAGTCAATAAATTTTTTTTAAAAAAATAAAAAATAAATATAGGGTAGTCCGTCCCTGTTTTGACTTTTCTTCTATATACTTTCATTTGTTTAGGGTTTAGGGTTTAGGGGTTAGGGTATAGGGTTTAGGGTTTAGGGTTTAGGGTTTAGGGTTTATGGGTTAGGGTTTATGGTTTAGGGTTTAGAGTTTAGGGGTTAGGGTTCAAGGTATAGGGTTTAGGGTTTAGGGTTTAGAGTTTAGGGGTTAGGGTTCAAGGTATAGGGTTTGGGGTTTAAACCCTAAATCCTATACTCTATACCCTATACCCTAAACCCTAAACCCTATACCCTAACCCCTAAACCCTAAACCCTAAATCCTAAACCCTATACCCTAACCCCTAAATCATATATCCTATACCCTATACCCTAAACCCTAAACCCTTAACCCTAAACCTTATACCCTAACCCCTAAACCCTAAATCCTATACCTTATACCCTATACCCTATACCCTATCCCCTAAACCCTATACCCTATATCCTAACCCCTAAACCCTAAACCCTAACCCCTAAACCTTAAACCCTAAACCCTATACCCTAACCCCTAAACCCTAACCCCTAAACCCTATACCCTATACCCTAAACCCTAAACCCTATACCCTAACCCCTAAACCCTAAATCCTATACCCTATACCCTAACACTTATACATTATACCCTATACCTAACCCCTAAATCCTATACCCTATACCCTAAACCCTAAACCCTAACCCCTATACCCTAAACCTTATACCCTTAACCCTATACCCTAAACCCTATACCCCTAACTCTGAGCCCTAAACCCTAAACCCTAAACCTTATACCTTATACCCTAAACCCTAAACCCTAACCCCTAACCCCTAAACTCTAAGCCCTAAACCCTACACCCTATACCCTAAACCCTAAACCCTATACCCTAACCCCTAAACCCTAAACCCTATACCCTAACCCCTAAACCCTAAACCCTAGACCATATACCCTAAATCCTAAACCCTAAACCCTAAACCCTAAATCCTATACCCTATACCCTAAATCCTATATCCTATACCCTAAACCCTAAACCCTAAACTCTAATGTATAGGTATATACCCTAAACCCTAAACCCTATCTTTTTTTATATAGGGTACAAGGTATAATGTATAGGTATATACCCTAAACCCTATCTTTTTTTGTATAATTTTTTCTAAAAAAATCACTAATTAACAAAGTTTAAAATATTATTTTCGAGTCAATAAAAAATAAAAAATAATAAATATAGGGTAGTCCGTCCCTCTTTTGATTTTTCTTCTATATACTTTCATTTGTTTAGTTTTTTTCTATCTTTTTTTATATACATTTTTGTAAAAAAATTACTAATTAACAAATTCTAATAATTTGTAAAGAAATAAAAGTATACTCCCTCCGTCCCAGCCCAGTATAAACTTATTTCCCTTTTGATCCGTCCCAGCCCAGTGTAAACTGCCATAAATGGAATGTCCTTTAATATTTTATATTCTCCCTACCCCACCCACTCATTAACTCCACTCATTCTACACCACACAATTTATTCAACCAACCTACTATTTACTCTACTCATTCTCTCTCTTCATTTTCTACCACACATTTTCATTATCTTAATAATATTCCTTAATTGGTGTGCCATTTTTTTTAGTTTACAGTGGGCTGGGACGGAGGGAGTATAATATAAAACATTTACTTTTTTAATATTATGTATCATTACTAGTTATTATTAATATTATTATTAAGTATTATTATTAATTATATAATAATAATTATTAATATATTCAACTATTTAATTGAATAATTAACAATAGCATCATTATTAGTAATATTATTAAGTATTATTACTAATATTTTTTAAAGAAATAAAAGTATATAATATAAAAACATTTACTTTTTTGATATTATGTATTATTACTAGTTATTATTAATATTATTATTAAGTATTATATAATAATAATTATTAATAACTATACCATTAAAGAAAATGGTTTGCTAGGTGAATTATGAATCATTGGATTGAATTTTATGTTATGTGTTTAATGGTTAAGATAATGTTTGGTTTATGATCCGCGTGAATATTGGTAATCCAATAAAACAATGCCACATGGCATTGTTTTATTGGATTACCAATATTCACGCGGATTGCTTCCGTTATTAATCTGAACCATTGATTATAAACAATCCATGGCCCAAATTCATTTAAACAAAACCTTTTTCACCCACTTTTCTCTTTTCTAATAAATCACCTCCCTCTTTTCTCTCTCTTCTCAATCCAACTAACCCTTCTCTCTCCGCGCCTCCCTCTGTGCCGCCCCATCCCTACCCCAATTCTCGTCACCGTCACCGCCACCGCCACCACCACCACCCCTACCCAATACGCCTCCCTCTCCCTCCCTTCCCCAACCCTCCAAAGAACACACGTCACCGACAACCACACAGCAAACCAAACGCCTTCCATTTCCTTCCCACCCCCTTTCTCAGTGGCCATCGTCGTCAAGGTTTCCAAGGTATGTTACATCGGATTCCTTATTGTTTTTTCTCGAATCATAGTAGCAAGAATATTACAATTTGGGTTTTGTTTGAAGAAAGTCGTAATCACCTATTAAGCCTTTTCAATTTCCAGATTTGGTCGAGGAGATATGTTCAACTGGATATGATGCTTCATTAGTTGCACAGTTGCACTGCGATTGTATTTTATTCCTTGATCTGTTGAGATTTCTCCGGTGGTGGTCTCCGGTGGTGGTTTCCGGTGGTGGTTTCCGGTGGTGGTTTCCGGTGGTGGTTTAGAATATTTGTAAAATAGTTTTTACAAATTTTGTAATCAATCCTAAATTAAATTTAGTAGGGATATTTTGACATTGTTAATTATTGTATATTTCTTTTTTCAATATAGATTATTTATAATTGCAGTTTATGTTTTTTTAATAGTATATATTATAATATATTTTATAAAAAAATATTCAAGCATATATATATGTTTAAAAATATAATTTTTAAACATTTATATATACTATATACTTAAAAATATATATTTATATATATATATATATATATATATATGTAAATATATTAATATATATTTTTAAATATATATATATATATATATATTTTTTTTAAAAAAAATTCTCAATTTAGCTACGGAAATATTCGTCGCTAAAATGGTTCGAAAATAAAATGAGTATTTAAATAGAGACGGAAAATCTGTCGCTAATCTGTAGACGGTCATATCTGTAGCTAATTTAGACACGGACATATCTGTAGCTAATTTAGACACGGACATATCTGTCTCTAATTTAGAGACGGCCATATCTGTCTCTAAATTAGAGACGGACACATCCGTCTCTAAATTAGCTACAAAACAGCGACGCCCAATTTAGCGATGAACCTGCACCCAGGGAATAGCTACAGAATAAATTCGTAGCTAAACACTATTTAGCTACGAAATCTTCATTTTAGCTACGGAATTTACCGTAGCTAAATCCGTTTTTCCTTGTAGTGTCCCATCAGTGACCCAACCCCAACCCAACCTTTTAATAAAATATTTATTTCTCTTTACTCCAACTTACCTAAAATACTTATCATTTTATTTTTTTAAAATAATGTATTAGTAATAATATTTCTAAAATTACCCGTACAATTATTAAAAATAATTACCAATACAATTATAAATTCATAATTTATAATTTACTTGATATATTTTTTTATTTTATTATTTTATATAATTATCATATTTTTTATACAATGTATTAGTAATAATATTTCTAAAATTATGTAGAGAAAAAGAGAGTTGTAGGTTGTTTGTAAAAAAATAAGGTTCTATTTATCGATAAAAAAATTATGAATTTTGATATATTTTTTATTTTTTTATTTTTTATTTTATATAATTATATAAAATATATTAATTTTAAATATATATTTATATAAATACATGCCACCCAATTATTGGGTGACATGTGTCAAAAAAAGCAAACAACCTGACCCAACTCCTAGGTCGGCCAATTGCCCAGGTCATGCGAAAAACTTGACTTTCTATTTTTTTGTTTTTTTTTTGTTTTTGGTTTTGTCTTTTATGGTGACCCTCCCTTGAGGGTCACCGATGTGAGTGGTCTTAGGAAAGAAGGTTGGCAGGGTAGGTGGAATGATGGGAGAGAAAGTGGTGGGAGGGGGGCTGGAGTATTTTTATTTTGTTAGACTTATTAATGTTGTGAACGTGAATAACAACTCTCTCGGGATATTATTGCTTTTGGTTAAAAAATTAAAATTTTTATTTTAATATTGCATCTTAACTTGTTTTATTTCATTAACCGGTTTATGGTGAAAAGTAGCAAGAGTGATAAATAAAAGCAATATTTGATACTTTAATCATTAAGTTTAAGTTGGGATAATAATAGTGTTTTTTAAAATTTGGAAAAGTCCAAAATGTACATTGTACTTATTTTGGTCCAAAATAACTGTCATTTTCGGACAAATGTTTGATCTAAAATAATTGTCGTTTTTTGGTAAAAAAACATTCAAAATTCTATTTTATCCCCACATTGAAACTTGTTTTGATTTATTAATTGGTTTGTTGTGAGAATTAATGTGAGAGAGATAAATAATAAATAAGGACAATCTTGATAGTTTCATCATTCATTCATATTAAGTTGAAGTAATAATTGTAAGAGAAAATTGCATCCTAGTCCCTTACTAAAACCTAATCTACATTTTAAGATAACAAATTATAATATTTACCTCATAGTTTTACACCACAAAAATCCCCCAATACCACCAAGTAAAGCCTCTCCCTCCCAGATTACACCCACACAAAATACATACACCACACACACTCCCACCCTCTCTCTCTCTCTACTTTCTCACCGATCGCGACCCTCCTCACCTCACCTCCAGAGACCTCTCCCCTCCCTATCCTCTGGCGAATCCTCTCCTCACCTTTCTTTGACGACTCATCCCCTCCCCTTCCCATCCAACTCCGACCACCAGAAAAATGTCAGATCCAGATCTGAAACCTTTTAAGGCAATAACTCCGGCATCTCCTCCTCTTTACGCCGGCCTTCCCCTCCATCAGTCACCCCGGTCACCATTTATTCTCCGATGAATTGAACAACATCTTCCTACCGAGCTCCCTCTCTACTTCTTCACGTTCCAAAGGTCGATTGTCAACTCCAATCCCGTTTCTCCCATTTTGGTAGTACCCCCTTCTGATGTTTGTTCTCGCTTTCATTGCTGAGCTGCAGAAACCACCGGAGCAACATCAAGTAGTGATTTTAGAGAGAGAAAAATGGGTAAGTTTTGGAGATTGTTCCTTTTCTGTTGTTCTCCAGCAAAATTACCACCCCCTCTCTCTCTCTCGTAAAAGTCGAAACATAAATTAGTAACCCAGAAAGGGTGGTAGTCTGCTTTTGTTTAAAGTGAGCCATAAAATTAAGTGGACTTTAAATTATAGAGTTAATTGAAGTTTAAAAAGATATTGAGATTCATGCCATTTCAGGAGTTAAATAATCATTTTATTTTACTTTTTTTAGAAGCGCTTTTTTTTTTTTTTTTTGATATTGATATTTGAAATGTTATTCTTTGCGTCCCAAAACAAGTGGCTAACTTTTATTTCTATCTTAAAACCAAAAAATTAATCTCATATTTATTTTTGTTGGAGTTGATCTTATATTTAATTTTTGTTGTTAATAATATAAACAAAAAATGTTTGTGTAATTTTTATATATTTATTTTCTAAAGTAGCTAATATTTAAAAACAATATGTAAAAACAATATGTAAGAACAATATAATATATTTATTATAATATTCTTAATATTGAGAAGTTTTCTGTTGTTGGCCATTGACCGGAGTTAGTTGCCTTTTAAGTTTACAATTTTAAGTTGACAAATAAGTTCTCAGCTGTTTGGCCGCCGAATTTGGTGGTCGCCGGAGTTGATCGTGTTCTTATTAGTTTATTTGACAACTGAGAACTTACTGATAATTTCTCAGTTGTTTGCTCGTTGGAGTTGTTGATCGCCGGAGTTGATCGTGTTCTTAGTAGAGACAACTGAGAACTTACTGATAAGTTCTCAGTTGTTTGCCGGAGTTGATCGTGTTCTTAGTGGAGACAACTGAGAACTTAATGATAAGTTCTCAGTTGTTTGGTCGCCGGAGTTGATCATGTTCTTAGTAATTTAATTGACAACTGGTAACTTACTGATAAGTTAAGTTCTCAGTTGTTTGATTGCCGGATAGGTCGCCGGAGTTGGTGGTCACCGAAGTTGACCGTGTTTTTAGTAGTTTCGTTGACAACTGAGAACTTATTAATTTGTTCTCAGTTGTTTGGTCGCCGGAGTTGATCGTGTTGTTAGTGGAGATAACAGAAAACTTACTGATAAGTTAAGTTTTCAGTTGTTTGGTCGCTTGAGTTGTTGGTTGCCAGAGTTAATCGTTTTCAAAGTAGTTTAGTTGACAACTGAGAACTTATTGATATGTTAAGTTCTCATTTGTTTAGTTGTTGGAGTTTATCATGTTATTAATAGTTTGGTTGACAACTTAGAACTTACTGATAAGTTAAGTTCTCAGTTGTTTGGTCATTGGAGAGGTCGCCGGAGTTGGTGGTCGTTGGAGTTAATCGTGTTTTCAGTAGTTTAATTGACAATTGAGAACTTACTGATAGTTTAGTTGACAACTGTGAACTTACTGATAAGTTAAATTTTCAGTTGTTTGGTCGCCGGATTTTGTGGTCGACAGAGTTAATCATGTTTTTAGTAGTTTAGTTGACAACTAAGAACTTACTGATAAGTTAGGTTATCAGTTGTTTGGTCGCCGGAGAGGTCGTCGGAGTTAATCGTGTTCTTATTAGTTTAGTTGACAACTAAGAACTTACTGATAAGTTAAGTTCTTACTTGTTTGGTCGCTAGAGGTAATCGTGTTATTATTAGTTTAGTTGACAGCTGAGAACTTATTGATAAGTCAAGTTATCAGTTGTTTGATCGTCGGAGAGGTCGCCGGCGTAAAAAAAAAAGTCGCCGAAATTGATGGTTGCCAGAGTTGTTGACTGGAGAAGATGGAGAGGGGGTGAACTAAGGTGATGGTGATTGGAGAGAAAATAAATTGATAAATAAGGTGGACTTAGTAAAATGATGTGGTGAACTTAGTAAAATGATGGGAGAGTATACTTATTAAGCTAGGGATTATATGATTAGAAGAAATATTGCTTGTATTATAAGGTAAAATTGATAAGTTTGATAGATTATATGGTAAATCCCCCTAATTGTAATAATTGTTTTTTTGGAAACATGTGAAAAGTGATACTCCCTCCGTCCCAGACCAAGGGTCATCGGGTTGGATTTCACGCTTCTTAAGAAAAAATTTAAAAAATGAATAAAGAATTGAAAGTGGGTAGAAAATTAGAGGAGATAGAATGTAAAAGTTAATTGTGTGGTAGGGAATAGTAGTTAATGATTGGTTTTTTTGAACGTGGGTAGAATATTAGAGGAGAGAGAATGTAAAAGTTAAATGTGGGGTTGGGAATAGTAGGACAAAAGTCCCTTTTTAGTCCTTTAACTATTTTAAATGAGACAATTTGGTCCGTGAACTATTGTTTGGGAGCTTTTCATCCTTCAACTAATATTTTCAAGATTAAAAGGTCCTTCCATCCCTTTTGCCGTTTACACCTCGTTAAGTGCTCACCTTGCAGCTAACTGGACAAAAAATGAGACGGGAAGAGAGAGAAATCCCAAATCCATTCTGCAATGACGGGAAGAGAGAGAAGAGTAGAGAAGAAACCGAGCAGTGAAGGTAAAATCATCAAAGTAATTTCAAGCAATCTTCTCCTTGGGTTTATTTTCTTTGAAATGCACATTTTGTTGACAGTGGGTTCTTGGATTTCTAGGGTTTATGTATGTGTTTTGTTTATCTCATGAATTGCCCTTGAATTTTTTTGAAGCGGGAAGAAACTGAGTGATTCAAACCACAATTTTAAATTACTCAAGTAAGTTTCTCCTTATATTTAGTGTTAGTGGATAGTTCTAGTTTTAATTTTGTTTAAAATATGAATTAGGGTTTTGTTTCTGCCTAGGGTTTGTTAGATTCATTGTTATTAGTTCTTTAAACATTGTTAAACTTCTTGTTTTTGAGTATTATGTATGGGTTTGAATTTTATTGCAGTATGGACAACAATGATGTGGATGTTTTCAGTCAAGAGCCACATGAGGTTTTAACTTTGCCTTATCCATCTGTTACTCAAGCTGATTATTTGAATGTGGATAGTGATAAATGGTGGGCTGACTATGCGTATGAGATTAATAAACTAGATTCTCTATCTAATGATGGTGAGAATGATGGTGGGAATTGTGGTGGGGATGATGGTGAGGATGTTGATAGTGATAATATGACTGATGATGAGGAGTACAGGATTAATAGAGATAAAGCAGCTGCAATTGAAATGATATCTAGGGAAGAAATAATTTATCTGGAAAATGAAGATGGTGTAGATGATATGACTGATGATGGTGAGCATGTTCTTATTGATGGAGCACCATTTATTGATTCTGGAATTGGTGGGAGTGGTGTAGATCAATCTAAGTACTTTGACTTTGACATTGGTGGTCGATTTAAACCATGGAATAGTGATGACGATGGGGCCGATTATCGTTGCTCGACTTTGTTCCAGTTAGTAGTAGCGATGAAGAAGATTGGACTAGAGAACCCAGATCAACAAAACAAGTTGAGGAGATTTACTTCAATCCAAAGGTTGATATCAAAGACTTTCAGTTTTGTGTAGATATGATTTTTGAAGGACCTGCACAGTTGAAACATCAAATCAGATCATATGCTGCAAAACACAGGTACCCTATTTGGTTTAAAAAAATGATAAAGTTAGGGTTCAAGCAAAATGCACAAATTGTCCTTGGGCTTTATATGCAAGTTATGAAGGCAAAGAACAAACTTTTAAGGTGAAATCCTACCAAAAAACCCACCCATAGGTGTACAAGCAACACAAGAGTAAAGGCTGTGAATTCTAAATGGTTGGCCAACATATTGGGTGATAGAATTAGATTAACACCTTTTATGAGGGTTATTGAAATAAAAAAATTGATGGAACATACCATAAAGGAGGTGGCGAAAGAAGTCCTTGGAGAATCTAGAGGAAACGGGCCACCAAGTAAGGACACATCATGGTGGAACGAGGAAGTAAAACAAGCAATAAAGGGCAAGCGAGAATGCTACAAATTATTGGGGAAATGTAGGAGCGACGAGAACTATGAGAAGTATAAAGAAGCTAGAAGAGATGCTAAGAAAGCAGTAAGAGACGCAAGAGCAAAGGTGAATCAAAAACTTTATGATAAGTTGGATACAAAAGAAGGGGAAAAGGACATCTACAGAATCGCTCGTATGAGGGATAAGAGGACACGAGATATTGGGACGGTTAAATATGTGAAAGATGTAGATCAAAGAGTTCTAGTCGGGGATAAAGAGATAAAAGATAGATGGAGTTCGTACTTTGATACCCTGTTCAATGGCGGTCAAGAGCAGGATATTGGAGATTTAAATATCTCTTCGAGTATGGTTAATCGAGATTTTATGCGGAGAATTCAAAAGAGTGAAGTGGAAATGGCAATGAAAAAGATGAGATTGAAGAAAGCTGTAGGACCGGATGGTATACCAATTGAGGTTTGGAGATGTTTCGGGGAGAGGGGAATAGATTGGTTAACAACGCTATTTAACAAGATATGGAGAATTAACACAATGCCATTGGAGTGGCGGAAGAGTACTCTGATCCCTTTGTATAAGAACAAAGGTGATGTCCAAGATTGTGCCAACTATCGGGGGATCAAACTAATGAGCCATACTATGAAACTTTGGGAAAGAGTGATTGCACAAAGGCTGAGAAAAATTGTGGATATTTCGGATAACCAATTTGGGTTTATGCCGGGAAGATCGACTATGGAGGCAATATATCTTATGAGACAAACCATGGAGAAATATCGGGATCAAAAGAAAGATTTGCATATGGTTTTCATTGATTTGGAGAAGGCGTATGATAAAGTGCCAAGAGAGGTACTTTGGTGGGCATTAACAAAGAAGGGTGTTTCAAAGAAATATATTGATATTATCAAGGACATGTATAATGGAGTTAGTACTTGTGTACAGACTAGTGTTGGGAAGACTGAAGAGATCCCTATAAAGATTGGAGTGCATCAAGGTTCCGCAGTTAGCCCCTTTCTTTTTGCTCTGATAATGGACGAATTGACGAGGTCAGTCCAAGATGATATACCAAGGTGTATGTTGTTCGCAGATGATATTGTGTTGATTGATGAGACAAGAGAGGGTGTTGAAAGTAAATTGGAGTTGTGGAGACACACTTTGGAATCTCGAGGTTTTCGACTAAGCAGAAGCAAGACTGAATATTTGGAGTGTAAGTTTAGCAGAGTTGGAAGTAGGGAGGCAGGGGCGGTCACATTTGATGGAAAGATTGTCCAAGCTTCTGAGTTTTTTCGCTATCTTGGATCCATTATCCAAAAGGATGGAGAATTAGATGGTGATGTGGCTCATAGGATTAAAGCAGGTTGGTTGAAGTGGAAGAGTGCCACAGGGTTTCTATGTGATCGCGGCATGCCCAATAGATTAAAGGGAAAATTCTACCGCACGGCAATTAGGCCGGCAATGCTTTACGGCACCGAATGTTGGGCCGTGAAACAGTGTCACGTGCATAAGATGAATGTGGCGGAGATGCGTATGCTTCGATGGATGTGCGGTCATACAAGAAAGGATCGATTGGGGAATGAGGTGATCAGAGGTAAAGTAGGAGTTGCGCCCATTGAGGATAAAATGAGGGAAAATCGTCTGAGGTGGTTTGGACATGTGAGAAGGAGACCGAGTGATGCACCGATTAGGAGGCCGGAACAGTGGAGAAATGATAAAATGGCGAGGGGTAGGGGAAGACCCAAACAAACTTGGATTAGAGTGATTGAAAATGATATGAGTTTACTTGGAGTGGATGAAAGTATGGTGTTGAAGAGGCCGGAGTGGAGGGCAAAAATCCATGTGGGGGGTTGATTATCTATTTATGTATTTTTTATTTATTTATTTATATTTTATATTTTTTATATTTTTATTTTATTTTATTTTTATTTTATTATTTTTATTATTATTATTATTATTTTTATTTATTTATTTTTTTTTCCAACAACCTTTTCACATGATGACATATGATGATTCATGTTAGCCGACCCCAAATTATTTTGGGACTAAGGCTTTGTTGTTGTTGTTGTTGTTGTGGTGGTGAAGAAAGAGGTAGGATTTGATGGGAATATTAAGCTCTGTTTAAGAACAAAGAAGTGAGCATTAGCTGCAGTTAGTGAATCAATGAATGAGCATTATGCTCAACTTTGGAATTATGTTAATGACATGTAGACTTTGCAAGCAAGAGGGCCATAACATTAAAAAATGCCCAATCAAACCTGTAAATGAGAACCCACATCTAGTTGAATCTGCCCCAAGAAGAGAGAAGCAACCTGTTAGGAGGAGGGGGAGTAGATCTGGATCTGAAAGCATGGATGAGAGAAACAATGGACTGGTATGTTTCTTTCCTTTTTTTTTTTTAATTTTTTTGATTTTTTTAATGATTTCACTTTTGCTTTATTCAACTTGTCTCTTTTTTATTCAATCAATGCTTTATAGTCACATGGCCTTGTTTTTTTGTGGTAGGATGGGTCAACAAGTAAAGTTGGAATGGGAAGTGGTCCCCCTAATGTGCAAGCTGCCCTTCAACCATCATTTTCAAGGAGGGGAAGGACTTTCATAACTGGCCATGCATTACAGAATCAGTCCAAGTCTCAGCAAAAGAAGCCAAGACATTAATTATGTATAGTTGTGTTTGCAAACATTAAAACTGAGATTGTTTTTTATTTTGGTAAACATTAATGACAGTAGTTGATAAGTTGGTGTAGGGTATTATGGTGGTACCTACATAGGCTTTTTGGGGTATTGTGGGTGAAGTGCTCTGTTTTGGTCCCATGACTTTAAATTCATGAACAATTTAATCAAAACTTTTAGTCAAATGAAGGAAATCCTATGTTGAAAAGTTGTAAATGAAATTGAAAAACCTGCAGAGATTGAACTGCTTTTGGACTTGTATAAGTCTGGAAAATGATTCTAGTTTTTCAACTTATTTGTTGCATCTGTATCAACAAAAATATTTCCAATTCCCATTGTCAATGGTAGCTACCCAACATGAAATAACACAAACACAATCAGGCATATTGGTTCAAAACATATTTCAAGAAAATCTAGTAAAATTGAGTTTCAATAGAAGATCTCTAAACATCTGAGTATCTGACATCAAGGTTTTAAACAGAGGAACAATGCTGCAATTACACCAGAAAAATGAGAGACCTTTTAATAACTCACTCGATACGTGTAATCTGCCCATTAACACTAATTGTCAATATACTTCTAAGATTACTCGCTTTTGATGCTATAGCGGAATAATTGAATCTGATAATTCAGCTTATGCAAAGAAAAATTAATATAGACAGTACCAAACCGAAATGCTTCCTAGCTTTCACATTAGCTTACTTGTAAGAGATACTTGGGATAAAGTGAATTTTATTAACAACAAAACAAAATCTGTACTCCCTTTATCCCAACTGTATCCATCTTTATCCACCTAACAGAACAACCAAACATCATAACCACTAGATGATGTAGCCACCAAATAAACAACAAAGCGAAGCAGCTATGAACATGCTTTATATCTGTTTGATACAACAGCAACCTGGAACCAATCAATTGATTCAAAAACCAAGAGAACTTCATTGTGAAATACATGAATAACAAGCTCAGCAAAATCCAAAAAAACCCCATTATTTGTTCACACCTATTGGTCTACCCCATTTCCTTGTTCGAACTTTATGAATTTCAAGAACAACTACAAAGGTTGGGTGAATTTGTGTTGTAAAATAAAATTACCTGTTAGCAGCAACGGGGCGGCCGCCTGGGAATGAATGAGTCGTGCGCCTCCAAGGCAGTATGTTGGGCTGTGTTTGAACAAGGGAGAGGCGAGCGCCTGGACGATGGAGAGGCGGGCACCTGGGCTTCAGTTGTTGTCTCAGTTGCGGAATTGGTGTGAGGCTGGCTCCTGATGAAGACGAGGCGTGCGCCTGGGATGAAAACCAAAATCAATTGAGCAGGTGACAAAGACGGATTGCGGCCGGATTCCTTGGCGAATTGCGGCCGGATTCCGGGCACCTTGGAGGGTTTTCTTAATTAAACGACGTGGAGGCTCAATCATCTCCAGCAAGACCAAAAATGTCAGCGCATAAGAGGATTTAATGGGGTGTAAACGGCAAAAGGGATGGAAGGACCTTTTAATCTTGAAAATATTAGTTGAAGGATGAAAAGATCCCAAACAATAGTTCACGGACCAAATTGTCTCATTTAAAATAGTTAAAGGACTAAAAAGGGACTTTTGTCGGAATAGTAGTAGTGATTGGTTTTTTAGTAAACTAGTATTACTCTCGTACGATGCACGGACAGTTACTAACGCTTAAATAGTTTGTACATATTTAAAACGCGCATTTTACGTGAATTTCTATTCTATTAAATAATATTCACGTTTGACGTCCTTTTTTCAATGTTATGAAAGAAGTAAACATGTATTTTTGATGTAAAACATAATTATCGCGTATTGAATGTGATAAGTGTAATTAATTTAAGAAACATGTGATTAAGAAAATATAATTTGCCCACAGTGCCGCGTAATTTTTGTTGACAATTGGAGAAGAGTAATTTATCCTAGTTATAAGTCTCTCAATCCTTCTCTTCAACTGCAATTCAGAACTCTTCACTACAATAATTCTCCAAGCAAATATAACTTCTGGAACTGTCAAACATCATCACTTTCAATTTTCGATAAGTCATTTTGTTCTTCAATTATATTCAACTTCTACATCCACATTTAATTTTCACATACTTCATTAATATTAATGTTAGATAATATTCTTAAGATTTATGTATATAAATTAATATAGTAGTACTATTACCTCTGTCCCAAAGAAAACGGATTAAAAAAAAAAAATCTAAAAACCCTCTTTTTTAAATATGCAACAAAAAAGTTCAATAAAAGCAAAATGTTTTTATATATCGTGGAAAACTTTCTTGAAAACTATATTGTCAGTACAAACATCAGAGTTTTCATGATTATCATCATTTTAATGTTTTAAGATCACATGAACTTTTGACTCTCGAGAAAGCAACATACAATTGGTCATACCAAAATACTGATTTCTTTAAGATAAGATCGACAACAGATACCGATTGACCTTGACTTTTATTAATT
This sequence comes from Adenophora triphylla var. japonica, assembly GCA_022495995.1. NCBI lineage: Eukaryota > Viridiplantae > Streptophyta > Magnoliopsida > Asterales > Campanulaceae > Adenophora > Adenophora triphylla. The sequence goes on from JAFEMH010003836.1 coordinate 39,624, forward strand.
GTCATAGTGTATGAGATCATCAGTGATCTGAATATAACGTTCAGTGATAATGTGAAATGAAAAAAAAATAAAAATGAAATACATTACTATTTAGTTATGCATAACTTAAATAAAACTCTCCCATTACATATTTTCAAATAGCTGGTTATATTAACAGTGCAACCATTGAAAATATACCCATTAAAATCACACCCATAATGACTCTCATAGCTAAATTAAAGTATAATATCTACATTCAAGTCTAACCCTACCCTCTCCCCTTCGAAATCACAATTTTCGTTTCTCTCACAGATAACCGTAGACAAATAACCCAACCTCCTACAAATATATTTTTTCTTAAAAAAGAAAAAAACTCCAAATATATATAAATGATAATTTAGTTGTTGGAATAAGAATTTCAATTTTCTAACCATAAAATTTGCATTTGGTCTCTCCAAAATATCCTTAACTATATCTCCATCTCCTTCATCAATTTCCTTTTTCTTTTTTACATTCGATTTAAAGCCTTGAAGTAAGCATCTCACCCAACAAATTCTCAATTATTCATATTTAAAATGCCCTATACACAGATTTCTTCAAAAAAAAATTGAAGATCAATAATTTTACTTTATTTTTTTTATGAAATATAAAATTATTACTTATTTTTGGAAAAAAACTAATAAATAAATTATAAATTATTTCTTGAAATATAATATTTTTTTAATACGTAAATATAGTCTTAAAAGGAAAAAGAAAAAATTCCTTCAAAATAAAAAAAAGGAAAAAAATTATGCAACAAAAAAGGTTGTATCTCATAATATATTTATAGATAATATCTTAATAATTAAAATAATCAATGAAATGATACTTTTGTTTGAAGAATGAGTTGTTCTTACAAAAAACGCATTTTTTTCCTAAGCTTAGAAAAAATGTGTTTTACACTTGCACTTAATAACACTAACACTGACACTTTTTTACATTGACACTTTATTACACTAACACCGGCACTTTTATACACTGACACTTAATATACATGCACTGACACTTTTTTACACTGACACTTTGTTACACTAACATTGGCACTTTGTTAAACTGGCACTGACACTTTACACTGGCACTTAATATACATGCACTGACATTTTTTTACACTGGTAATTTGTTACACTAACACTGATACTTTGTTAAACTGACACTGGCACTTTTTTACACTGACACTTTGTTACACATGCACTGACACTTTGTTACGCTGACACTTTATTAAACTGGCACTGACACTTTTTTGCACTGGCACTTTGTTATATATGCACTGGCACTTTGTTACACTGGCACTTTGTGAAACTGGCACTAACGGAGAAAACAAAGCACATTTTTCCTAAGCTTAAGGAAAAACGCGTTTTTTGTAAGATTTTGGCTTGAAGCATAGTTAAAATGTTACTCAAAATATATCTCTTCTTTTAACTAAGTGAATTTATTTTAAAAAAGATTTTTTTAAGTATATAACCCATCCTCTCTCTCTTTCTCTAAAATTTCTCTAACAATTTATCCTCTCTCTTTCTCTCTCTCACGTCATTTCTCACTTATTTTAATCCGAAAACACATCCTCTCTCTCTCTCTCTCTCTCTCTCTCTCTCCTTTCTTCATCTACTCATGTCTTCCGCCGTCTCCCACCACCCTTCCACCGTTTCCCCATCACCCCTTCACCCCTTTCCCATTTCCTTTCCATTACCACTTACGCTTCATAGACCCCTTCCTCCTTCTTACTCACCGTCGCAATCATCGCCTACATAGAAACGATGTCACTATCGTCGCCTTATATATATATATATATATATATATATATATATATATATATATATATATATATATATATATATATATATATATATATATATATATATATATATATATATATATATATATATATATATATGTATATATATATATGAACGGAGCCAACTACGCGAAAATAGTTATGGCAAGTAAAGCAACCATTTAGTACCCCATTGTAATTGTATGACTATTATCAATAGGAGTAACTATCTCCATTTAGCATAATTTTCAAGCCCAACATTAAATGGTAAAGAAAACAATACTATATAAGTACATATATTGAAAGAAAACAATGCTATATAAGTACATATATTGAAAGAAAAAAAATAAGAGGAAAAAATTATAAAAATTAGAAAATAATATGTCATATTTATTTACATTAACTCATCATGAACATAATTATGATATCTATTTTCAATTTAACTTATTTAATTTTGAGAAGAAAAATCAAAATCATAAACATACTAACAATTGTGTTAAATGAAAAAAATTTCCCAAACCCTCCACTCCCTCATCAAACCCAATCCACTTCTTCCTCACCCTCTTTTAAAATATCAATTTATTCTATCTATATTTCTTAGAATATTGACATGCACTACAATCAAAATTTAAAAATTGATGACCATCTTTCCCGATATTCGTATTTATTAATACTTTATTTACTATGCTTCAATTTTTTTAAATAAAATCAATAAATTGTTTGATGTATCGAACTAAAATAAACTCAATAACCATATTATCTTTTCCAACTCATTATCCTATACACATCACTTTTATTTTATTTTATATTCTTTATTTTTATAATTAGTAAAATTATTCTTATTATCATTATCATTTATAATAAAAAAATTCACACTTAATTAATTTTGACTAAAAACATATTGAAAAATTAACAAAGGATAATTAAGAAATTTATATTTAAAAAAAGTTGTTTTTTTCTGTGTCCAAATCAAATAAAAATAGTCTCTATTTAAAGAGAAAAAAAGTTATGAATTTTGTTGTAATTTTTTTTTAAAAACTTATTTTATTATAAAATAATATAGGTAAAAGAAATGGGTGAAAAAAAAACCTAAATCCAACCAGCCAATAGGAAGCCAAGTGTCCAAACCAAAAAAAAAGTTATCTTCCTTCTTCACGCGCCGTTGTCGGCGCTTGGTATACACGGGCATGGGAAATGTCCAAAACGCCCTTAACTGAGGAGTCGACACGTGTCCAAACTCCCTAAAAAATAAAAAAAATATTAAGCCCAATCACAGCTTGCCACGTGTATTTTAGACATTTCACATGGTGGCAAAAATGAAAATAACAAGAAATAAAAACCACGTGGCGCGTTGTTGACGGACGGAAGTTGGCGCGTGGCATACACACGCCGAAAGTGGCGCGTGAATGCAGTGGAAATGGGTTTTTTTTTTTTTTAAATTTTCGGTCACGTGTTGAATATTCATTGAAGGGCAATTTGGTCATTTCCATCAATGGCAGAATTGAATATATTTGAAAATCCACGTGTCACCTATTCATTGGCTGGTTTTATTTCAGATTTTTTTCCCTTCGATTTCTTTGACGTCAATTATTTTATATTAAATTAATTTTTAAACCAAAATTCATAATTTCTTTTTCTCTAAAAATAGATACTTCTTTCATTTGATTTGGACACAGAAAAAAATTTCTCTTTTTTAAATTTTAATTTGTTAATTATCCTTTGCTAATTTTTCAATTTCTTTTTAGTGAAAATTAATTAAGTGTGATATATTTTTTTTAATTACAAATGATAATAATAATAATAACAATTGGGATGTTGTAAACTTTGGACACAACCTTGGGGATCACATTGATCTCAGTCCCTTCAATGTTGATCCTTATTGCTCCAGATTGCTGTCTTTCTCCTTTCATAAACATTTCTCTACATAAATTCTCATAAATGGGAGGTTGAGCTTCCATCATGTTGCAGAGATGATTGGATTCTAAAAGTTCCTTGATTAGAGCTCCAACCTCATGCTCATAGAATTCTGGTTTGATGAAGTAACCATGAGCTTCAGGGTAAGACATGGTTGAATGAAACAGAGTTTTAGGGTTTTGAAGATTAGAGGGAATCAGAGAGAGAATTAGGAGGAAGAAGATAGTTTGAAGGAAGAGGGGTTAATTTCGCAAGGTTAAATGGTAATTGATGTAGGAATTGGTGGAGTTCAACGGCTAATACGTGGGTTACTGCAACGGTTAAAAATGAACATTTAAGAGAGTGACTGTTCATGAACAGTGTTATTTGTCCCCCACTCATTACTTGTGCAATAACTTCCCATAAAACATGGGAGTTATTTCCGTACACAAAGACGAAATTTCAGAGGGAATAAACAGAGAAGTTAATAGATATGTGTTAGTGGCAATTTCCAAAATTTCCTCGATTTGGCAAGAACTAAATTCATAGCTGTCAGACTTGATGACCAGCCAAGCCTATTTTGAATGATCATTGCCACTAATTTGACTGAAACTAAATTTTTCTATAAAAGGAAATGGTTCAGATGATGAAATTTACCAAATTCATTTCATTTATAGCAAATGGGAAGATTAGTTTCAATGTTCAGTCCTAGCAAAATGGCTAAGACAACAAAGAAACTTGTCTTTCAAAGTCCAAGGGTAGATGAAACAAGAGAGGAAAGGTTTGAGAGAGAGTTTTTTGTCATATAGACTCCAAACAGATAATGGTTTGGAACAGGAAGTGGATCAACTGCTAAATGATAATCCACATAAGGAAGAGGAGTTGAGGGAGAGAGAGATAAGAAGGAAATTTTTGGAGGAAGAGAGACTAGCACTGTTGGAGGGTGAGAAAAACAGGTTAAGGGAGATAGCTAGGAACAAGGGTAAAGCTAAGATGCTTGGAGAGGGGCACAATGATCTGACAGCTAAGGTTAAGCTGTCAAGAAAAGATAAGGAAGGTGAATCAAGTAAGCATGTTAAGAAATATGTAGAGAGGGTTTATACCTTGGGAGAGCTAGTGAAGCTTGACAGCAATGAAAGGATTAAGGTTGACACACAAATTGGTCAACCTGATTTCATAGCTGTCAAGAAGTACACAGCTGTAACCAGGGATTCACTTACTCTAGGTCAAACAGTTCTTGAGGGAACTGGAGACAACTTTGCAGGTGTGCAAAGTTCTCCTTCCAAGGCTTATATGAAGTTGTTTTCTCAGTTTCTCAAGTGTTTAAGTCCAGCAGCTTTGAATGGTGATGAAGATGAAGGTCCTCAGTCTGATCAAGCTATTATTGCATAGGCCAGTGCAAACTCTTCAGGTACCTTCAGCTTTATCTCACCACTCAGTGAGTATCCTCCTTATAATGCAGTGGAGGAATGGTGGCCCAGGAGGGTGTATCCTTCTTTGCAGTTTTCAACCATAGCTATTGATCCTCTTATGGAAAGGCACCCTGTGTGGCTAGAGAGGTATGGGGACTTCAAAGAGAATGCATATCAAGCTCCAAATATTATCTATAGTGATAATGGATGTGGAGGTGATTGCTTCCAAGATCAGCTATGGAATAGTCAAGATTGACAATCCTTAGCTGTCAAAGTATTCAGGAGGGCTAGCTGTGATGGGAAGGAGGATAGTGAAGCTTTTGAAAAGGAAATTTGTGTTTGTGTTTGATGATTTGTGTTTTGAATATTTGATGTAAGGTAGGAGTGTGTTTTGGTTTGATGATTTAGGAAGGTTTTAGGGTAGGGTGATGGTTAGCTGTCAGATTCCACAATGTTGACAGCAGCCATAGGTAATGTTTTTCCTTGTTATCAATGAAAGCTCTTTATTTTGGCAAGTTAATCATCCCTAACATTGCTCTTAGCATTTCAAATCTCTTTTCATCCATGGCTTTTGTTAGGATGTCAGAGACATTATCTTCTGTGCAAACTTTGGCCAAGTTAATATTTCCCTTTTCTATATGGTCTCTAATGAAGTGATGCCTAACTTCAATGTGCTTGGTCGTGGAATGTTGAACAGGGTTTTCTGTCATTGCAATAGTGCTTGATTTGTCACAAAAGATGGGAATGTTAGACAATTCTATTCCAAAGTCTTGAAGTTGACTTTTGAGGTAAAGAATTTGTGAACAGCATAAGCCAGTAGCAATGTATTCAGCCTCAGCTGTTAAGGTAGCTACTGAGGTTTGCATTTTGCTTGACCATGAAATGATTCTTGATCCAATAAACTGACATCCACCACTTGTGGATTTTCTATCTAGATTGCATCCAGCATAGTCTGAGTCAGTGAATCCAATTAGAGAGAATGGGGATTTAGTGGGATACCACAAACCATAATCAGGGGTTCCTTTGAGATATCTCAAAATTCTCTTGACAACAGAGAGATGAGATTCCTTGGGATTGGCTTGAAATCTTGCACAAAGACAAACACTAAACATGATGTCAGGTCTTGAAGCTGTCACATATAGGAAAGATCCAATGTAGCTTCTATAAAGAGTTGGATTCACACTTTGGCCATCAGAATCAGCATGTAGTTTGGTTGTGGTTAACAGAGGGGTTTTAGCTGGGGAAGCAGTTTGCATGTCAAACTTCTTGATCATATCCCTTGTGTATTTAGCTTGGTTAATGAAGATTCCTTCCTTCATTTACTTGACTTGAAGGCCCAAGAAGAAAGTGAGCTCACCAATCATGCTCATTTCAAACTGATTCTTCATAATATCCCCAAATTCAGTGCACAAGTCCTCATTTGATGAGCCAAAAATGATGTTATCAACATAGACTTGGATGAGCAACTGATCATTTCCATATTTCTTGATAAACAAAGTATTATCAATATGGCCCTTGGTAAATCCTTTGCCAAGGAGATACTTAGATAGAGTATCATACCAAGCTCTAGGTGCTTGCTTAAGCTCATATAAGGCTTTGTCCAATTTGTATACATGATCAGGAAATTTGGGGTGCTCAAATCCAGGGGGTTGAGATACAAAAACTTTTTCATTTAAGACTCCATTCAGGAATGCACTTTTGACATCCATCTGAAACACTTTCATCTTCTTGAATGAAGCATAGGCAATGAATAGCCTTATAGCTTCTAGTCTTGCAATAGGAGCAAAAGTCTCATCATAATCAATAACTTCTTCTTGTCTGTATCCTTGAGCAACCAATCTAGCTTTGTTCCTTACTACACTACCCTCTTCATTCATCTTATTTCTAAAAACCCATCTTGTCCCAATGACAGTTTGGTTTTTAGGCTTAGGAACAAGCTTCCAAACTTTGTTTCTTTCAAATTGCTCCAATTCTTCTTCCATTGCTTCTATCCAATCTGGGTCTTGAAGAGCTTCATTTATCTTTTTGGGTTCAATTTGAGAGATGAAGGCACTCATTAGAGAGTCAAGGACATGCATGTTGGGAGGTATGTCCATTTTATGTATAGGTATGTCAATATAGATGTTTTTATTTGGAGGGATGATGTGGGTAATGGTTTCAGGTTGATGAATTGAATGAGAGGTGTTGTCACAAGGTTGGATAGGGTCTTTTTCAAAGGGATTTTGATGACTGGATGAAGGTAGGCTATTAGGTGCATCATGGGCATCGAGATGCACCTTTCTTTGTTGAGAAGGGATTCTTGGCTGTCAGACAAAGTGGGATGAATGTTAGAGTTTTTGGGCACCATATAGGGAAGGGAAGGTGAATTTTCTTTAGGATTGAGGTTTGAGGGTTCATGAACAGGAGACACCTCATGAACATTGTCTGAATTCCCAATAGATTCATCAAAATTACATAATTCAGTGTGGCTTTGATCATTGTTTTCATCAAAGTCTACATGAATTGATTCTTCTACAACAAGTCTTCTTTTGTTGTAAACTCTATAGGCTTTGCTAGTGTTAGAGTATCCAAGGAAAATTCCTTCATCACTTTTGGAATCAAATTTATCAAGGTTGTTTTTCCCATTATTGTGTATGAAGCATCTACTTCCAAAGCCATGGAAGTATGAAATGGTTGGAGTTCTTCCATTCCATAGCTCATAGGGAGTCTTGGAGTGAAACTTGTTGATGAGGGTCTTGTTCTGGACATAGACAGCAGTGGTGACTGCTTCACCCCAAAAATACTTAGGGAGGTTGTGTTCTGACAGCATAGATCTTGCTGCTTCACATATTGTTCTGTTTTTCCTTTCGGCAACTCCATTTTGCTGTGGAGTTCTGGGAGCAGAGAAGTTGTTCTCAATCCCTTTCTGATCACAATATTCTTCAACACCAGTGTTTTCAAATTCCTTACCATGATCAGATCTGATTTTGATAATTGATAAACCCTTTTGGTTTTGAATTTTATTGAACAGTTTGACTAGTTGTTCCAATGTATCTCTTTTGGATTCAAGAAGAATAATCCAAGTAAATCTAGTGTAGTCATCAATTACAACAAGAGAGTATCTCTTTCCACCAAGAAATCTAGTTCTGATTGGTCCAAAAAGGTCCATGTGGAGTAATTGAAGAGGTTTTGAGGTATCTAATCTGGTTTTGGCAGTGAAGGAGGTTTTCTTTTGCTTTCCACATTGACAAGCTTTGCACAATTTATCCTTTTTGAAGGGTATTTTGGGTAGGCCTTTTACTAGGTTTGAGTGGGCTAGTTTTGAGATGCTTTTCAGGTTTAGGTGAGCCAATCTTTTGTGCCATAGCCAAGACATATCAGATTGACTGAAGGAGAGTAGGCAAAGGGCATCTGAAGAATCCACAATTTCAAGGTTTAGACAGTAGAGGTTGCCTTTTCTTATTCCAGTGAGAATTGATTTGTTGTTGACATCTTTGACAGTCCAGTGGTTTTTGGAACATACAACATGATATCCCTTATCACAAATCTGACTGAGGCTAATCAAATTGTGCTTGAGACCTTCTACATAAGACACATTAGTAAAAATGATGTCTTTAGTAATAAGGTTTCCTGATCCTTTGACTTTGGCTTGAGAGTTGTCACCAAAAGTTACATTTGGACCATTTTTAGGGATATATTGTTGTAACCACTCCTTGTTGAAAGTCATGTGCCTGTTGCATCCACTGTCCAAGTACCATATTCCTTTCCTAGGTTCCTACAAATCAGAAAAATAAATTTATGTTACCCTTTATTCTTTTGGGTCCAAAGGATTAGAATTTCTTTGGTACCCTAGCTTTGTTCATTGCCCTCTTTCCAAAATACTGGTTTAGGGCATTATAATATCCTATGATTTGCAACATATAGGGAGTAAGAGCAATTGGTTGGGATTGATTAGGAAACTGATTGGGAGAAAAGAATTGGTTTTGGTTGTGAAACTGAGAATGATTTTGGAAGCTGTTTGAGTGAGATGATCGAGGGGAAGTACTTTGACTGGCATGGCTTCTTCCATTTGAGTATGGCCAGTTGGGTCTTTGTTGTTTGGTATATGAATGGTGGTCTTTTTCTCTTGCTATTTTGGAAAATAATTAGTCTAATTTCTCTCTGGAATCCATTCCCCCGTTAAAAAAAAGAGCTGCTCACGACTGCATTCTTATTCCTCTCATTATCAGGTTCTAAACTAACCCTCTTTTATTTTTTCTTGAGTCGTTCCAGTAATTTAGTTTTTATTTTCATGTTTTAATCGTATTTTCTTTTCTGAGCAAATGATTCAATCAATTGGGGATATATTTATTTCGTTTATTGGCTTCTTTTTTTTTTTTTTAAGTTGATTTAATTAGTTATGCTTGATTAATTTGTAGATTTTAAGGCCTAGAACCCTGAAAGATCCTGTTTACTTGATCAACAGATAGAGGATCAGACAGTTAAGCTTTGGCAGCTAAGGTGAATCTTAGCTGTCAGATATTAGATATTAACTGATTAATATGACAGAGATAAATGTGCAGCGGAATAAATAGTGGTGAAGTAATGTAAAGACAAATGATTAGTGAATGTGTGTGTGAGTGCGTGTGTGCTTGTGTGTGATAATACCAAATAACACAAGAGTTTAAAGTGGTTCAAAGTTTACTCCTCCTACGTCCACTCCCACTGTCAATCTTGACAAGTGAGTGAGTTCAATCCACTATACTCTAGATCGCTTTAAGAGTTACAAGATTGATCAGGCAAGTTCCTTGTACTTTCTCTTCCTAATTAGTACAGTCAATTAGGGATTTGCTTGTTACGAAGCAAATTACACAATACACACTTAAAGTACAGTTTTAAATGGTTACAAGATTGATTATACACTTGAAGTACATTCTCAAGTGTGTGATGTTTGTTTTGATGTTGGTTTGCTGGTTTGAAGGTGTGCAAGGGTTTGAGAGAGGTTACAAAGGTTCTGGGTTGAAGTACAGGAGCTTCAGTCATTGAGTCTTCCTTTTATAAGCTGAGAAAGAGCCGTTGGAGGAGACAAGGCAGTAAATGTTTATGGGTGGAATAGTGTTTGCATTTAGTGCTTTGTTGACTGGATATAAATAGGCTGGAATTTGCAACCCAAGTTCAGAAGATCTTCATGGAGATGACATGGAAATGTTTGTTGAGAGATTTGAGAATGGCACATCTTTTGTTATCACTTGAAATAGAACATTGCTGATGGCACTGAAGATTATAGCTGCTAGAGAAATGAGTTCTGCTGTTGAGATTCTTAGCTGTCAGGCTTAGCTATTAGATCTAGATGAGTAGAGGATATGGTTTGAGATAGATGATATGTAATGATCTCTTTGTAATGAAGTATACTTGTATTATTGGATTGGTTCTATTGATCATTACTATCAGCTTGATTTATCAATACTTCTCAAGTCTTGGCTGTCTGATACCGATACCAATTGAATGTATCTTGGCTGTCTGATATACTCCCTCCGTCCCACTATACTTGACACCCAAGGGGTGGGTTCAAAAACCAAGGAAAAAGAATAAAATAAAAAAAATGTGTGGTGGAAAATGAAGAGAGAGAATGAGTGGGGTAAATAGTAGTGTTGGTTGAATAAATGTGTGGTAGAAAATGAAGAGAGAGAATGAGTGGTGGGGTAGAGTGAATATAAAAATATAAAAACTTGGTTATTTTTGGAAGGTGTCAAGTATAGTGGGACGGCCCAAAATGGAAAGAAGTGTCAAGTATAGTGGGACGGAGGGAGTATTAGTTATGTTTCTTTGTCAAAACCATACTTAACTATGTAGTTGCATAGTTAGGTCCTAACAAACCCTACTTTCATTCAGTTAGGCTGAACATAAGGAGACGAGATCTCCTGTACCTCTTTTGTGTATCACATATGATCTAACAATAATGAATTATTAGGGCTGTCATAATCATGATGTAATGAATTATGTATAACCATGAATCTATTTTGGGTCTATAACATAAGAATACTAGTATCATTTGACAGGAAGTGAGGTCTGATTGATTTTCATGAAACCCATCGTTTTGGGCTAAATTGCCAGAGAAGCTGATGCTGTGTCACTTAGTTGTCTCACTTTTAATAGGCATGCATCTAGAGGAATGCAATTGATCGTCAAGCTTGTTAAGAAAATGCAAACTTTACACATGAATGGGACATTTGCACTTCTAAATATAAGTGTCTTCAGAAGGGTGATGTCCATTTATTAAGAGGGAGTAGTAATTGAACTAAATATACATACACATGATGACAGATTTTTTGTAGCGGACCATTTATAAAGATGTGGAATATGTAGTTTACATGAATGGGACATTTGATCATGTTTGATGAAGTCCTTTGTCTAGACATATGAAACTTTGATACATCGTTCAATAAAAAGTCGAGTGGTTTAAATGCTTAACTTTTGCATTGTTAGACCAAATAAAAAAATAAAAAATAGGCCTCTATTTGAGGAAATTTAGCCTTTTTAGTGTTTAGGAAAGAACAGGAGAAGATTAGAAGAAGATGAGGTGTCAATGGCGTGCCTGATGTTAGTAACTTGCGGTTCCTCGTAGATGTCAAAGTCTGATGGCCATATGGCCATAGAGAGAATCTTGAGGAATATTGCCTAATTGAACTAAAAGTAGCAGACTAGCCCAAAACAATACTAACAAAAGAAATTTCATTTTTTGAAAATGGTTCCTTCGAGATTAGGGCGCTGAGTGGTCGCTCACCCCGTGCCTACTTTGGGCCGGCCCAGTAATGGAGGTAGTATTGTCTATGAAAATCGGTTTGGCCATCTGTAATTTGGTTTATGGGTGGTGGTGTACGTTATCTATCGTTTGTTGTATCCTTCTAGAATCTTTTCTAAATCTTGACAGCTAGCAAATCGCGAGACTGACTAAAAAGATTAAAAGTTAAAACAATAAAAGCAGTGGCGTATAATGTAATTTAAGAAATATTTTAGTCTAAAAATTATGCTGCAATGCGCGTGTAAACAAGCAACTTTACCCTAATTTTTGCTATAAATACACCTTATCAATTACCTGAACGGCATACACACCTGCCCCAATTTTCCTAACCATTGTTGGCGGCGATGAGTTTTGATGAAGATGATGATTGTTGTTCTGAGATGTTATGTTCTTTCAATAATCATATCAACAATTCATCGAAAATTAGGTAGACACCAAGGTTTTCCTTTATGTGAAATGGTCTGATCTTTTTCCTTGTGTTTGTTGATAATTTCTATGCTTCCATGATCCGTGTCATTTATGGTTTGTGTATGATTCCGTTGAATATGTTTCTCCGAATGAATTTTCCCTTAATTTCTTTAATTTCTTTTGGTGGAAATCTTTCCGTTAACTCAGATTTGCCCATTGGTTTGTATATTGTAATTGGGCTTGGAATCCTTATTAATTCATTTTTATTTTCTTTCGCTGTTTCTGAATTTTGATTGTCAAGGATTATCTATATTGTGTTTCTGGCAAGGTCAGTTGCATGTGATTTCTCAAAGAGTTAGGCATCTGTCAGATCTGTAGAGTTCTATTTCTTTGCTCTTAAACATATCTTTCTGTTTGTCTTTCTGTGATCTAATTTCTCATAACAACTACACTCAGATCCGGAGCCTATGCCATAGGAAGGCATGGCAGTCCCCATTTTACAATTCAGGCGATGGTTTTTGGAGTGGCCTATGGAGAGGTTAGATTGGAAGCTAGAGCTCGAGCTCCCCTCCCTGTAAACTCTCTCACTATCTCTCGCCATGAGTATCTGTTTATTTATTTATTTATATTCTTGAACTGACGGAGAATATGATGTTGCAGGCATTGAAGCGTAGCAACTATGATGCGGACCTACTCCTTGAATATTCTGGACCCACTCCTTGGTTCTTCTGGACCATGAACAATCAAATCCAGATGAAGTGAACCAAGTACCTTGCTGGTGGAACAACATGTCTGGTTCTTGCAAGGTCAGTTTGAAATTATGGTTGAGTTCAATAATTGAATATTGGGACTACAAGCTCCATACGAAGGATTTTTGACCATTACTGATATTTGAAAATTTATGCAACTCAGGGCTATAGCTTTTGGAGAGGTTAGATGGGAAGACCATAGTAAAATCGAAAGGTGTTTGATTGCCTAGTGTTTACTGTGTTGGACAAAATAGTAATTTGTTAGATTTTCAGAAGATTTGTTGTGAAAAGAAACACGTTAGCGTTAAAAATATGTTACCGAAAGTAGATTGTATTTTTGAAAATTTATGCAACTCAGGGCTATAGCTTTTGGAGAGGCTAAATGGGAAGACCATAGTTAAATCGAAAGGGGTTTGATTGCCGAGTGTTGACTGTGCATGAAATGGTTATTTGTTAGATTTTCAGAAGATTTGTTGTGAAAAGAAACGCGTTAGTGTTAAAAATATGTAACCGAAAGTAGATTGTATTTTTGAAAAATTGTAATGCATGACAATACAAAACGTTAGATAGATGGGAACTTGTACAATTGTAAAGCTCTCTTGTTGTATTAAAAATATTCTTACTTGTCTATTTGATTTTTCCTGAGTGTCTCTCCAATAAAAAATAGATATTCATTGACACATGTAAATTCTTCGTCAAATATCTAACGAAATTGTTGTCTAGGCCCGAACTTGATACAAAAATAACAGTCCAGGCCTTAAATTGAAAAAATGAAACCACAGACCCCCCGGTGATACACCATGTAAACCTTGGGATAGTCAAGTGAGATTAACTTTTTTACTTGTGAGTAGGGGTGTAAGCGGTTCGGTTCAAACCGCGGTTTGAGCCCGAACCGAACCAAACTCTGCGATTTTGTTCGATTTTCAATCATGAACGGTTTGGTTGGTCTCAGAAATTGGCAAACCGCATGATTCGGTTTGGTTTGTGGTTTGACCCTTTAAGACCAAACAAAACCACGGTTTGAGACCGCCAGACCGAACCACCAAATTGAACCGCCAAACTGAACTACAAATCGAACCATTAGACCAAACCACAAGCGATATAATCTAATCACCCGACCAAACCCCCGTAACGCATATATTAACCATATATTTGTATGTTGAGTAATATTTATCATTAGATTAATAAAAAAACCTAGATTACAACATATTAATATTAACCTCCCGTGTTACATCTTATTCAATATTAATTTTAGCATTTTCTTAATCTTTACTGTGATACATACCAAATCAAGTTTTCTCCACGATCGACATTGTATAGTGTGATTTCTTCTTTCAACACTCTTTTCCTGTAGTCTCTCGATTCCTTTTACTTTTCTCCACGATCGACATTGTACCATATGAAGGATTTCTGACCATTACTGATATTTAAAAATTTATGCAACTTAGGGCTATAGCTTTTGGAGAGGTTAGATGGGAATACCATAGTTAAATCGAAAGGGGTTTAATTGCCTAGTGTTGACTGTGCATGAAATAGTAATTTGTTAGATTTTCAGAAGATTTGTTGTGAAAAGAAACGCGTTAATGTTAAAAATATGTAACCGAAAGTAGATTGTATTTTTGAAAAATTGTAATGCATGACAATACAATGCAAAACGTTCCATAGATGGGCACTTGTACAATTGTAAAGCTCTCTTGTTGTATTAAAAATACTCGCTCTTACTTCGTGACACGGAAATTTTTAATAACATTTGACAATTAGTCGCAGTGTGAAGCATGGTCCGAACCACAATTAGAATCATGGTTTGATCCGTAGTATAAATCATGGTCTGAACCACTGTATGAATTGCAGTTTGGACCGCGGTCTGAACCACGTTTTGAACCATATAACTGAACCACAGCTTGAACCAAACCGAACTAAACCATGGCAGTTGGATTTGATCTTCATGGTTCGATTAGGTCTGAAGTTTTTCCAAACCAATGACTAGTGATTCGGTCTGTAAATCAGCTCAAACCAAACCATTTACACCCCTACTTGTGGGTACACATATTTTCTACTATTTTCAAAATTGTCACAAGGGAAAAAATATAATGTTATTCTTCACCCTCTTCCCCAACAAACCTAAAATCCTCAAATCTTCCTCATCTCTTAGTAACCCGCAGCCACGATCCCTCTCATACCCGCAAACACCCATTCAGATTGTCCCCTTTATCTCTCTCTCTCCTCTTATAAACAAACACTGGTATCCCCGTTATTCTTTACCTTCTATGTCCACCGCCCAGATCACTCCTTCATATTCTTCGTTCAAAGACACTAGTATCCCCGTTTTAAAGGCATTCGACCATGGCTGAATAATAGAAGACCGTTGGATATGTGCCAATCGAACCATCTGTTGGTGTAATGCCCTAGGCTTTAGTTATGTTTAACTGAAAACCGTTATGTATCATCTTTATCGTTTATGTTTATTATTTGATTATTATATAGTTTGCATATTTATTGTAATAATCTCCGTCCCTGATTATTAAGAGAATAATTAGTATAATTGTCAATGGATAATCATATGATGATTATATGCATAGAGATGCACATTGAAATTATGGGTACTTGTTAGAGAACAAGTGACTGGACTTGACCCGTATGAGATTTATGTCATGGTCAAATGTCATAATTAAATCTCATATGGTCACTTCATTTAGTCCCTAGACCTGAGATTATCATGACCTTACATGTGATGAAAAGTTATGTTTGATTTTAGTCAAACGGTATCTTAACACGATATCTATAAAGGCTATCTTTGGCATGATCGGATTCATGATGGGAAGGATGATAAGTCAAGATGGAATTTGTCCCTCGAAAGAGAGATGTTTTGCTTGGGCCCCTCGATGAGTGATAATGATGAAAGCGTGTGGCCACACCCCAATATGATTGGACTATCATTATACTCAAGATCGAGAAAGCATTGAACAAATACAAGTTGACGTGGACCATGACTTGTGTTCAATATAACATCGTGAGACAAAGGGAAAAATGGAAGTGTACCATTGGAAACGTGAACTCTTACGTTGTGTTATTTGGGTAGACATAATGGCTTGCTAGAAACCGCTTATGTCTTATGAGGATCGATATGATCGGACTCATTGCCAACATAATACAATCCTATTGGGTCACACACAAATAGAATGACTTGGTTGAACCAAGGGAAGAATGATTGAGAGTTTCTGTATTTGGCAACTTATGTCACGCGATATAACTAGCCACTGGCTAGTTATGTCACGCGACATAACTAGCCAATGGCTACTTATGTCACGCGACATAACTAGCCACAGACGCGTTTTTGACAGCCTGTTCTCCTAATTCGATTAGGAAACATATTTACACTAAAGTAGTATAAATATGTGAGGTCTGTCAACCCTAAGGTCTGGCCGAAATTTTCAAGGGAAAATCATAACAAAATACTCTCAATATTCTTCCATAAGTTTTAGGAATCTAGCAATTCCCAACCCGAGAATTGTTCTCGACATTCATATTTGTGTGGATTACCAAAAGAGGGTCTTAATTTGTTCAAACAAATTAAAGGCCTAGAGTTCAAATCTGAAGATCCAAAGGAGTTGAAGATTCGAAGATTTGAAGATCAAAAGTTTGTGATTACGAATCACATAATTATTCGTTCGATAGCTCAAGACCGGAAAGCAATTTAGGTTGGTAAATTCTATCTCATAGCAATTCAATTTAATCGTATAGAACGGATCTTAGGGCTTGGGTTTTGTGTTAATTTTATGCTTAATTCCGCTGCGCATGGATCCATAAAACCCAACAGTGGTATCAGAGCCCCGTTCGTATGGTTAAGTTTGAATTAACATGCTAGAATGATTATATAAATTGTTTATATGTTCGTTGCATGTTTTTGTATGCGATAGAATTTTGATTGTTTATGTGAAACAATGTGAAAATCGTTTTCGAATTATGTTGAATTAAATCTGTAAAAGGGTTGTTTTATATGATTTAATTGCATGTAATCTGAATTGATTGAAATCTGGAAATCCTGCGAACTGGCTACCTATGTCGTGCGACATAGTAGGCCACAGGAGGAAATACGGTAATCTGGCCAGTTATGTCACGCGACATAACTAGCCACTGGCTAGTTATGTCACGCGACATAATAAGCCGAATCTGGGCAGAATCAGTTTGTTTAATTTTTCTGCTAATCTATGATTGTGTTTGCAATCTGAGATGTTTTATGTCTTAATCTGGATGCTATAAATTTCTGGAAATAAAATTTATAGGGCTATGCTAGATTAATTCATTGTTTATGATGCATGCTTAATTAATTCAAATGTGTTTTATTAATTGTTGCGATGCATGAATTAATTGTTCTTAAGTGTTAAGAATTTTATTAGATGTTTAGTTGAAACATTGATTTATAGTTTCCTAATATGTTTAGATTTAGACATTGTAAATTTTGGATTTTATGATTGTTTATGGAAACAAGTCATAATTACGCGAAATTTTAAAAGGAAACTAATTGTTTATAAAAGGTAGTGATTATGTTGCCAAATCAGAGCTGATTTCTAATTGTGCATGACTAGGAGAGTTCTGTCTAAGGAAGAGTTGGTACTTAAGCAGTCCTTGTGGCTCACCTATCTTCCTGGGAACTTACCTGATGCATGATTATGACTATCTTTCCTGATATGCTTATAATCTACCTTAAAGAACCTTCATTTAACTTTTAAGTTCTTTATGCCAATCCATGATTTAAACACTTGAGACCACTCGGATAGTTTTGGGTGGGCTTGCCATAGCAAGGTGCTTTGATTCTATTCCGTTTGCGAGCAAGATGAGGAAATGGTGGTTCCTATACCTTTAAAGTGGATGAACTTAATTGGGTTATCAAAATGGTTTTGGACCCAAGGCATAAGATGAGATTAAAATATGCTTAGACATATGATGTCTTAAATAAATCTCATAAGAGTCATATACGATATGATTGATGTTTTCTACCTAATTAGTTTAATCTTGAGCGGTGCGCCATAGCGTACTTGAGATTAAATTAAAGTTGGATCTTAGCCCTAAGAGTCATATACGATATGATTGATGTTTTCTACCTAATTAGTTTAATCTTGAGCGGTGCGCCATAGCGTACTTGAGATTAAATTAAAGTTGGATCTTAGCCCATTAAATGCATATTATGCTTATTAGCATTAGAAGGTGTATGATTTAGTGGGAGTATTTGTAAAATACATTATTTGCTCTTAAATGATAAATGTGTTGATATTGATATGTGTTCATATAATTTGTATATTTTGTTGTAGAAGTAGCATTACATAATGATAATTGCGATTCGTCCTTATGAAGGACAAAGTTCGAAAGGAACAATACATAATGTGTACGTTCTTGACGAATCCGTTCCTACTGAACCCATTGCAAATGTTGCAAAGGGCAAATAAGGAAGCAACATTAGAAACATAGTGATGATTCTGACAATATTGCTTGCCTTGTATTTGCCACCATGTTTAAAGGCTCTTATGAAGAACCTTGAGCACATGATAACTATTCTTTTGTTCTAGCACACCGCATAAAGGAAATGTTCCAAATGCGAACTAGGCAAAAGATATATGTTGTGGTGAAGGCTCTCAATTCATATGATGAAAGAAGGAGCAATCCGCAAATTGGGTTAATGTTTGACACAATAAAAGGGTTCATAAAGGAAGGAAAAGAAGGTAAAGCAAAAGTTGCTAAACCTAGGACAAATGTTGTCAAAGCCGAAGAGGCTAAACCCAAAGTGTCTCAAAAGGATGCAGTTTGCTACCAATGCAATAAGATTGGTCATTGGAAGCAAAGTTGAAAGCTTATTAGGAAGGCCTAAAGGATGAAGAAGGGCAATATGATTGCTACTACTTCAAGTATCTATATGATAGATATTTTCCTTTCGACTTCTTGTTCTTGGGTATATGATACCGGATTGGATCCCACATTTGTCTAAATGTGCAAGGAGCAAAGAATAGAAAGCTACTCAAATAAGGTAAATTAAACCTAAGCATGGGAATGGAGCAAGAGTTGCAACATTAGCCATAAGGGACTTATGAAGTCACTTTGCCTTGTGAAGTAGTACTTGTTTTGAACAAGTATGACTACGTTCCGGATTTGAGTAGGAGTATTATTTCTGTTTCTTAAATGGATGATGAAGGATATAATTTTCTTATTTTCAATAAGAAGTTTTATATTTATTTAATAATATGCCTTATTGTAATGCATATGTCATTAAATGGTCTTCATATCCTTGATGATGAGAAACAAAATAATATTGAAGATATCTATGATATAAATGGGAAATCTAAACCGAACAATATGAACAAAGCGTTTATATGGCATTGCCGGCTTGGTCAAATAAATAAGAAACATATATCTAAACTCCATTAACATGGACTTTTAGACTCATATGACCATGAATCATTTGAGGAATGTGGATCTTATTTATTGGGAGTATTGACCAAACCACCTTACACTAAAGTAGTGGGAGGGCTAGTGACTTATCGGTCATTATACATGAGATGTATGTGGACCATTAAGTAGCATTGCTAGGGGAAGATTTCGGTATTTCATCACATTTCACTAAAGACTTATCTAGATATGACTATGTCTATCTGATGAAGTCCAAAGGTGAATCGTTTGAGATGTTTCAAACATTTCAAGATGAAGTGCAAAACAAACTTGTCAAAACTATTAAGTACTTCGATTAGATCGAGGTGGTGAATATTTGAGCCAAGAGTTTGACAATCATCTCAAAACTATGAAATCGTTTCAGAGATGACTCCACCCGAAACACCACATTGTATGGTGTGTCTGAAAGGAGGAATTGAACCTTGTAGGACATGGTTCGTTCGATGATGTGTCAATCAGACTTTCCTATTTCTTATTTCCTTTTGAGGATATGCATTAGAAATAATGCGGTTACACTGAATCGAGTCCCTACTAAATCGGTTCCTAAGGCCCCACATGAGATGTGGCATGGAAGAAAACTTAGTTTGTCTTTCATGAAGATTTGGGGTTGCGAATCTTATGTAAAGAGACTTGTCTCTTATAAGTTAGCACCAAATTTGACAAAGTTATTTTTGGAAATTAATATTACAACCGCAAAGAGAACAAAACGTTTGTTGCTCTACACGATTTGTTTCTTGAGAAATAGTTTCTCAATAAAGAATCTAGTGGGAGTAAAATTAATCTTGAAAGAAGTTCAAGAACCCGAAAATAATATGGAACCAAGAGTAGAGACAGAACCAAGTTCACAAAGGAGTTGTGAAACCGGTTCAAGATGCACAAGTCCATCGTAGATTGGATAGGTTACAATCCGAACTCAAGAAATAGTGATTTCTCGTTGCGGAAAGTGATGAAGTGGAAGTCATTGAGAATGACGATCCTACTTGCTATCAAGAAGCGATGTCCTCTCCTAATTTGGATAAATGGTTAGGAACCATGGAATCCAAATTACAATCCATGTTTAACAATCAAGTTTGGAACTTGATTGGGCTACCTAAAAGTGTAAAAACTAAAGGGTGCAAGTAGGTCTTCAAAGACCGACATGGATGTGAAGGTGTATACTTTCATGACTAAGGATTGTAGCAAAGGGATTTAGGTTAATTCATAGTATTGACTATGTTAAAACCTTTTTCGCCAGTTACAATGTCGAAGTCTGTTAGATTTTCATTGCCATTATCACATATTGTGACTATGTGATATGACAAATGGATGTCAAACGACTTTCTTTAAATGGAAAGATTATTAAGGATGTGTATAGTACACAACCCGAATAGTTTGACGATCCAAGAAACTCTAATAGAGTATGCATGTTGCAAAGATCCATGAGATGGGTTGAAGCAAGCTTAAAGGAATTGGAATCTTCGTTTTGATGAATTGGTCAAAGAGTTTGACTTTATCAAGTACGAAGATGAACCTTGTGTATGCATGAAATTCAGTGGGAGCATGGTATTATTTCTATTGTTTATTACAATGATATCTTACTCATTGGAAAAACAAGTTCCGACACTTAAGACTGTCAAGTCTTGGTCAAGGAAAGTTTTCTCAATGAAAGATATGGGTGAAGCCGCTTACATCCTTGGCATCAAGATCTATAGAGATAGATCTAGAAGGATAAATTTGTTTGAGTCAAAGTGTTCACATTGACAAGGTTCTTAGAAGAGTCTAAGAAGAGTAGCTTGTCAATGGATCATGGTATTTCTCTTAGCAATACTCATTGTCTTATGACAACTGATGAGCAAAAGGAAAATGAATGAAGTTCCATATGCTTCGGCATTTGGATCTGTCATGTATGCCATGATTTATACTAGACCCGATGTCTCATATGCTCTAAGCATGATGAGTCGATACCAATCTGATCCTGATATAAACCATTGGATGGGAGTCAAGATGATCCTTAAGTACTTAAAAAGAACTAAGGATATGTTCTTGGTATTTGAAAGATTGGAAGTTAATCTTGTTGTAAGGGTTACATAGGTTCTAGCTTCCAAACTAACAAAGTTAATTTAAAATCGCAATTAGAATTTGTGTTTATGCTTATTAGAGGTGCAATTTTGTTGGAAGAGTTCCAAGCAGAAATTGTAGCCTATTCTACTACAAAGGCCGAATTTTAGCAACATATGATGAGGCTAAAAGAGGCAGTTTGGATCAAAAGTTCATTAGTGTTTTGGGAATGTTCCAAGTATCACTAATCGGTGAAACTTTTGTTATGACAAATAGTGGTGCCACTTGTGCAAACAAAGGAACCAAGGTCACAACAGCGATCCAAACACTCACTTAGACGTTCTTCGAGAAATTCATGAAGAATGAGAAGACATTAAAATATACAAAGTATCAACCGATGATGACATAAGGGATTCACTTACAAAGACCCTCGCATAGGCAGAAGCATGATGGGCATGTTAGATCCATGAGTATTCGATACATAAATGGAGCCTAGTGCAAGTGGGAGACTGTTGGTGTAATGCCCTAGGCTTTAGTTATGTTTAACTGAAAACCGTTATGTATCATCTTTATCGTTTATGTTTATTATTTGATTATTATATAGTTTGCATATTTATTGTAATAATGTCCGTCCCTGATTATTAAGAGAATAATTAGTATAATTGTCAATGGATAATCATATGATGATTATATGCATAGAGATGCACATTGAAATTATGGGTACTTGTTAGAGAACAAGTGACTGGACTTGACCCGTATGAGATTTATGTCATGGTCAAATGTCATAATTAAATCTCATATGGTCACTTCATTTAGTCCCTAGACCTGAGATTATCATGACCTTACATGTGATGAAAAGTTATGTTTGATTTTAGTCAAACGGTATCTTAACACGATATCTATAAAGGCTATCTTTGGCATGATCGGATTCATGATGGGAAGGATGATAAGTCAAGATGGAATTTGTCCCTCGAAAGAGAGATGTTTTGCTTGGGCCCCTCGATGAGTGATAATGATGAAAGCGTGTGGCCACACCCCAATATAATTGGACTATCATTATACTCAAGATCGAGAAAGCATTGAACAAATACAAGTTGACGTGGACCATGACTTGTGTTCAATATAACATCGTGAGACAAAGGGAAAAATGGAAGTGTACCATTGGAAACGTGAACTCTTACGTTGTGTTATTTGGGTAGACATAATGGCTTGCTAGAGTCCGCTTATGTCTTATGAGGGTCGATATGATCGGACTCATTGCCAACATAATACAATCCTATTGGGTCACACACAAATAGAATGAGTTGGTTGAACCAAGGGAAGAATGATTGAGAGTTTCGTATTTGGCAACTTATGTCACGCGACATAACTAGCCAGCGGCTAGTTATGTCAGTCACGCGACATAACTAGCCACGCACGCGTTTTGACAGCCTGTTCTCCTAATTCGATTAGGAAACATATTTACACTAAAGTAGTATAAATATGTGAGGTCTGTCAACCCTAAGGTCTGGCCGAAATTTTCAAGGGAAAATCATAACAAAATACTCTCAATATTCTTCCATAAGTTTTAGGAATCTAGCAATTCCCAACCCGAGAATTGTTCTCGACATTCATATTTGTGTGGATTACCAAAAGAGGGTCTTAATTTGTTCAAACAAATTAAAGGCCTAGAGTTCAAATCTGAAGATCCAAAGGAGTTGAAGATTCGAAGATTTGAAGATCAAAAGTTTGTGATTACGAATCACATAATTATCCGTTCGATAGCTCAAGACCGGAAAGCAATTTAGGTTGGTAAATTCTATCTCATAGCAATTCAATTTAATCGTATAGAACGGATCTTAGGGCTTGGGTTTTGTGTTAATTTTATGCTTAATTCCGCTGCGCATGGATCCATAAAACCCAACACCATCCTCGTGGTGTCCAGTCAATCGTGGTCGAATGAACATTATGAAGGCGATTGACGGTGACCGTCCAAACACCATTTTTCTTTTTACGAAGGGAACTGGATCCTCATTTTGATTACGAAATAGGAAGAAGAGAAGGATATGAGAAAAAGGGGTGGTTGGAGAAAGAAGAGGGGAGAGACAAGAGTATTTTATTTTCACAATTTTCACCTTTTTTTAAATTAATAAAAAAGTCTTATATTTTACTAAACAGTCCGCTCCTATAGCTAAATGTATAAGACTAGAATTACTTTTATACCTAGGTAAAAGAGTAACTTTTATCACAATTTTTTCCATTTTCTTAAAAAATAATTGAATTTGCTCATATAAGATATAAAGACTAGAATTACTTTTATACTTAGTTATAAGATTAATCACGTACAATTCAATCCCAAATTCCTTCATATACCAACCCTCTCTTCC
Source organism: Adenophora triphylla var. japonica (assembly GCA_022495995.1). Classification (NCBI taxonomy): domain Eukaryota; kingdom Viridiplantae; phylum Streptophyta; class Magnoliopsida; order Asterales; family Campanulaceae; genus Adenophora; species Adenophora triphylla. Next base: position 63,476 of record JAFEMH010003836.1, read on the forward strand.
CCACACACACAATTGGAATAGCGGAGAGAGAGAGAGAGAGAGAGAGAGAGAGAGAGAGAGAGAGAGAGAGAGAGAGAGAGAGAGAGCTTGTTGGGAATTAGGAAGGGAACCGAAAGACATGAGCTGACGAAGTTTGGAGGGTAGAGCATCGACGGAGGAGGCAACCGGTGGTGGTGGTGGCGGCAGTTTTCTTTTTTCGCCGTGTTCTGCCTTGTATCGAAAAATAGGGTGAATTCTTCTCGTCGAATTTGAGGCCGCTCAGATTTATTACCATTCGGATAGCAACTTAAGGGAATTTGAGTTTAGAGAAAATTTTGATATGAGCCTTAAATAGTGTGTGGACTTTTGAAAATAGCTAAGGTTTGTATGGAGAATGATTTGGGGTGAGTGACCCCTTGTGGAATTAATCCATCGAAGAAAGTTGTTATATAAACCTGTAAAATTATTGAGTAAACTCGTATCATTAAATCATCCTAAATAATTTAATCCAAATCCCTAAATTTCCCTTTATATCCTTTTAACACATTTAATACTCATCATTAAGATTCACACAACTTATCCTCGTAATTACTAGGAGAGAGAGAGAGAGAGAGAGAGAGAGAGAGAGAGAGAGAGAGAGAGAGAGAGAGAGAGAGAATCAGTTTTCCATTTCCCACTCTTTCCCATTCTCACAATTATTTTCTTAGACTCTCATCAGCACTAAGCAGCAAAGGGTATGAAGAGAAAAAGATGGATTCTTTATCTCTCTTACTCTTATAAACATCATCAACCAAACCCTCTTCCAAATCCAAGCTTTACTCATCAAAACCTTTAATTTTCCATATTGATGCAGGCCGAGACCTACAAGAGATAGAAACCTAGGATGCCACTAGACTAGGGGTGACGGAAGACACTCAACGTCACTAATCGCGGAAGCCACTCAACGCGACCAAGCCGATAGCTTGATTCAAAGGAGAATGACACTCACTCCAAGTAAATGATATTTGCAAACAAGGTTAATGCTGAAAACTATGCCTTCTTTATTCATATGCACTCCAATATATTGGATGAGTACATGACTTCAATACAACGAATACATTAGACTCTAAACTGAATAACTGAACTTGGACATTAGGACTTGGACAGACACATGACTTGATAACTTCTAGGAAAAATACTTAGACTTAAATTATGGAAAGTAAAGAGATAGATAAGGTATCTTAATTGACGTTCATGCTCCTGCATCATTCTCCCCAGCTGCAAAAGAACTCTGCTTCGGACCGGGATTCAAATCAAGCCATAATTCTTCATCCACTTTCTTCGGCTCTTTACTTAAAACCCAAGCATCTTCAGATTGTGGTTTTCCTTTCCAGTGAACCAAGTACTGAGTATATGTGCCTCTGCGAGTGCAAATTGATCTCACATCCAGAACATCAATGACTTTCTGTTGAGATTTATTTTTTGCAGCATCAACTAAACCTGCAACTAAGTCTTCAGGCTTTATAAGATGGTCTTCTGTAGCTGGCACTAGGTCGATTTGATGTTGTATATCTTTTAGAGGAGGTAACCCAGCTGGAAGTTCTTCTGGGGCCAAACCACTAAATTTGCTTAGTAATCTGGAAACTTCAGCCAGAGTACAAATACTAGTATTCTCCCCACAAACTTCTTTTACCGCCAATGCATAGAATACCCCTTCATCCTTGCAAGCGTCTTCAAAAGCTCGTTGAGTCAGTAAGATTATTGCACTCTTTGAATCAACACTCTTAGGATCTGCATTCTTAGAATCTACGCTTGTCGGAGTATCTTTTACAGGCTTCAACAAATACTTCACACCATCTTTTTCAAGAGAATAAGTATTATGTCTTCCACCGTGTTGTGTGTTGCGATCAAACTGCCATGGCCTTCCAAGAAGTAAATGGAAAGCATCCATACGAAGAACATCAAAGTAAATGCAATCTACATACTTACCAACAGAAAACTTTACTTGACATCGTTGTGACACCTGGACTTCTCCTCCCTTTCTGAACCATGAAACTTTGTAAGGCTTTGGATGTGGCTCACAAGCAAGATTCAAATTTTCTACCATTGTTTTGGAAATCATGTTTTCGACGCTGCCTGAATCAATCATCAAGATGCATTTCTTCCCTTCACAAATGCAATAGGTTCGAAAAATGTTATGCCTAAGCCACTGGTCATCTTCTTGGATTGTCATGATACGTCGAATAACGAGACTATCAGCATCAAAATCTGGTTCACAATGCTCGAATTCAGCCTCATCCTCAGATTCATCATACACTGGATTACTCTTCATGTCTACATCATCTGGTTCTTCTTTCGTAAGATTCACCTCAGCTCTCTTATTCGGACATTCATATGATCTATGCCCTGTTTCTCCACACCTGAAGCATACAAAATCAGATTTTTTTTTTGCTCTTTATTTTTTCCTCCATCGCGTGATTTTGGAAATTCTGACGTAGAAGTTGCATTCTTCTTGGCCTGGAATGATGACGACGATTTGTCTTTATCTTCTCCTAAATGGGAACTTTCGCCTCTCTTGAATGAGAATAACTTGACTTTTTCCTCAGCCTTTAGAGCCCACTGATAAGCCTCTTCAAGTGTTTCCATACGTTTCATAAGAAGTTCTCCACAAATATTAGACTTCAGACCACCTGTATATCTAGCCACAAGCTGATCATCATCTTAAGTCAAAGTAAGGCGACTCAAAAACTTGTAAAATTTCTCAGTATACTCTGCAACTGATTGATCATTGCGTTGGCTTAGTTGGTGAAATTTTCTATAGAGAGATTGGGAAAAATCAAGAGGGAGGAACTTATCATCCAGCTTCAATTTCATTTCCGCCCACGTAGTGATTCTTGGTATTCCCCGCCTATCTCTGTTCCGTTGGTACTGTTGCCACCAAACAAGAGCATGTCTCTTCAATTTCGTAGCAACAAACTGAACTTTGCGGTGTTCAGAATGGTTTTTCCGGTCAAAGAAAGCTTCCAAAGCTGCCACCCAATCGCAATAATCCTCTGGATTGAGCTTGCCTTCAAAATCTAGTACCTGAACGTTTATGTTCCTGTCTGAATTTTCAAGTGCACGAGCCAGCCACTCCATAGACCATGTATTTGACCTACGAGCCAGTGCCAAATCGCTGGAAGTTGAAGATTCTGCTCCATCTTCGAATGAAGTTTCATCCCTAGACCCTTCAGAGTTACTCCTTCGACCTCGAGGCGGTGAAACAGCAGTTCGTCAGCCAACATTTGATGTAACGCTTGATTGGACTATCGTAACTCAGTCAATTCTGCTCTCAAATTCACTTCTTCGATATTTCTACGCCTTGGAGGCATTGATAAACGAATGACAAAAATCGCAGTCGGATCAACAGCTCTGATACCAATTCTGATGCAGGCCGAGACCTACAAGAGATAGAAACCTAGGATGCCACTCAACTAAGGGTGACGAAAGGCACTCAACGTCACTAATCGCGGAAGCCACTCGACCCGACCAAGCCGAAAGCTTGATTCAAAGGAGGATGCCACTCACTCCAAGCAAATGATATTTGCAAACAAGGTTAATGATGAAAACTCTGCCTTCTTTATTCATATGCACTCCAATATATAGGATGAGTACATGACTTTAATACAACGAATACATTAGACTCTAAACCGAATAACTGAACTTGGACATTAGGACTTGGACAGACACATGACTTGACAACTTCTAGGAAAAATACTTAGACTTAAATTATGGAAAATAAAGAGATAGATAAGGTATCTTAATTGACGTTCATGCTCCTGCATCACCTATCATGAACGAAAAAGAATAAAATTTTCGGCTGGTGCTTTCTAGAAAAATCAAATATTTCAGCTACACCATGCCAAAATTTATGAAAGATTCAACCGGTTGTGGACAAATTTTTAAAATATTTCGACCGGGTGTGCGGCTGGAGAGCTAAGATAGAAGGGGAGCGACGTTAGTTATGGCGGGTGTGAAGAAAAAGGGAAGACAGGGATGGTGGGCTGGAGCAGACCGACGGAAGTGAAGGTGGGGCAGGGGTGGAAGGACATGGCGGTGGTTGAGGGAGGCGGTTTTAGACTATCCTTATCAGTGACATGACCTAACCTAACCTCAAATAAAATATTAATTTCTCTCACTTCCATATACAACACTCCTGACCTTATATAATTTATACTCCCATCAGTGACCCAACCCCAACCCAACCTTTTAATAAAATATTTATTTCTCTTTACTCCAACTTACCTAAAATACTTATCATTTTATTTTTTTTAAATAATGTATTAGTAATAATATTTCTAAAATTACCCGTACAATTATTAAAAATAATTACCAATACAATTATAAATTCATAATTTATAATTTACTTGATATATTTTTTTATTTTTTATTTTATATAATTATCATATTTTTTATACAATGTATTAGTAATAATATTTCTAAAATTATGTAGAGAAAAAGAGAGTTGTAGGTTGTTTGTAAAAAAATAAGGTTCTATTTATCGATAAAAAAATGAGTAGGTCTAGGGAGAAACGCGTTTCTCTATAAGTTATGGAGAAACGGGTTTCTGGATATCCAGAAGCTTTGGGATTGATATCCAGAAGCTTAGGGACGGATATCCAGAAAAAGGATTTGAGATCAAATCCAAGGCCAAGACCAAATCTGATTCTGCATATCACTTTCACAAGGTTCTGGATATCAAGAACATTGAATATGGATATCCAGAAGCCTTAAAACTTATATCCAGAAGCCAATTCTAAATTTTTGGATATCATTTACATAAGGTTCTGGATATCCTTTCAAAGAGTTCTGGATATCCAGAAACTTACAAAATGATATCCAGAAACTTACAAAATGATATCCAGAAACATTTAATAAATTTCTGGATATCCTTTCAAAAGGTTCTGGATATCCTTTCAAAAGGTTCTGGATATCCAGAACTACAAATTACCAAAAGAATTGCATACTCCCGACGGAGGATCACACGTCGCCGTCAACCTCTTCTCTGCCGTAAATCAAGCTCTTTCCATCGCCTTACTCTCTGATCCTAGGTTGGTTTTCTTTTTCCAACTCCTCCTATTCCTATTTTGGGTCTGTATTCCAATCCCATTTCCTTGTTTCATTGATTTCAACGAAAGCTGACGTTGCATTGTGAATGGCAACAATTATGGCGTTTAGGTTTAATTGAAATCAATGTGTATCGGATTGAAATCAATAGTAGGGTTTAGGTTTAATTGAAATCAACAGAGAAGCAACAATTATGGCGGCTTCCACTGTTGCTGCGTTGTGAATGGCACCCAGGTGTGAGCCGTGTCCCGTAATGAAAAAACCTGTTTCTCCATAAATTATGGAGAAACACGTTTCTCCCTAGATTTTGTGTAAAAAAATTATGAATTTTGATATTTTTTTATTTTTTATTTTATATAATTATATAAAATATATTAATTTTAAATATATATTTATATAAATACATGCCACCCAATTATTGGGTGACATGTGTCAAAAAAAGCAAACAACCTGACCCAACTCCTAGGTCGGTCAATTGCCCAAGTAATGCGAAAAACTTGACTTTCTATTTTTTTGTTTTTTTTTGTTTTTGGTTTTGTCTTTTATGGTGACCCTCCCTTGAGGGTCACCGATGTGAGTGGTCTTAGGAAAGAAGGTTGGCAGGATAGGTGGAATGATATCAGGGAGAGAAAGTGGTCGGAGGGGGGCTGGAGTATTTTTATTTTGTTAGACTTATTAATGTTGTGAACGTGAATAACAACTCTCTCGGGATATTATTGCTTTTGGTTAAAAAATTAAAAATTTTATTTTAATATTGCATCTTAACTTGTTTTATTTCATTAACCGGTTTATGGTGAAAAGTAGCAAGAGTGATAAATAAAAGCAATATTTGATACTTTAATCATTAAGTTTAAGTTGGGATAATAATAGTGTTTTTTAAAATTTGGAAAAGTCCAAAATGTACATTGTACTTATTTTGGTCCAAAATAACTGTCATTTTCGGACAAATGTTTGATCTAAAATAATTGTCGTTTTTTGGTAAAAAAACATTCAAAATTCTATTTTATCCGCACGTTGAAACTTGTTTTGATTTATTAATTGGTTTGTTGTGAGAGTTAATGTGAGAGAGATAAATAATAAATAAGGACAATCTTGATAGTTTCATCATTCATTCATATTAAGTTGAAGTAATAATTGTAAGAGAAAATTACATCCTAGTCCCTTACTAAAACCTAATCTACATTTTAAGATAACAAATTATAATATTTACCTCATAGTTTTACACCACAAAAATCCCCCAATACCACCAAATAAAGCCTCTCCCTCCCAGATTACACCCACACAAAATACATACACCACACACACTCCCACCCTCTCTCTCTCTCTACTTCTCACCGATCGCGACCCTCCTCACCTCACCTCCAGAGACCTCTCCCCTCCCTATCCTCTGGCGAATCCTCTCCTCACCTTTCTTTGACGACTCATCCCCTCCCCTTCCCATCCTACTCTGACCACCAAAAAAATGTCAGATCCAGATCTGAAACCTTTTAAGGCAATAACTCCGGCATCTCCTCCTCTTTACGCTGGCCTTCCCCTCCATCAGTCACGCCGGTCACCATTTATTCTCCGAAGAATTGAACAACATCTTCCTACCGAGCTCCCTCTCTACTTCTTCACGTTCCAAACTATAAAGGATTACACTTCAGAGAATAATAACTCTAAGAGGGGCTCATGTGTAAATACTTCAAAGTCTAGGGTCTCTAGATAATCTTGGTAGTTGCAGTTTGTTATGGAGAGAGGCAAGGGGTGTGCGCATGTGCTAGATTCTTTTTCTCTCTCTCTTGTTTACATATACAGATACAATTCATGCTTAGTGATACATTTTTGGAATGGAATACAATTTCTCTTTCCTCAAAATATCTTTCAATTCATCTTGTATTATGGTATCAAAGCCTGGTTCCTTTTCTTCCGTATGAAATTCTCATTCCATTGTTGAGCTATTCCAACAATGGCTACACCTATCTCTTCTTCTCCTTTCACTGAGATTGTTTCCCCAAACATTACTGATGAAATTGATGAGTATGAGATTGCCGAGGTAACCCTGCAACTCAGCTCCTCACATCCTCTTTATCTCCATCCAAATGATCATCCTGGACTTATTCTTGTTACTGAAGTTCTTACTGAGCTCAATTACAGTCAATGGAAGAGGGCCATGACAGTTGCGCTTTCATCCAAAATGAAATTAGGACTTGTAACTGGTAAACACAAACCTCCTCCCTCTCAATCCAAATATCTTCCTCATTGGGATCGATGTAATAACATGTTGATCAGTTGGATTTTAAACACTGTTTCTTCTGAAATACGTTCTAGTATTGTTTACTTTCCTACTGCTCATGCTATTTGGATTGATCTAGAGAGTCGATTTACACAAGGGAATGCTCCACTTATGTTTCAAATCAGGAAAGAAATGATTTCCCTAGTTCAGGGTAACCTTTCTGTTGCTGCATATTTCACTAAATTTCGCACTATGTGGGATGAACTAGCTGAAGTGAGTCAGGTCCCCCGCTGTGTCTGCCATTGTGTTTGTGGTGCTACTTCTTAACTTGCTGATTATGAAAATGTTCAGAAACTTGTGCAATTTCTCATGGGACTTAATGATTGTTTTGGATCTATAAGAGGCACTATTCTGACAATGAATCCTCTTCCAAACATCACTCAAGCTCTCTCTCTACTGTCTCAAGATAAGAAGCTTAGTGGTTACTCTATTGGATCCTCATCTCAATTGAATCTTCATGATTCCTCAACTGCTCTCTTGTCTAAAGCATCCACTCCTCAGAGATCTAATTCATACCACAAACGTTTGTCTGATAAATCTGACAGAGCTGCTCAAAAGCTTAATTTGCATTGTGATTATTGTGGAGGAACAGGTCACATTAAGGATACTTGCTTCTATCTTCATGGTTTTCCAGATTGGCATAGACTCTATGGCCAACAACCAGATCTGAGTAGAATGCCTAAGAATCAGAAGATCAAACCTACAATTGCTGCAGCTGCTCATGGACCATCCAGCATCAGTCTTCAGACACCTCTCAATGCTTCTTCTAGTGAAGCAATTTCCTCTACTACTGCAGGTATACACTTGTCACTGTCTAGCTTTGTTTTACCAACTCATTTATCTCAGTACTCATTACATAACACAAGTGATTGGATCATTGACACTGGTGCATCTGATCATATCACATCCATGTTTTCTCTTATTACAAATCCTATTTCTGTCAATACAGTCATTCATCTTCCAAATGGATTCACATCCACAATCACCCACAAAGGCACTGTCTATCTTGATAAGAATATCACCCTTTTTGATGTTCTATATTCACCATCATTCAAATTTAACCTGATCTCTGGCAGTAAACTGACTCAACATAACAATATTGGTTTGTTATTCTTTCCCAACCATTGTGAATTACAGGACTTGGCATCCATGACCTTGAAGGGGATTGGTAGGATGGTAGATGGTCTTTACAAATTGATGCTTTCTTCTACAGCTTCCTCTTGTCATTCTCCTGTTGCTGCAGCATGCACTTCAACTCTATCTCCTACTGCTCAACTTTGGCATCATAGATTAGGTCACTTGTCTATTGCTAATATTAAGCATAACTACTCAATTCCATGTAATATTTTTCCTTCTTGTACCGTTCCAACTTTGTGTGATGTTTGTCAGTTTGCAAAACAAACAAGGATTCCTTTTCCAATAAGTGAAAGTCATTGTCCCATTTTGTTTGGTTTAATTCATTGTGATGTCTGGGGCCCTTATAAACATTTAACCTATGATGGCTGTCATTCATTTCTCACCATTGTTGATGATTGTTCTAGATCAACTTGGATTTATCTCATAAAATCTAAAGCTCAAGTCTGTTCTTATCTTGATTTCTTCATTAAAATGGTACATACTCAATTCCAAACCACTGTCAAGAGAGTTCGATCTGACAATGGTTCAGAGTTTTTTAATCAATCCATTACAACTCTTTTCACTTCTCTTGGCATTGAACAACAGAGTAGCTGTGTTGAAACACCACAACAAAATGGTAGAGTTGAAAGGAAACACAGGCACCTGTTGGACATTGCTAGGGCCTTAAGGTTCCAATCAAATTTGCCTATCCAATTTTGGGGTGACTGTGTTCTCACAGCCACGTATTTGATAAATAGATTCCCCACTCCTCTTTTGAATTACAAATCTCCATATGAGGTTCTTCTTGGTTCTCCTCCTTCATATCAAAATTTGCGAGTGTTTGGCAGCTTGTGTTTTGCTTCCACTCTTACTTCACAACGAGATAAATTCTCCACTAGGGCTGTTAAGTGTGTTTTTTTGGGCTACCCCTATGGAAAAAAGGCCTATAAAGTGTTTGATCTCTCTTCTAAAAAGTGCTTCTTTAGTCGAGATGTCAAGTTCTTTGAGGATGTCTTCCCTTTTAAAGATCCTTCCCTTGATCATTCTTCTTGTCATGTTCCCATGTTTGTTGATAATTCATTTGACTCTGATGACTTTATTGATCTTCCTATCACAGATATATCTCCATCTACATCTACTCCTATTAACTCTCCTCCATCATCTTCATCTGTTCATTGTCCATCTTCCCCTTCTCCAATTGTTCAGAATATACCACCTTCCTCAGTACCTCCCTCTACCAGACCTCACAGACATAGAACTCTTCCCTCTAAGTTTCTTGATTACACAGGTATGCCTTCTATTCTTCCACCTCCTTCAAATACCTCTACTCCAGGTCATACTCTTCTCTCATATTCTCACATTTCACCCTCATACTATAAGTACATTTGTGCTATCTCCTCTCATACTGAACCTCATTCATATCATCAAGCCATTAAAGACCCTAATTGGTGTCATGCCATGGCTACTGAGATAAATGCATTGGAACAAAACAAAACTTGGACTTTGCAGGTTCTTCCTCCAGGTAAAAGAGCTGTTGGCTGCAAGTGGATTTATAAAATTAAGCTAAAAGCTGATGGCACATTGGATAGATACAAGGCCAGATTGGTTGCAAAAGGTTTCACACAAACTGAGGGACTTGATTACTTTGAGACATTTGCTCCAGTGGCTAAAATGACCACTGTTAGAGTTCTTCTAGCTATTGCTACTGTTAAGTGCTGGCATCTTGACCAATTGGATGTTACCAATGCATTTTTGCATGGTGACTTATCAGAGGAAGTATACATGAAATTGCCTCAAGGTTATGTTCCTCCCAATTCTCTCCAACTTGCGTCTGGTTCTCAACCTGTTGTGTGCAGACTTCTCAAATCATTATATGGTTTGAAACAAGCTCCTAGGCAATGGTTTCAGAAATTTTCCTCTGCATTGGTAGCTTATGGTTTCACTCAGTCTCTCAATGATCACTCTCTGTTCATTCTCATTACTCCAGCTACTATGGTGTTCATTTTGGTCTATGTGGATGATATTCTCATCACAGGTCCTCATTCCACAAGTATTGCTTCAGTCAAAGATTATCTTCACTCTCAGTTCAGTTTGAAAGATCTTGGTCCACTTAAATTTTTTCTTGGCATAGAGATTGCCAAGAATGCTTCTGGTCTTTGCTTGCATCAGAGGAAATATACTCTTGATATCATTGCAGACACTGGTTTATCTGAAGCTAAATCTGCTCTTATTCCCATTGACCAACATCACAGCTTAACCTTGGATGAAGGCTCTCCTGTAGAGCATCCTGATCAATATAGGAGATTGGTGGGCAGGCTCATCTACCTAACCATTACTAGGCCTGACATTGCCTATTCTGTTCATATTCTAAGTCAATTCATGGCTTCCCCAAAACAACCTCATCTCAATGCTGCCCTGAAACTTGTTAAGTATCTAAAAGGCAGTGTTGGTCAAGGTCTTTTCTATCCCAATACAAGTTCTTTACATCCTCAAGTTTTCTGTGATGCTGATTGGGGTGCTTGTCCCTCCTCTCGAAGATCTTTATCTGGCTACTGTGTCAAATTGGGAGATTGCTTAGTCTCTTGGAAATCAAAGAAGCAATTATCTGTCTCTAGAAGCTCTGCAGAAGCTGAATACAGAAGTATGGCTAATGCTACTTGTGAAATAACTTGGTTGGTTGCTCTGCTGAAGGATTTTGCTGTTGCTATTGACACTCCAGTTCCTCTCTTGTGTGACAATAAATCAGCCCTTCACATAGTCTCTAATCCAGTTTTCCATGAAAGGACAAAACATATTGAGATTGATTATCATCTCATTAGAGATAAAGTGCATTCAGGCTTAATTTCCCCTATGCATTTATCTTCTTCTCATCAACCTGCGGATATGTTTACAAAGCCTTTACCTTCTGCTCAGCTCTCCTTCTTATTATCCAAACTGAATGTGCTCAATTTATTTTCCACATCCAGTTTGAGGGGGGATATAAAGGATTACACTTCAGAGAATAATAACTCTAAGAGGGGCTCATGTGTAAATACTTCAAAGTCTAGGGTCTCTAGATAATCTTGGCAGTTACAGTTTGTTATGGAGAGAGGCAAGGGGTGTGCGCATGTGCTAGATTCTTTTTCTCTCTCTCTTTTTACATATACAGATACAATTCATGCTTAGTGATACATTGAATGGAATACAATTTCTCTTTCCTCAAAATATCTTTCAATTCATCTTGTATTACAAACGTCGATTGTCAACTCCAATCCCGTTTCTCCCATTTTGGTAGTACCCCCTTCTGATGTTTGTTCTCGCTTTCATTGCTGAGCTGCAGAAACCACCGGAGCAACATCAAGTAGTGATTTTAGAGAGAGAAAAATGGGTAAGTTTTGGAGATTGTTCCTTTTCTGTTGTTCTCCAGCAAAATTACCACCCCCTCTCTCTCTCTCGTAAAAGTCAAAACATAAATTAGTAACCCAGAAAGGGTGGTAGTCTGCTTTTGTTTAAAGTGAGCCATAAAATTAAGTGGACTTTAAAAATTATAGAGTTAATTGAAGTTTAAAAAGATATTGAGATTCATGCCATTTCAGGAGTTAAATAATCATTTTATTTTACTTTTTTTAGAAGCAGTTTTTGTGTTTTTTTTTTGATATTGATATTTGAAATGTTATTCTTTGCATCCCAAAACAAGTGGCTAACTTTTATTTCTATCTTAACACCAAAAAATTAATCTCATATTTATTTTTGTTGGAGTTGATCTTATATTTAATTTTTGTTGTTAATAATATAAACAAAAAATGTTTGTGTAATTTTTATATATTTATTTTCTAAAGTAGCTAATATTTAAAAACAATATGTAAAAACAATATGTAAGAACAATATAATATATTTATTATAATATTCTTAATATTGAGAAGTTTTCTGTTGTTGGCCATTGACCGGAGTTAGTTGCCTTTTAAGTTTACAATTTTAAGTTGACAAATAAGTTCTCAGCTGTTTGGCCGCCGAATTTGGTGGTCGCAGGAGTTGATCGTGTTCTTATTAGTTTATTTGACAACTGAGAACTTACTGATAATTTCTCAGTTGTTTGCTCGTTGGAGTTGTTGATCGCCGGAGTTGATCGTGTTCTTAGTAGAGACAACTGAGAACTTACTGATAAGTTCTCAGTTGTTTGTCGGAGTTGATCGTGTTCTTAGTGGAGACAACTGAGAACTTAATGATAAGTTCTCAGTTGTTTGGTCGCCGGAGTTGATGGTCGCCGAAGTTAATCATGTTCTTAGTAATTTAATTGACAACTGATAACTTACTGATAATTTAAGTTCTCAGTTGTTTGGTTGCCGGATAGGTCGCCGGAGTTGGTGGTCGCCGAAGTTGATCGTGTTCTTAGTAGTTTCGTTGACAACTGAGAACTTATTAATTTGTTCTCAGTTGTTTGGTCGTCGGAGTTGATCGTGTTGTTAGTGGAGATAACAGAAAACTTACTGATAAGTTAAGTTTTCAGTTGTTTGGTCACTTGAGTTGTTGGTTGCCAGAGTTAATCGTGTTCAAAGTAGTTTAGTTGACAACTGAGAACTTATTGATAAGTTAAGTTCTCATTTATTTAGTTGTTGGAGTTTATCATGTTATTAATAGTTTGGTTGACAACTTAGAACTTACTGATAAGTTAAGTTCTCAGTTGTTTGGTCATTGGAGAGGTCGCCGGAGTTGGTGGTCGTTGGAGTTAATCGTGTTTTTAGTAGTTTAATTGACAATTGAGAACATACTGATAGTTTAGTTGACAACTGTGAACTTACTGATAAGTTAAATTTTCAATTGTTTGGTCGCCGGATTTTGTGGTCGACAGAGTTAATCATGTTTTTAGTAGTTTAGTTGACAACTAAGAACTTACTGATAAGTTAGGTTATCAGTTGTTTGGTCGCCGGAGAGGTCGTCGGAGTTAATCGTGTTCTTATTAGTTTAGTTGACAACTAAGAACTTACTGATAAGTTAAGTTCTCACTTGTTTGGTCGCTGGAGGTAATCGTGTTATTATTAGTTTAGTTGACAGCTGAGAACTTATTGATAAGTTAAGTTATCAGTTGTTTGATCGTCGGAGAGGTCGCCGGCGTAAAAAAAAAAGTCGCCGAAATTGATGGTTGCCAGAGTTGTTGACTGGAGAAAAAAGTGCTCACCTTGCAGCTAACTGGACAAAAAATGAGACGGGAAGAGAGAGAAATCCCAAATCCATTCTGCAACGACGGGAAGAGAGAGAAGAGTAGAGAAGAAACCGAGCAGTGAAGGTAAAATCATCAAAGTAATTTCAAGCAATCTTCTCCTTGGGTTTATTTTCTTTGAAATGCACATTTTGTTGACAGTGGGTTCTTGGATTTCTAGGGTTTATGTATGTGTTTTGTTTATCTCATGAATTGGCCCTTGAATTTTTTTGAAGCGGGAAGAAACTGAGAGATTCAAACCACAATTTTAAATTACTCAAGTAAGTTTCTCCTTATATTTAGTGTTATTGGATAGTTCTAGTTTTAATTTTGTTTAAAATATGAATTAGGGTTTTGTTTCTGCCTAGGGTTTGTTAGATTCATTGTTATTTGTTCTTTAAACATTGTTAAACTTCTTGTTTTTGAGTATTATCTATGGGTTTGAATTTTATTGCAGTATGGACAACAATGATGTGGATGTTTTCAGTCAAGAGCCACATGAGGTTTTAACTTTGCCTTATCCATCTGTTACTCAAGCTAATTATTTGAATGTGGATAATGATAAATGGTGGGCTGACTATGGGTATGAGATTAATAAACTAGATTCTCTGTCTAATGATGGTGAGAATGATGGTGGGAATTGTGGTGGGAATGATGGTGAGGATGTTGATAGTGATAATATGACTGATGATGAGGAGTACAGGATTAATAGAGATAAAGCAGCTGCAATTGAAATGATATCTAGGGAAGAAATAATTTATCTGGAAAATGAAGATGGTGTAGATGATATGACTGATGATGGTGAGCATGTTCTTATTGATGGAGCACCATTTATTGATTCTGGAATTGGTTGGAGTGGTGTAGATCAATCTAAGTACTTTGACTTTGACATTGGTGGTCGATTTAAACCATGGAATAGTGATGACGATGGGGCTGATTCTGGCTCTGACTTTGTTCCAGTTAGTAGTAGCGATGAAGAAGATTGGACTAGAGAACCCAGATCAACAAAACAAGTTGAGGAGATTTACTTCAATCCAAAGGTTGATATCAAAGACTTTCAGTTTTGTGTAGATATGATTTTTGAAGGACCTGCACAGTTGAAACATCAAATCAGATCATATGCTGCAAAACACAGGTACCCTATTTGGTTTAAAAAAATGATAAAGTTAGGGTTCAAGCAAAATGCACAAATTGTCCTTGGGCTTTATATGCAAGTTATGAAGGCAAAGAACAAACTTTTAAGGTGAAATCCTACCAAAAAACCCACCCATAGGTGTACAAGCAACACAAGAGTAAAGGCTGTGAATTCTAAATGGTTGGCCAACATATTGGGTGATAGAATTAGATTAACACCTTTTATGAGGGTTATTGAAATAAAAAAATTGGTGAAGAAAGAGGTAGAATTTGATGTGAATATTAAGCTCTGTTTAAGAACAAAGAAGTGAGCATTAGCTGCAGTTCGTGAATCAATGAATGAGCATTATGCTCAACTTTGGAATTATGTTAATGACATGTAGACTTTGCAAGCAAGAGGGCCATAACATTAAAAAATGCCCAATCAAACCTGTAAATGAGAACCCACATCTAGTTGAATCTGCCCCAAGAAGAAAGAAGCAACCTGTTAGGAGGAGGGGGAGTAGATCTGGATCTGAAAGCATGGATGAGAGAAACAATGGACTGGTATGTTTCTTTCCTTTTATTTTTTTTATTTTTTTTTATTTTTTTAATGATTTCACTTTTGCTTTATTCAACTTGTCTCTCAATGCTTTATAGTCACATGGCCTTGTTTTTTTGTGGTAGGATGGGTCAACAAGTAAAGTTGGAATGGGAAGTGGTCCCCCTAATGTGCAAGCTGCCCTTCAACCATCATTTTCAAGGAGGGGAAGGACTTTCATAACTGGCCATGCATTACAGAATCAGTCTAAGTCTCAGCAGAAGAAGCCAAGACATTAATTATGTATAGTTGTGTTTGCAAACATTAAAACTGAGATTGTTTTTTATTTTGGTAAACATTAATGACAGTAGTTGATAAGTTGGTGTAGGGTATTATGGTGGTACCTACATAGGCTTTTTGGGGTATTGTGGGTGAAGTGCTCTGTTTTGGTCCCATGACTTTAAATTCATGAACAATTTAATCAAAACTTTTAGTCAAATGAAGGAAATCCTATGTTGAAAAGTTGTAAATGAAATTGAAAAACCTGCAGAGATTGAACTGCTTTTGGACTTGTATAAGTCTGGAAAATGATTCTAGTTTTTCAACTTATTTGTTGCATCTGTATCAACAAAAATATTTCCAATTCCCATTGTCAATGGTAACTACCCAACATGAAATAACACAAACACAATCAGGCATATTGGTTCAAAACATATTTCAAGAAAATCTAGTAAAATTGAGTTTCAATAGAAGATCTCTAAACATCTGAGTATCTGACATCAAGGTTTTAAACAGAGGAACAATGCTGCAATTACACCAGAAAAATGAGAGACCTTTTAATAACTCACTCGATACGTGTAATCTGCCCATTAACACTAATTGTCAATATACTTCTAAGATTACTCGCTTTTGATGCTATAGCGGAATAATTGAATCTGATAATTCAGCTTATGCAAAGAAAAATTAATATAGACAGTACCAAACCGAAATGCTTCCTAGCTTTCACATTAGCTTACTTGTAAGAGATACTTGGGATAAAGTGAATTTTATTAACAACAAAACAAAATCTGTACTCCCTTTATCCCAACTGTATCCATCTTTATCCACCTAACAGAACAACCAAACATCATAACCACTAGATGATGTTGCCACCAAATAAACAACAAAGCGAAGCAGCTATGAACATGCTTCATATTTGTTTGATACAACAGCAACCTGGAACCAATCAATTGATTCAAAAACCAAGAGAACTTCATTGTGAAATACATGAATAACAAGCTCAGCAAAATCCAAAAAAACCCCATTATTTGTTCACACCTCTTGGTCTACCCCATTTCTTTGTTCGAACTTTATGAATTTCAAGAACAACTACAAAGGTTGGGTGAATTTGTGTTGTAAAATAAAATAACCTGTTAGCAGCAACGGGGCGGCCGCCTGGGAATGAATGAGTCGTGCGCCTCCGAGGCAGTATGTTGGGCTGTGTTTGAACAAGGGAGAGGCGAGCGCCTGGACGATGGAGAGGCGGGCACCTGGGCTTTAGTTGCTGTCTCAGTTGCGGAATTGGTGTGAGGCTGGCGCCTGATGAAGACGAGGCGTGAGCCTGGGATGAAAACAAAAATCAATTGAGCAAGTGACAAAGACGGATTGCGGCCGGATTCCTTGGCGAATTGCGGCCGGATTCCGGGCGCCTTGGAGGGTTTTCTTAATTAAATGACGTGGAGGCTCAATCATCTCCAGCAAGACCAAAAATGCCAGCGCATAAGAGGATTTAATGGGGTGTAAACGGCAAAAGGGATGGAAGGACCTTTTAATCTTGAAAATATTAGTTGAAGGATGAAAAGATCCCAAACAATAGTTCACGGACCAAATTGTCTCATTTTAAATAGTTAAAGGACTAAAAAGGGACTTTTGTCGGAATAGTAGTAGTGATTGGTTTTTTAGTAAACTAGTATTACTCTCGTACAATGCACGGACAATTACTAACGCTTAAATAGTTTGTACATATTTAAAACGCGCATTATACGTGAATTTCTATTCTATTAAATAATATTCACGTTTGACGTCCTTTTTTCAATGTTACGAAAGAAGTAAACATGTATTTTTGATGTAAAATATAATTATCGCGTATTGAATGTGATAAGTGTAATTAATTTAAGAAACATGTGATTAAGAAAATATAATTTGCCCACAGTGCCGCGTAATTTTTGTTGACAATTGGAGAAGAGTAATTTATCCTAGTTATAAGTCTCTCAATCCTTCTCTTCAACTGCAATTCAGAACTCTTCACTACAATAATTCTCCAAGCAAATATAACTTCTGGAACTGTCAAACATCATCACTTTCAATTTTCGATAAGTCATTTTGTTCTTCAATTATATTCAACTTCTACATCCACGTTTAATTTTCACATACTTCACTAATATTAATGTTAGATAATATTCTTAAGATTTATGTATATAAATTAATATAGTAGTACTATTACCTCTGTCCCAAAGAAAACGGATTAAAAAAAAAAATAATCTAAAAACCCTCTTTTTTAAATATGCAACAAAAAAGTTCAATAAAAGCGAAATGTTTTTATATATCGTGGAAAACTTTCGTGAAAACTATATTGTTAGTACAAACATCAGAGTTTCCAGGATTATCATCATTTTAATGTTTTAAGATCACCTGAACTTTTGACTCTCGATAAAGCGATATACAGTTGACCATACCAAACTACTAATTTCTTTAAGATAAGATCGACAACAGATACCGATTGACCTTGACTTTTATTAATTGTCATAGTGTATGAGATCATCACTGATCAGAATGTAACGTTCAGTGATAATGTGAAATGGAAGAAAAATAAAAATGAAATACATTACTATTTAGTTATGCATAACTTAAATAAAAGTCTCCCATTACACATTTTCAAATACCTGGTTATAATTATATTAACAGTGCAACCATTAAAAATATACTCATTACAATCACACCCACCCATAATGACTCTCATAGCTAAATTAAAGTATAATATCTACATTCAAGTCCAACCCTACACTCTCCCCTTCGAAATCACAATTTTCGTTTTTCTCACAGATAACCCTAGACAAATAATCCAACCTCCTACAAATACATTTTTTCTTAAAAAAGAAAAAACTTCAAATATATATAAATGATAATTTAGTTCTTGGAATAAGAATTTCAATTTTCTAACCATAAAATTTGCATTTAGTCTCCCAAAAATATCCTCAACTATATCTCCATCTCCTTCATCAATTTCCTTTTTCTTTTTCACATTCGATTTAAAGCCTTGAAATAAGCATCTCACCCGACAAATTCTCAATCATTCATATTTAAAATGCCCTATACAGAGATTTCTCCAAAAAAAAATGAAGATCAATAATTTTTACTTTATTTTTTTTATGAAATATAAAATTATTACTTATTTTTGGAAAAAAACTAATAAATAAATTATAAATTATTTCTTGAAATATAATATTTTTTTAATACGTAAATATAGTCTTAAAAGGAAAAAGAAAAAATTCCTTCAAAATAAAAAAAAGGAAAAAAATTATGCAACAAAAAAGGTTGTATCTCATAATATATTTATAGATAATATCTTAATAATTAAAATAATCAATGAAATGATACTTTTGTTTGAAGCATGAGTTGTTCTTACAAAAAACGCATTTTTTTCCTAAGCTTAGAAAAAATGTGTTTTACACTTGCACTTAATAACACTAACACTGAAAATTTTTTACATTGACACTTTATTACACTAACAGTGACACTTAATATACATGCACTGACACTTTTTTACACTGACACTTTGTTACACTAACACTGGCACTTTGTTAAACTGGCACTGACACTTTACACTGGCACTTAATATACATGCACTGACATTTTTTTACACTAGTAATTTGTTACACTAACACTGACACTTTGTTAAACTGACACTGACACTTTTTTACACTGGCACTTTGTTACACATGCACTGGCACTTTGTTACACTGACACTTTATTAAACTGGCACTGACACTTTTTTACACTGGCACTTTGTTATATATGCACTGGCACTTTGTTACACTGGCACTTTGTGAAACTGGCACTAATGGAGAAAACAAAACACATTTTTCCTAAGCTTAAAGAAAAACGCGTTTTTTGTAAGATTTTGGCTTGAAGCATAGTTAAAATGTTACTCAAAATATATCTCTTCTTTTAACCAAGTGAATTTATTTAAAAAAAGATTTTTTGAAGTATATAACCCATCCTCTCTCTCTTTCTCTAAAATTTCTCTAACAATTTATCCTCTCTCTTTCTCTCTCTCACGTCATTTCTCACTTATTTTAATCCGAAAACACATCCTCTCTCTCTCTCTCTCTCTCTCTCTCTCTCTCTCTCTCTCTCTCTCTCTCTCTTTCTGTCCTTTCTTCATCTACTCATGTCTTCCGCCGTCTCCCACCACCTTCCACCGTTTCCCTATCACCCCTTCACCCCTTTTCCATTTCCTTTCCATTACCACTTACGCTTCATAGACCCCTTCCTCCTTCTTACTCACCGTCGCAATCGTCGCCTACATAGAAACGATGTCACTATCGTTGCCTTATATATATATATATATATATATATATGAACGGAGCCAACTACGCGAAAATAGTTATGGCAAGTAAAGCAACCATTTAGTACCCCATTGTAATTATATGACTATTATCAATAGGAGTAACTATCTCCATTTAGCATAATTTTCAAGCCCAACATTAAATGGTAAAGAAAACAATACTATATAAGTACATATATTGAAAGAAAACAATACTATATAAGTACATATATTGAAAGAAAAAAAATAAGAGGAAAAAATTATAAAAATTAGAAAATAATATGTCATATTTATTTACATTAACTCATCATGAACATAATTATGATATCTATTTTCAATTTATGTTATTTAGTTTTGAGAAGAAAAATCAAAATCCTAAACATACTAACAATTGTGTTAAATGAAAAAAAATTCCCAAACCCACCACTCCCTCATCAAACCCAATCCACTTCTTCCTCACCCTCTTTTAAAATACCAATTTATTCTATCTATATTTCTTAGAATATTGACATGCACTACAATCAAAATTTAAAAATTGATGACCATCTTTCCCGATATTCGTATTTATTAATACTTTATTTACTATGCTTCAATTTTTTTAAATAAAATCAATAAATTGTTTGATGTATCGAACTAAAATAAACTCAATAATCATATTATCTTTTCCAACTCATTATCCTATACCACATCACTTTTATTTTATTTTATATTCTTTATTTTTATAATTAGTAAAATTATTCTTATTATCATTATCATTTATAATAAAAAAAAATTCACACTTAATTAATTTTGACTAAAAACATATTGAAAAATTAACAAAGGATAATTAAGAAATTTATATTTAAAAAAAGTTGTTTTTTTCTGTGTCCAAATCAAATGAAAATAGTCTCTATTTAAAGAGAAAAAAAATTATGAATTTTGTTGTAATTTTTTTTTTTAAAAATTATTTTATTATAAAATAATATAGGTAAAAGAAATGGGTGAAAAAAAAAACCTAAATCCAACCAGCCAATAGGAAGCCAAGTGTCCAAACCAAAAAAAAAGTTATCTTCCTTCTTCACGCGCCGTTGTCGGTGCTTGGTATACACGGGCGTGGGAAATGTCCAAAACGCCCTTAACTGAAGAGTCGACACGTGTCCAAACTCCCTAAAAAAATAAAAAAAATATTAAGCCCAATCACAGCTTGCCACGTGTATTTTAGACATTTCACATGGTGGCAAAAATGAAGATAACAAGAAATAAAAACCACGTGGCGCGTTGTTGACGGGCGGAAGTTGGCGCGTGGCATACACACGCCGAAAGTGGCGCGTGAATGCAGTGGAATTGTTTTTTTTTGATTTTTTTTTAAAATTTTCGGACACCTGTTGAATATTCATAGAAGGGCAATTTGGTCATTTCCATCAATGGCAGAATTGAATATATTTGAAAATCCACGTGTCACCTGTTCATTGGCTGGTTTAATTTCAGATTTTTTTCCCTTCGATTTCTTTGACGTCAATTATTTTATATTAAATTAATTTTTAAACCAAAATTCATAATTTCTTTTTCTCTAAAAATAGATACTTCTTTCATTTGATTTGGACACAGAAAAAAATTTCTCTTTTTTAAATTTTAATTTGTTAATTATCCTTCGCTAATTTTTCAATTTCTTTTTAGTGAAAATTAATTAAGTGTGATATATTTTTTTTAATTACAAATGATAATAATAATAATAACAATTTTACTAATAAAAAAAATAAAGAATATAAAATAAAATAAAAGTGATGGGGTATAGGATGATGAGTTGGAATGGTGTTGAATATGTATAAACAAAATCATTGTGTATATATAAAGTAGATAGGGTTATTTAATATATATATAGGGTGGAGTGTGATGAATGTGGGTTTGAGTTTCTATTTAATAAGTGGGATGGGTAATATGTTTATTGAGTTTATTGTAGTTTGATACATAAAACAATGAAGGGCATTTTGGACATTTCACATCGGGGCGAAATTGCAAATAACCTGACCAAAAATCCATGTGGCAGGCGCTGATAGGACCGAAAATGGCGCGTGTCGTACACGCGCATAAATTGGCTCGCCTACTCGAGTGGAATTGTTTTTTGTTTTTTTACACATTTGGACACGTGTCGTCCGTTCATCGAATGGGCATTTTCGACATTTCCTTGGCACGTGTGCTGCACGCGCCGACAACAACGCATTTTTTTAGTCTTCTCCTTTTTTTGTTTTTTGTTTATTTTGACACGTGGCGACCCACGATTGGCTTGATGGATTTTAGATTTTTTTTAATCCGTTTTCTTTGACCTCAATTATTATATATTAAATTATATTTTTTCTTTTTTACACCAAAATTCATAAATTTTTTTTTCTTTAAATAGAGACTTCTTTCATATGATTTGTACACAAAAAAAAATTTCTCTTTTTTAAATAAAAATATGGTAATTATCCTTTGCTAATTTTTCAATTTCTGTTTAGTGAAAATTAATTAAGTGTGAAGTATTTGTTTTAATTATAAATGATAATATAATAATAATGATAATAAAAATAAAAATTTTATTAATAAAAAAATAAGAATATAAAATAAAATAAAAGTGATGGGGTATTGAATGATGAGTTGGAATGGTATTGAATATGTATAAACAAAATCATTGTGTATATATAAAATATATAGGGATATATATATATATATATATATATATATATATATATATATATATATATATATATATATATATATATAGGGCGGAGTATGATGAATGTGGGTTTGAGTTTCTATTTAATAAGTGGGATGGGGCAATATGGTTATTGGGTTTATTTAGTTCGATACATCAAACAATTTATTTAAATTTTCTTAAAAAAATATTTGAAGCATAGTAAATAAAGTATTAATATATTTGTCGATTTTTCTATCGGTCTCAAAAAATTGTTTATTTATAAAGACGAATATTGGGAAAGATGGTCATCATTTTAATTTTTTGCTGTACAAATTGGTATTTTAAAAGAGGGAGAGGAATGAGTAGAATGAGTGGGTTGGGTTTGATAAGGGAGCGGAGGGTTTGGGATTTTTTTTTTCATTTAACACAATTGTTAGTGTTTTTAGGATTTTGATTTTTTCTTCTCAAAATTAAATAAGTTAAATTGAAAATAAATATCATAATTATGTTTATGATGAGTTAATGTAAATAAATATGACATATTATGTATAATTTGTTGTTGTATCTTATATTGTGAGTCTAATTGTAAATGTGTGAAAGTTTAATTTGTAACGTTCTTAAATTAAAAATTAATAAGTTATTCGAATTTATTTTGAAATAGAATTTAGATATTTTTTCTTTTATTGGATTAAATGGGTGAAGTAGGGTTTTCCACTTGGAGTAAAAGAGAATTAGTACGGATTGCATAGTAAAGTTGAGGAGAATAAAAGGGGTAGATTAAGTTTTCATTTGGAGCGGAACAAAGAAAATCGAATTATTTCGATATGCATTGCATGAATATTTAAATTTTCTAGACAAAATCTTAATAAAAAGTAATATATTAATTTATATTGGTACAGAGGTAATAGTACTACTATATTAATTTTATATACATAAATCTTAAGAATATTATCTAACATTAATATTAATGAAGTATGTGAAAATTAAACGTGGATGTAGAAGTTGAATATGATTTAAGAACAAAATGACTTATCGAAAATTGAAAGTGACGATGTTAGGCAGTTCCAGAAGTTTTATTTGCTTGGAGAATTATTGTAATGAAGGGTTCTGAATTGCAGTTGAAGAAAAGGATTGATAGACTTGTAACTAGGATAAATTACTCTTCTCCAATGATGCATATGATTGCTTAAATTTTATCATCATGCCATTGCGGGAGGTAATTAGTTTTGACTGTTATTGATCTCGTTTATGTTCTAACCCCCTTGAGTTCGCTTTATCTGATTTTAACGGTGCCACTCGTTTCCACTAATCGTACACACTTGAACCACAGGAATGCAATGCTAGCGTAAAGGGGCAAGGTGTTCTTACAAGATCTATTAGTAAGAGAATAACAACCAAGATCGGCCTGAGGTGGCATATACAACAGAGCGTGCTAAGAGGTCTGGGTTGCTAATGCTGCAAGTGGAAGGATATTTGTGACCATCCTTTTGGTCCTATACTTGCTGAACATGATCCTGAGTGTAATGGCAGGACAAGCCAATAGGGGGGGGCACAAACAGTGGTGCTTCCAGAAGTTACGGGGATGATGAAGATTACGGGGATGGGTTCCTCTATACGGGAAGGTTCGAACATGTTCTAAGATCACTCTACGAGAACTATCAAAAGGTTTTTCACTAGAACATAATCCAAGTAAATGTTTCACTTGAATGTTGTTAAAAAGTTATAGTAGGTCTATTATCTGATATTCACTTGAATAGAAATCTGAGCTACCATGGATTATTCCTCAATAAAGCTTTCGTCATGATATATTTCTCTTCTGAGAAATCTTGAGCTACCATGAAACCTTTCCTTTTTGAGAAATCTGAGCTCCCATGGCTTATACCTCTTTGAAGCTTTCACGCGATCTAAAGTTCAGTTTTATATTTTGCTGTTACAAAAACTGGTATCTCTTTCTCTATCTCTAAAAAACATACACCGTCGTTCTTTATCTTTTCCATCATTCTATGTCCACCACCCCAATCACTCCTCCATATTCTTCGTTAAAGGCAATGGTATCCTTGTTTCAAACACATTTTTCAATGTTTGACCAAAAACATGAAGACAACTCGGTATAACATCAAAGTCCTCTGACGACGAACCGTTTGAACAAAAAAAGAGAAGGCAGTTGGTTCCTAGTGGGATCAATGTCGTGGGCTCATGTAGACTTGCTCATACGGGTACAGTTCCCGATTTCGGGAAAGGGGGAACCGTATCCGAACCGTGTAAAATCGGTTCTAACCGGCGGTTCCCGGTTTCGGTTCCGGCCGGTTTTTTTGTTACAGATTCTTGACATTTGACTATTGTCCTTCACAGTGAAGGCTTCACATGTATTTTGATATCCAAACATACAAATTCAAAGGCTGTTGGGCCGCCTTGATGTATGTTGCCCCCCCTTTTTTTAATTCAATGTAACTTAGCTGAAAATTAAAAATAAATAACAACAACAACAAAGCCTAAATCCCAAAATAATTTGGGGTCGGCTAATATGAATCCTCATGTTATCGTGAAAGAAAAAAGACAAAATCTCGTAAAAAAACCAGTTCTTTTTAAGCTAAGAAAAAACGGGTTTTTAAAACAACGCATTTCATCGACGTCGTTCGTACGCGTTCTATAAAAAACGGGTTTTTAAAACAATGTGAATTAGGGACGGGATTGATTACATGGGGAGGATAAATTTGTTGAAATTCCTTTTCGAGACGGTGGTGTACAACGGTGAGGTCGTGATTGGCTTTGGCAAACAGATTCACCACCCCATCAAAAGCTTCATGTTGTTGTACTTGTTCTTCTTTTGGAACCGCCGCCATTTGTTCTCAATTTGAATTTCAGTCTACCTTCAATTTTGATTTTTGAATCAGAAGCAAAGAGGAACCAGTAAGTCAGTAACCAAGGTTACTTGGTTAGGGTTAGTTTAACAAAGTGTCAGTAACAAAGTGCCGGTGTTAGTGTAAAACAAGTGCCAGTGTTAGTTTAACAAAGTGCCAGTGTTAGTGTAACAAAGTGACAGTGTTAGTGTAACAAAGTGCCAGTGTTAGTTTTTAAACTGACACTTAATATACATGCACTGACTCTTTTTTACACTGGCACTTTGTTACACTAACACTTTGTTAAACTGGCACTGGCACATTTTATACTGGCACTTTGTTACACATGCACTGGCACTTTGTTTACACTAGCACTTTGTTATACTGGCACTTTGTTACACATGCACTGGCACTTTGTTTATACTGGTACTTTGTTAAACTGGTACTGACACTTTTTTACACTGGCACTTTGTTACACATGCACTGGCACTTTGTCACACTGCACTTTGTTAAACTGGCACTGGCATAAACGAGGAAAACAAAACACGTTTTTCCTAAGTGCCAGAAAAAACGCGTTTTTTGTAAGATCAAATCAAGAAAAAAATGTAAATAAATAAATAAAAATAGTGATAGTAAAAGAGTAAATAAATGATAGATTAAAAAAAACATCAACCCCCTTCACACACGTGAATTTCTCCCCGCCACTCCGGCCTCTTCAACGCCATATTTTCATCAAATCCAAGTAAACTCATATCGTTTTGAATCACCCTAATTCAAGTTTGTTTGGATCTTCCTCTACCCCTCGCCATTTTATCACTTCTCTACTTTTCATGCCTCCTAACCGGTACATCACTCGGTATTCGTCTAACATCATGACCAAACCATCTTAGACTATTCGCCCTCAGTTTAACCTCAATGGGCCCAACTCCAACTTTACCTGTGATCACCTCATTTCTCAATCGATCATTCCTTGTATACCCACACATCCATCGTAGCATACGCATCTCCGCTACATAAAAAACAAACTATATTTTTAACGAATTTGGTTAGTTTATTAACTAAATAATAAATCTAAAAACATATTTTTTGGGAAAAAAGGGACGGTACCCTTATTCAATTTATTAATATTTGAAAGAAATACAACGAGGAGGACAAACAACCTTACCCTTTTATATTTAAGGGAGGACATAAGGAGCCTTTACTTTTTAATTACCATAATTATCTAAATTCTAATTATTCTAATCTAAATAAAACTAAACTATATTACAAAAAAGAAATGTCAAAAAAATCTTCATCATCGGAAGAAAACTTGGCATCTTGATCTCTTATTTGCGCTTTAACCCAATCATTCATTAGCATTTGATTTTCTAAATTTCCGCATGTCATCCTTGAACGTTTAGGGTCCAAAACATTTCCACCAATGCTAAATATACATGCTCCACGGACACCTTTGATGCAGGAGAAGCAAATATCTCTTTTGCAATAATAGATATTATAGGATATTGAGTTGCTCGCCTTGCCCACCAACGTAAAATATCCACCACCAATGCTATATACATCCATTATTATCTGCAAATCACAAATGCCATGGTCAATCTTCCGGTCGACTCCTCTAGACCAACCAGTCTCTACTCCATGACGACGGCCGGTCAGGTAGGGCTTTTTGCTTCTTAAATTTTTCTGATATGATTATATATATGTGTGTGTGTATATATATATATTTCCCCTATGTTTGTTTAACGAAAATACGAGACCAGAATTTAAATATATCTACCCTCCTTTGCTGATATAAAGCAAATACATATGAGACTCAGAAACAACGTTGATGTTTGCGATTAAATTGCTTGTTCTGCTGATCAAATTAGGGTTTGAGCTCTGCTTTTTACAATCCCTGATACTAACTATTTATAGATATACCAAATCACAATCATATATTATGTTTCCTTATTGTAATAGTTTCTTTATTATTATAATTCCTTATTGTAATAGTATTCCTTCTCCTTTTGTAATTATATATTTTCTTAATTAGTGGTTTCTAGGTTGTATATATATTCATACAATGTTAATAATAAAACTTGAGTCATTCATATCAATTCTCTCTCTCAATGTATAAATTGACTTCGTCTATCATCATTTATTCTATTATGGTATCAGAGCTTAAGATCCATAATGGGACTTCTTCGCTAAACCCACCACCACTGCTTCCGCCACTCTACCAATCGTTTCTCCCCTCCCTCTCCGTCTTCTTTTTCTTAAACTTTTGACACTTCGTCTCCCATGGTCGAACCACTAAACCCCTGAGCCTTTATCTTTCTTCTTCTTTTTCACTTATCTCAATGTCACGTTGAGTATTATTTTACACCTTCCTAAATTTTCTCTTTTCTTAAATTTTTCACTTAGTCTCATCTTAATCCATATTCAAACCCACACAAATACCCATTCTTCAACACCTCCTAAATCATAACCCTAAATTTCTTCCTCAATGGCCGCCCTACCCTAACACCACACTGGAGCTCTTCGCTCAATCTCCCTTTGAAAACTAAACCCAATTCGTCGTTGAGACATAAAATAAAACCCTAAACCAATTTGTCGTTGAGACGTACAATAAACCTCAAACCCAATTCGTCGTTGAGATGTAAAATAAAATTCAAACCTAATTCGTGTTGAAACGTAAAATCGTGGTTGAGACGTAGTCGATGGACGCAAAATTCCTCGTCATTGCGACGTAAAATTACCGTCATTGCGACGTAAAATAATAACCGTCATTGCGATGTAAAATAATACCCCTTCTTCGTCATTATTATGACATAAAATTATCGTCATCACGATGTAAAATAGTACTTGTACAATATTTTAGTACTCTTACCCCTTATTACCTCTTTTCCTTATAGTTTTGTCATTACGACGTAAAATAAACAACAAAGATCAACTCGATGATATCTTCACAATGCTACTTCACCAAGCTCACCTTCATAGAATTATGTCCAAGATTGGACTCTCCTATCGGCCGTCCATCTTGCAGGGGCATGATAGAGATATACCAAATCACAATCATATATTATGTTTCCTTATTGTAATAGTTTCTTTATTATTATCATCCTTTATTCTATTACTGAGTATTTGAGAAACAAAATAATTAGTGCATTAATTTATAGTGTCCAATTTCCCATTCATTCTGATGGAGAAGTAAAATATGGTTTTGGAGAAGAATGGAGTTACCTAATTCTTAATTTCCTACTGACTGTAAGATCTTTTCTTTATGCACCGGAAATAGATGAACTAGATAGACATATACATGATGCGGTACCTTGTTTGACATTTACATAGATGTAGCATATGTGGTTTAATCGACGAGATTTTGGGGTATGCATGCTTGCTTGAAGTAGTAAGAGACCCCTTGATTCATGAAAGCATGAAGCAACGTAATATTAAGCAAGCAGTCAAGCAACGTTAGTAATTGAAGGCTTCAAAAGAGAAGATCTTATCCAGTTAGAAAATAGAATCTTATATTTAGCAACGTTAGTGCAATACTCCCCCCCCCTTGTGAAGAAAAAAATACCCTTTTTTACACTTTTAATTAGTGAAATTTTCTGGAACCGCCCACTGATTGCATGTAATTTTTCGTATATTTGCTGAGTTGGGCATCTGTCAAATTTGATAGACATCTCTTGCCTTGCTCTTAGACATAAACATAGGGTTCTGTCCTATGATCTATTTTGACATGATATCTTTGTTGATTTGTTGAAGAACTGTTTTATTAAGAAAATGCAAACTAGTTGTTTAATTTAAGTGAACTCGCCACAAAAAGTAAAATATTGTGAGAAAATGAAATTATTTTGTAAAAACTAGAAATCACTGATGGGCAATACTTTTTCAACTACGTCAGTATGGGAAATACTTTTGTAAAGTGTATTATTTTGAGAAAAAATTGCTCATTTCTGCAGTTTGACAAAGTGCATTGGGAGGTCGAACAGAAAAACGTCCTGGAGCACCGTGTTGGATCAAGGGATGAGAAATCACATGAAAGATGTCTGTACCTTATGACCAGTTCGGTGGGTGCACCTTTCCGAACTGCTGCTTCTCTGTTGAGGACTCTCGGATTCATTAATTGTTAGAAATTGGTAGTATTATTGGTGTTTGACCAATATTTGACCAAGTTTCTAGAAGTTTCTATTCTATAAAAAAAATAGAAATAAGTTGCAAATAATTAATCTACATTTAGTGTAGATTAAAATGGTATATTTATTTTCTCAAAACCAATTTCGGGTGAATGAGAAATTAATGGTTAAAGTGAGCAACTTAATGTTGTTAATTGAAGAGAAGTTGGAATGGAAAAGCCATATCCCACATTGCTAGGAAAAGGGAAGTTACTCCACTTTATTAATGTGAGCATCCAAGGAAGGAGATATCAAGTTGATCTCCTTGGGCCAACCTAGTTGGACCATTGGGCCAACCATGCATCCAAGTGGGCTATTGAGCTAGTTTTGTTCAAGCTCAAATTGGACCCTTAACCCGCGAAGCGCGCGAAGGGCAGAATGGGCGGTTTAGGGCTCACTTTGCACTACGCATCGGTCGCTGGGAGCTGAGGAGCCTTAAACTTTTGACGAAATTCGGCTCGGTGCGGATCAGATGGGTGTGGCTCGGCTGGGCTAATGGGATTGGCCAGCCGAATCATGGATGTGGGATGGTTTGGGCCGAGGTTCAACATGGTCCAAAGTGGGCCGACGGATGCTTGGCTGGCTTGGTTTTGGCCGCTTGGGTTGGGCCGAATGGCAATTGGGCTGGCGGATCCGGTTGGAGCATTTGGGTTGTGATGTTACTTGAAAAGACATGGGGCGACCCGTGTCTATTGGAAGAGGCAGGTCAAGGCTACTAGGGTCGACCCAGCAGATCTCCTCCATCCAATTTGCTTAGATCCAACGGTCCAGATTTAACGGGTGCAATTTGTGTCTATTCCCAATAGACACCCCATCTCTTCAATAACTATAAATAGCCCCCTCCTCCTCATTTCATTCCCATCCAAATCATTCAAGCATTCTATTCTCTAAAGCATCCTAGCATTCAGAAGTCTTACTTTCGAGTCCAAGAAAATCCCGAGTATTCAGTAGTTCGCCCATTAGTTTTAGAGTTGTTGTGCTGCAATCTGAAATTCCGAAAGTCGTTGTATCTTGGGGACAATTGTCGTAGACCATGAGCACTCGTATACGGGGCAATATTGTCTTACGGAAAAAGAGTCAAACTCTTGCCTCGACCTATTTTATTTTAGAGAAATAATTTTTCCGTCCCGTTTTCTTTTTCAAAGCTATTTTTTAAATACGCCCAATTTTTCCAACAATCGTAAGACAATATTTGTGTGTTTAAAGAATGGCATCCGACTCCACCTCCGCTCCTACTCCTCCCCCTGGCTCGGGATCTTCTGTACCTCCCGTCCATACTCCTAACCCAACTCCTGCTGCTCCCCTCCATACCCATGCAGAGAAACCGGCAAAATTCACCTGTACAAATTTCAAAAGATGGCAGCAGAAGATGTTGTTCTACCTAACCACCCTCAGTTTGGCACGGTTCTTGCGAGAATCACCGCCAACGGTCCCCGAAGGTGAAGGTGACCCACAAGAAAGAATAGCATTGGACGCATGGAATCATAGCGATTTCCTGTGTCGCAATTATATTCTAAATGGGTTAGATGATGCCCTGTACAATGTGTACTGTGGCATAAAGACTGCAAGAGAGCTTTGGGAATCTCTTGAAAAGAAGTATAAAACGGAAGACGCCGGCACTAAGAAATTTATTGTCGGCCGATTCCTAGACTTCAAGATGGTTGATTCCCGAACTGTAATGGATCAGTTACGTGAGTTGCAACTGATCATTGCCGACATCATTGCAGAAGGAATGCAACTCGGGGAATCTTTCCAAGTAGCTGCCATTATAGAGAATCTACCGCCTCTATGGAAAGATTTCAAGATGTACCTCAAGCACAAGAGGAAGGAAATGATGCTCGAGGACCTGATCGTGAGGAAAGACAACCGAAAATTCGAAAGCAAGAGTGGCAGGACTACATCAGTAGAGGCAAAAGTGAACTTGGCTGAAGCAAGTACCAGCAAGAAGAGGAAGGCTACTGGGAATGCTAAAAAGGGGAACACAAACGCCAAGAAGTTCAAGGGAGGTTGTTACAACTGCGGCAAACCTGGCCATAAGGCTAGAGACTATCGGCATCCCAAAACAAACAACCAGAATGGCAACCGTCCACAAGCAAATGTGGTAGAAGACACGACTGTCCCATTAGACCTGTCAGAGCTTGATCTGTCCGCCGTAGTGTTTGAAGCCAATCTTGCTAAATTGGACAATAACCCAAGGGAATGGTGGATTG
Source organism: Adenophora triphylla var. japonica (assembly GCA_022495995.1). Classification (NCBI taxonomy): domain Eukaryota; kingdom Viridiplantae; phylum Streptophyta; class Magnoliopsida; order Asterales; family Campanulaceae; genus Adenophora; species Adenophora triphylla. Next base: position 95,206 of record JAFEMH010003836.1, read on the forward strand.
ATACCGGAGCAACGCGCCACATTTGTGCAGATCGAGAAAGTTTCTCATCATATGTTCCCTGCAGTGGAAGGAAGTTGTACATGGGAAATTCTGCAACTTCGAACGTGGTTGGACTCGGCAAGGTGGTGCTGAAAATGACATCCGGCAAAGAACTCACCTTAATGGATGTTCTGCATGTCCCAGACATCCGTAAAAACTTAGTCTCCCGCCCGTTATTGAACAAGGCCGGATTTAGGCTAGTGTTTGAGTCCGATAAGTTTATATTGACCAAGATGGGTCAATTTATAGGCAAAGGGTACCTTGATAAAGGACTCTTTAAAATGAATGTAATGAACGTGTTCTGCCCTGAGGCGAAGAATAAAGACGTTGTTGCTTATTTGTCTGAGTGTTCTAATTTATGGCATGATAGATTAGGACATGTGAATCTAAATTCATTACGTAGGTTAGTAAATTTAAATTTACTTCCTAAAATGAAATTTGATTCAGAAAATAAGTGTGAAATTTGTGTGGAAGCAAAATTGACGAAGTCACCCTTCCCCACTATTGAAAGAAATACTACCCCTCTAGAATTAGTCCATACGGACATATGTGATTTAAAACTTGTGCAAACTAGAGGTGGGAAGAAGTATTTTATAACGTTCATTGATGATTGCACTAGATATTGTCATGTGTATCTTTTGAGAAGCAAAGATGAAGCTTTAGAAGCTTTCAAAGAATATAAGAATGAAGTTGAGAATCAACTTAATGTAACAATTAAGAAGATTCATATTGATAGAGGTGGAGAGTATGTAGCACCGTTTGAAAATATTTGCTGGGACGCTGGCATTATTCATCAAACGACTGCTCCTTACACACCTCAATCAAATGGAGTCGCTGAAAGGAAAAATCGAACTCTTAAGGAGATGATGAACACAATGTTGATCAACTCGGGCTTACCCGACAACTTGTGGGGGGAAGCAATCCTTTCAGCTAACTACATTCTTAACAAGTTACCACACAAGAATAAATATAAAACTCCATATGAATTATGGAATGGAAGAAAGCCTTCCTACAATTATCTTAAAGTGTGGGGGTGCCTAGCAAAGGTAGAAATACCTAAACCTAAACAAGTGCGGATAGGACCCAAAACCATTGATTGCATTTTCATTGGATATGCAAACAATAGTAGTGCATATCGATTCTTAGTACACAAGTCTGAAATTCCTGATATAACGGCAGGAATGACTATAGAATCAAGGAATGCAGTATTCTTTGAAACTAAATTTCCATGTAAGGAAAAGAATGAAGCAAGTTCAAACAAAAGAACTTATGATACGGCTATTGGTTCTTCTCAAGAAGATGAAGAGCCAAGACGAAGTAAGAGGACAAAGGTAGCTAAGACCTTTGGTCCGGACTTTCTAACTTACATGTTAGATGATGAACCAAGGACATTGCAAGAAGCTTTGTCTAGTCCAGAAGCTCCTCTCTGGAAAGAAGCTATCAATAGTGAAATTGAGTCCATCATGCAAAATCATACTTGGGAGATAGTAGATCTTCCTCCAGGATGCAAACCGTTGGGTTGCAAATGGATCCTTAAAAGGAAGTACAAAGCAGATGGAACTATTGACAAGTACAAAGCTAGATTGGTAGCTCAAGGGTTCAAACAAAGAGAAGGATATGGCTTCTTTGATACGTATTCTCCTGTAACAAGGATCACATCCATTCGTGTTCTCATTGCTATTGCAGTCCTGCATAACCTTGAGATACATCAAATGGATGTGAAAACGGCCTTTCTAAATGGAGAATTAGATGAGGAGATTTATATGCAACAACCTGAAGGGTTCGTTGCATATGGACAAGAACAAAAGGTCTGTAAACTTGTCAAATCATTGTACGGTTTTAAACAAGCACCAAAACAATGGCACAAGAAGTTTGACCGAACCATGTTGTCAAACGGGTTCAAAATAAATGAGTGTGACAAATGTGTATACATTAAAGGCACACCCGATGAATATGTGATTGTATGTCTATACGTAGATGACATGTTAATCATTGGAAGTAATCATGATATAATCATGAAAACCAAAAAGATGTTAAAGAAGAACTTTGACATGAAAGATCTGGGTCAAGCAGATGTTATTCTAGGGATAAAGATCTCTAGGACAGATAACGGAATTGTCTTATCACAATCTCACTATATCGAGAATGTGCTTAAGAAATTCAAAGCGTTCGATCTGCCTCCGGCTAAAACTCCGGAAGATCTAAGTCTAAATTTAGCCAAAAATAAAGGTGACCCAGTATCACAATTAAATTATGCTCGAGTCATAGGATGTTTGATGTACTTAACAAACTGTACTCGACCGGACATAGCATACTCAGTTAGTAAACTAAGTAGATTCACGAGTAATCCAAATACTGAACATTGGAAAGCACTAACAAGAGTGCTTAGGTATTTAAAGCATACCATAAACCATGGATTACATTATACGAGATATCCAGCTGTATTGGAAGGATACAGTGATGCAAATTGGATATCAGACACAAAAGACTCAAAATCCACAAGTGTGTATGTATTAACCATTGGTGGTGGAGCCGTGTCTTGGAAATCCTCTAAACAAACGTGTATAGCTCGTTCCACAATGGAATCAGAGTTTATCGCCTTAGATAAGGCTGGAGAAGAAGCTGAATGGCTCAGAAATTTTCTAGAGGATATTCCATGCTGGAATAAGCCAGTGCCTCCTGTCATGGTACATTGTGACAGCATGTCAGCTATTGGAAGAGCTAAAAGCTGTATGTACAATGGAAAGTCGCGACACATACAGAGGAGGCATAATACAGTAAGACAATGATCTCTAATGGAATAATTTCCATTGACTATGTAAAGTCAAAAGAAAATATAGCGGATCCGTTTACGAAAGGAATAAACAGAGATCAAATGTACAATGCAGTAAGAGGAATGGGGTTAAAACCCACACAATAAAAGAAGTCTATAGCGGTAACTCAACCATGATGAGTGGAGATCCCACAAACATGGTTCAATGAGACAACTAAGTTATGGATATTCTAGTAGCACACTTGGAACTTCTTAAAAACCCATTCTCAGTAGCTGCCCAAGTGCAAGAAACCCTGCTGACGTGTGGTGAGGGTAAGCTTTAAAGCTTTTAATGATTCCTATACCTTAACAAAGGTGGATTATTGCAGGTTACTCCTTATAGGAGATCACCTATATAAGTGAAGAAGTTTGGCCGCTTCTAATAGAAAACACTTATGAATCCAAGATATGGTCCAGGGCCGAATTGGACACAACTTGAGAACGAAAGATATCAGAATTGTTATCGTGTAAATGTTATTGTCTTGGTTTACACAAAACGCTGATCAGTTCAAGACATCGCGTTCACTGAACAGCAAGTAAATCCGATAGCATCTTACTAGGGATGGTTCAAAGCCGAAAGCTACCTACCCCGATGCGGTAACAGTTCGTTGGGATTTTCTTGAAAGTCTGCATTCATGCATTAATTTCATTCATGTGGGGGATTGTTAGAAATTGGTAGTGTTATTGGTGTTTGACCAATATTTGACCAAGTTTCTAGAAGTTTCTATTTTATAAAAAAATAGAAATAAGTTGCAAATAATTAATCTACATTTAGTATAGATTAAAATGGTATATTTATTTTCTCAAAATGGTTAAAGTGAGCAACTTAATATTGTTAATTGAAGAGAAGTTGGAATGGAAAAGCCATATCCCACATTGCTAGGAAAAGGGAAGTTACTCCACTTTATTAATGTGAGCATCCAAGGAAGGAGATATCAAGTTGATCTCCTTGGGCCAACCTAGTTGGACCATTGGGCCAACCATGCATCCAAGTGGGCTATTGAGCTAGTTTTGTTCAAGCTCAAATTGGACCCTCAACCCGCGAAGCACGCGAAGGGCAGAATGGGCGGTTTAGGGCACACTTTGCACTACGCATCGGTCGCTGGGAGCTGAGGAGCCTTAAACTTTTGACGGAATTCGGCTCGGTGCGGATCAGATGGGTTTGGCTCGGCTGGGCTAATGGGATTGGGCCAGCCGAATCATCGATGTGGGATGGTTTGGGCCGAGGTTCAGCATGGTCCATAGTGGGCCGGCGGATGCTTGGCTGGCTTGGTTTTGGCCGCCTGGGTTGGGCTGAATGGCAATTGGGCTGGCGGATCCGGTTGGAGCATTTGGGTTGTGATGGTACTTGAAAAGACATGTGGCGACCCGTGTCTATTGGAAGAGGCGGATCAAGGCTACTAGGGTCGACCCAGCAGATCTCCTCCATCCAATTTGCTTAGATCCAACGGTCCAGATTTAACGGGTGCAAATTGTGTCTATTCCCAATAGACACCCCATCTCTTCAATAACTATAAATAGCCCCCTCCTCCTCATTTCATTCCCATCCAAATCATTCAAGCATTCTATTCTCTAAAGCATCATAGCATTCAGAAGTCTTACTTTCGATTCCAAGAAAATCCCGAGTATTCAGTAGTTCGCCCGATAGTTTCAGAGTTGTTGTGCTGCAATCTGAAATTCCGAAAGTCGTTATATCTTGGGGACAATTGCCGTAGACCGTGAGCACTCGCATACGGGGCAATATTGTCTTACGGAAAAAGAGTCAAACTCTTGCCTCGACTTATTTTATTTTAGAGAAATAATTTTTCCGTCCCGTTTTCTTTTTCAAAGCTATTTTTTAAATACACCCAATTTTTCCAACATTAATTCGGCGTCTTTGATGTCCACGGAGGTGCCCAGGTAACTGATTAAAATTAATTTAGCTTCATTTTCTATACTTATTTTTGACGTGATTCAATTATATCTTGGTGTTTAACAGTAAACCATGTATTTTTGTTTTGATTACTATAGTTTTATTGATAAAATGCCATCAATTTGGAAAACAGTTTAGTGGACAATATGCCTTGTAAACTCCATTTGCTTTGGAACCCTAATGGTGTGATGAAAATACGTACTTCAAGTACCAGCTGCTCATTTGTTATTTTTTTTTTCTCTCAAAATAACACTTAAAAAAAGTATTTCCCAATTTGTCAGAGGTGAAAAAATACTGCCCTAAATGTGTCACTTTGGAGAACTTGCACCTCGTAACTGCGAATTCTTGGTTTACCCATGGTGAATTGGTAAGTGCAATTGCCAATTGCGATCCATATATTTCACAAAATATTTTTTTAAAAAAAATTGGGGACAAAAATTATTAATCAAAATCGCAGTTGGTAAATGCGAGTTCACCTAGTAATTAAAGGGTAAATTACAAAATAGGGTCTAAACTTTACGCAGTGGTATCAATTTAGGGTCTCACATCCAAATTTTGACGATTTGGGGCTTAAAGTGCAATGTTGCGCAAATAAGGGATATTGAGCCCTAGATTGATGAAATTTCATGGACTTTAGGCCCTATTTTGCAATTGTATGTAAATGGTTGAGCTCCAAATTGACAAGGTGTTTGCATGGAAAAAATAAGAAAGTCCTGTTTTGATCAAAAGTTGTCAATAGAGGACCTAAATCGTCAAAATTTTGATGTGAGACCCTAAACTGGTATCGCTCCGTCGAGTTTATAACATATTTTGTTATTTACCCTAATTTAAATTAGAGCTGGTCTCCCATGAGAACAGCTATATCCGTCTCATGGATGAGACGGGTCGGAATGACCCGAAGCCCGGACCCATGACCCGACCTATAAATAGGCCGACCCAACGAAAACACACACTAACACATAGTAAAAGGTGAGCCGCTAATCTACACACACAAACACGCAGTGAAAAGGTGCGACTGCACAACTCGATTAATCGGAGGGACACGATTCCGGAGACTGAACCTAAAAATCAAAGGTCGCCGGAGTCGATATTCAACAACAACTCAGATCTAGCAAAATCAGATCAACAAAAACATTATAAACAAAATCCAGATCTAAAATTTTCAGATCTCGTCTCGCCGAAGATTAATGGAGAACGATATACAACATCAGCAACCTAATGACGGTAAGATTGTTACTAGAAACTAGATTTCACATTATTTAACTTGAATTTAGATTTGAATTTGCATAACATTACACACACACATGTAATGACTGAATGTATTATTACTTTAAGTCATTGACACCATTACATTGTTGTTTATCATCTAAATCTATCGTATAAATACATGAAACTTTATGATCTATTACGATTATATTGAACAACTATTACTTCAATAATTGTGAACTATTATTTTAAATATAAAGCTATAATTTAGAAGAACATTATTTACTGTCATTGTTACTTTACATAATGAATTGTGTTACTTTAATTGTAGTTGATGGATCAGTTTACAAACCAACTTGGGGACTACAAGACTATTCTAAAGAAACATTCAAAGAAAATGAAATAATAATTGAAGAAGAACAGAATGATACAGGATCAAACATGAGTGGATCTCTATTTGGTTTTACAGCAAAGACAATTGATGAAATGTATGACTTGTATTGTCAACATGCTAAGGAAATAGGTTTTGGTGTAAGAAAGTCAACTACAAGATGTCGAGGAGATGGAGTTGTACTACACAAATATTTCGTATGTTCTAGTGCTGGATCTCGAGTAGAAGGGTTTGATGATAATGAACTTAAAAAGCGAAAGACTCATATAACACGCACACAATGTAAAGCTTTATTAAAAGTAAAGCTTTTAGAAGATGAAGGACATTATATGGTCGATAGACATATTTTGGAGCATAATCATCAGTTGACAAGGAAAAAGTGGTCCTAGTATTATAGATGTGAGAGAAGTATTACGGAGGATAAAGGTAAAGTAATAGAAGATATGGTTTCTTCTGGTATAAGAGCAATGGACTCCTACCATTATATGTCATATGAAGCTGGTGGAGATGACATTCTTGGTCACACTAAAAAGGACCATTTGAATTATGTCAATAGATTGAAACTTGAAAGGTCCTGTTTGCTTAGATCAAATTAAAGGTTAGGCAGTTAAGGTTTGACAGCTGAGGTGAAATCTTAGCTGTCAGAGGTTAACTGGTTTTAAAGATTGGAGTTAAATGTGCAGCGGAATAAAAGTGTTTGAAATAATGTAAAGACAAGTGAATAGTGTAGGTGTGTGTATATGTGTGTGTGTGTTGTGTGATAATACCAATTGAACACAAGGAATTTTAAAGTGGTTCAGAGTTCACTCCTCCTACGTCCACCCTCACTGTCAACCTTGACAAGTGAGATCAATCCACTTAAATCTAGTTCCCGTTAAGATTTACAAAGGATTGGATAGGCAAGTTCCTTGAACTTCCTCTTCCTAATAAGTACAGTCTATTAGGGATCAAGCTCTACACTGAGCTATTCACACTACCCACTTAAAGTCAGTCTTAAGGGGTTCTTACAAATCAGTTTATACACCTGAGATCAGTTACAAGTGTCTTAATATTGTTTTGATTATTGGTTGCAGGTTGAGAAGGTTTGGATGCAAGGTCTGTAGAAGTTGTGTGTGAAAGGGTTGTGTCTTCAGTCTTGGAGAGTTCCTTTTATAGGCTTGGAAATAGCCGTTGGAGGAGACAAGGAGACAAGGGAGTAAATGCATGTTGGAGTTGCATTTAGAGCCTTTGTTGACTGGAGAATAAATTAGCTGGAATCTGCAACCAGGCATGTGATCTTCATGGAGATGAGCTGGCAACATCTGTATGGAGAGATTTGGACAAGGCACATCTTGGTCATCACAGGATTTCTTCATAGCTGTTGATGTTGAAGATCATAGCTGTTGAGGGGTGAAACCTTTCTTTGTGAGAGAACCTTAGCCGTCGAGCTAAGTTCTGATCTAGAAGGTTTAGGCATTATGTAATACATCATACTACACATGTAATTTAGATACATTAATGTATATGAGAGGATTTGAGTGATATCTTTGAGGGATGTTTGAATCATAGATGTCCAGTTGATATATATAGAAGTGCAGATTGAAGTTGATGTCTTAGCTGTCCAAGGTCATATGTTATCTTGGCTGTCAGATAACATATGATATATTTCTTTGTCAAAACCTATTATAACTATGTGGCTTACATAGTTAGGTCCTAACAATTTCCCCCTTTTTGGCAAAGTAATATATCTAATAAAGATATAACCTGCAAGATACTCAAGAATGAATATACCAATGAAGATGAGAACAATCTTCTTGATTCAATCAACTGAGTCTTAAAACAAAACATATTATCCAAAATAAACAATGTTTTAAAAGCAGGAATTAAAGGTAGGGATTAAAAAGGACTTATCCAAAAAGACATAAAATTTTCTTAAGAAAATTCATCTCTTTCTCTTCTTGCTGCAAGGATCTCCTCTCTTTCTGCAAGTAGCACTCTCTTCATCTTGTCCTCAACACCTCTGTAGTACATCTCATTGTTCCATTCCCAGCTCATCTCATCATCATAGGTGAAGGTTTGGTTTTGCCTTTCCTTGAGAACAGCTTTGGACAGAGGCTCTTCATCATTTCTCAATCTCATAGTACCCCATAAGGGAGCCTTCTTTGGTTTTGAGCTCTGACCCCTTGTTCCTGTAAATAGGTTAGAAAAGAAGGGGTTTGATTGAAGAGAGATGGGTTGTTGAGTTTGATGTAGAGGTGGATCAGTTGAGACAGTGAGAACAGTAGAGGTTGAGAGTTGATGTTGTTTCATCACAGGAGCACTATCTTCATCATCACTTGACACAATCACATTTGGAGCGGCACAGAGGCTCTTTTTCCCGGAGTTCAGCTTCTTCATCAGATTCAATGGCCTTTCCTTTGGAGGCCTTCCTCTCAGATTTTGACACAGTTGAGACTTCCAAAATGTGTCTCATCTTGGTTATAGTTGACCTTGTAAATCTTTGCATGTCTGTAATGGTCACATGATATGGGGGTACAAAAGTTGAAGGATTGAAGTTTGGAGGAAGGTTGGATTGGAGAGATCTTGTGTTTAGGGGGATGAATGAAGAGGGTGCGAAGATGAAGGGGAAACATAGGCTGTCAGGCTTGGTCTTGCAATGACAGCCATGATAATGGATTTATTGAGGCAAATCCTCCAATACATTTCTTTGGAAAGCTTAATGCATAGGGCATACACCAGGGATGAAGGCATATAAATGCATTCATTGATATTTGAAGAGAGAAGCTGGGAGAACAGAATTTCCCAATCTATTATGGTAGAGATATCCATGAAGTTTGGTAGCAAGGGGGCTTTGTGAAAGAAGGAGTTGGGGAGAGCTATTCTGTACTTTTTCCATTCCTCATGGGCAAACACTATGAGGCCACATCTATTCCTTGCATGAATCATAATGGAATTTTTGCTTAACAGCCAAGGATTGGAGACTAGGTGAGGATTGGCAATTTCAGGGAAATGGGAAATATCCTTCAATCTTTGGTGGGCAGCCATGATAGAGGGAAAGGAAAAGTCAATTTCACAATCCAAAATCCAAGGTTCACAAGTAGGAAGGATTTTAGATTCAAGGGAGGGATCAACAGTTTCTTGGTTTTGATCAGGCTCACTAGGTTTAAATTGAGATTCTTGATCGGAGTTGAGGTTACGGTTCAAGATCGGGTTGAGGTTCGGTTTCAAGATCGAGGTTGAGGTTCGGTTTCAAGATCGGAGTTGGGGCTCGGTATCTTGGGTAACAACATGGGGTTCTTGAATTTGAACAGATTCAACAAACTTGGATTGAGGTTCGGTTCGGGAATGGGTTCGGGTGCGGGAATGCTAGCTTTCTTGGACAAATCTCATTTTTGATAAGTTTCAAGGCTTTTTGAGTTTCTTCCTCTGTTAGCACTTGTCTTAAGTAATAGGTAACAGCGGGGACATGCTTGGGATCTTCTAAGGAAAGTCCTTCGAGATGCTTTGAAAATGTTTTCGGGGATGGGGGAAGGATCGAGGGACTATCGAGAGGGTGATTCTTGGCCCGGAGAGAGGGATAGGCATCGGAATGGGAGACATAGGACTTTTATTCCCCCTTAACAGAGGCTCATCCTTTTCGAGCTAGAGCTATTCCCCTATCTTTTTCAACACTTGGCTCATTTGGACTAATGTTAGAGGGATTAAGATTTAGGATGCCTTGAGCCACGAGTCATGAGGTGAACTAGATTGGTCTTTGGATGAGGAGGGTTGAGGAGTGGTTGGTTTCAACTTTTTGGATGGGGGAGCATCTTTATCTGTTTTTCTCTTCCTAGAGAAAGTGCGAGAGTAAGAGAAGGCTTAGAGGTTACCTTGGATGGGGTTTCGGCACTTGAGACAACCTTAGGCATCGAGAGATGAAGCTTCCATGGTGTCCCAGAGATGTTGTCCAACCTTAGGCTGTCCTTACTTCCATTAGTGACTCGTGCAACAACTCTTCTCATATCTTCATCAAACTCATCACCTTGAGCTTCACCGGCATACACAACATCGGGGATTTCTTCCTCTTCACCATCATATTCATCAATGTCCTTGAAAATAGGATCGGCGAGTATCTTCAGCTGTCGGCTTGCTCTTCGGCTACCATCTTCCCTTTGTCGGTTCCTTGAGCACTTTCTTGCTCAACACTTCCTCTTCTTGGATTTGCTTTCCTTTACTAAGCTTCTTTCCCTTTCCAGTTCTCTTCATCTTGGCTAGGCTTTTTCTTCTTTTGATTTTGGAAGGAGAAGTCTCTTGAGCTCTTTCTTTTATGACAACACCTTTGTCATGCTTTCTCTTGGATCTTTTGTCATTCACCATGTTTACCAATCCTGCCATATCTTCATATCCTTCTCGGTTTTCTTTTTCAATCTTTGAGAGGCTTCATCAAAATTCTCGGAAGCTGTCCCAAGCTCTAATTTCTTCTTACCCTTCGGTTTGAAGGTGCTCAAGTTGAAGCTTACGGTTGATACTAGAGATGCGAGACTCAAGCCACTCATCCTTTAGGGGAGGATTCAACCTTGGAATAAGGTGATGGAGAATTCCACTCATGAATGCTGAAATTGTTCATCCTTGGATTTTGTTTCTTGTATTTCCAAGGAGAGGGAGATATGGCTAATTGAAAGTTGTGAAGTAAAGCAACACTCCAGTTTACTTCTTTGGTTATCAAACTTAGGGCTTGCTTCCATTCATTAGGACTTATTTGATCAAATGATGACTGCTTTCCATCAAACCCTTTGATTACAACATCCATTAGGGTTGATTTGAACAAATCAAGGTCCTTCTTTTTGATTGGTTTGTCTGAACCAATAGATAATTGCGGCTTGGTTTGTCAAAGAACCTTTTGTAAAATGGTTCCAGGTTGTTGTCTTTCCTATTCCGGAGATTTGAAACACCATTGCTTTTGATAGGGATGTTGTAAACCTTGGACACAATCTTGGGGGTCACATTGATTTCAGTACCTTCAATGGTGGTTTTGATTGCCCCAGTTGATTGTCTTTCTCCTTTCATAAAAATCTCTCTGCACAGCTTCTCATAAATAGGAGGTTGAGCTTCCATCATATTGCAGAGATGATTGGATTCCAAGAGTTCTTTGATGAGAGCTCCAACATTGTGCTCATAGAACTCAGGTTTGATGAAGTATCCATGGGCTTACGGGTAAGACATGTTTGAACTTAGAACAGAAAGTTTTTTTAGGGTTTATGAGACAAAAACAGAGGGAATCAAAGAATGAATTTGGAAGAGAGAATGGTGATTGTTAGCGAGGATTAGTTCGCAAGGTTAAATGATAGTTAAAGGAGGGAATTTGAGTTTGTTTGAACGGCTAATACGTGGGTTAGTGTAACGGTTAAAAGATAGCATTTAAGATAGTATTTGTTCATGAATAGTGTTTTTGTCCCACTACTCATTACATGTACAATAACTCCCCACAAAACAAGGGAGTTATTTCCGTACACAAAGACGAAATTTCGAGAGGGAATAAACGAGAGAAATTAATGAATATTTGTTAGTGGCAAGTTCCAAACACTTCCTCGATTTGGCAAGAGCTAAATTCATAGGCATCGAGACTTAATTACCGGCCAAGTCTATTTTGAATGATCATTGCCACTAATTTGATTGAAAGCGAATTTGCCTATAAAAGACAATGGTTCGAGATGAAGAAATTTACCAAATCCATTTTATTCATAGCAAATGGGAAGACTTGTTTCAAAGTTCGATCCTAGCAAAATGGCTAAGGCGTAAAGAGACTTGTTTTCCAAAGTCCAAGAGTAGATGAAACAAGAGAGGAGAGATTTGAGAGAGAGTTTACTGTCATATAGACTCCAAAGCGATATAGGTTTGGAGCGGGAGGTGGATCAAATACTAAAAGATAATCCCAATAAGGAGGAGGAGTTGAAGGAGAGAGAGATAAGGAAGAAGTTTTGGGAGGAGGAGAGATTAGCACTTTGGGAAGGTGAGGAAAATAGGTTGAGAGAGAGAACAAAAAGTAAGGGTAAGGCTAAGATAGTTGAAGGGAACCGGTGATCGACTGGCTAAGGTTAAGGCCGTCAAGGAAGGAGAGAGAAGGAGAATCAAGTAGGTCGATTAAGGACAAGGTGGAAAGGGTTTATACCTTGGGAGAGCTAGTGAAGCTTGACAGGTGATGAAAGGATTAAGGTTGACACACAAATTGGTCAACAGATTTCATAGCTGTCCAAGGAATTCACTGTCACCGAGATTCTCTAACTCTTAGCCAAACGGTTCTTGAGGAACTAGAGATAACTTTGCAGGAGTGCAAAGTTCTCCTTCCAAAGTCTATATGAAGTTGTTTTCTCAATTTCTCAAGTGTTTGAGTCCAGTTGCTCTAAATGGTGAGGAGGATGAAGGTCCTCAGTCTGATCAAGCTATCATTGCACAGGCAAGTGCAAATTCTTCAGGTACCTTCAGCTTTATCTCACCACTTAGTGAGTATCCTCCCTATAATGCAGTTGAAGAGTGGTGGCCAAGGAGGGTCTGTCCTTCTTTGCAGTTCTCAACCTCTGCTATTGATCCATTTATGGAAAGGCACCCTGTTTGGTTGGAGAGATATGGAGATATCAAAGAGAGTGCATATCAAGCTCCAGACATTATTTATAGTGATAGAGGATATGGGGATGATTGCTTCCAAGATCAGCTATGGGATAAACAAGATTGACAGTCCTTAGCTGTCAAGGCTTTTCAGAGGTGCTTGCTGAGATGAGAAGGAGGGTTGATGAAGCTTTTGGTAATATGGATTTAGACTTGTTTTTATGGTGTTTGAATTTCTGTAAGGTAGAAATGAGGTTTGGTTTTGATGTGTAAGAAGCTTTTGAATTGAGAAAAAGGTTAGCTGTCAGACAATGTTGTTGACAGCAGCCATAGGAAATGGTTTATTCTAATGAATAAGAGTTTTTATTTTGTTAGATTAATCATGCCTAGCATTGCTCTTAACATCTCAAATCTTTTCTCATCCATAGCCTTTGTTAGGATGTCGGAGACATTATTCTCGGTACACACTTTTGCAAGACTAATGTTTCCTTTTTCAACATGGTCTCGATGAAGTGATGTCGACCTCAATATGCTTTGTCTTTGAGTGTTGGACGGGGTTTTCTGTCATGGCAATGGTACTTGAGTTGTCACAAAAGATTGGAATGTTGGGCAGTTCAATTCCAAAGTCTTGTAATTGACTTTTGAGGTAAAGTATTTGTGAACAACACAAACCGGCTGGCAATATATTCGGCCTCGGCTATTTGAGGTTGCTGCGAGGTTTGCTTTTTACTTGACCATGAAATGATTCTAGATCCAATAAATTGGCATCCACCACTTGTGGACTTTCTATCTAGGTTACACCCGGCATAGTCGAATCGGTGAATCCAATTAAAGAAAATGGGGATTCGGTAGGATACCATAATCCATAATCGGAGTTCCTTTGAGATATCTCAAAATTCTCTTGACGACGAGAGAGATGAGACTCCTTGGGATTTGCACGAAATCTAGCACAAAGACGAGACACTAAACATAATGTCGGGTCTTGAAGGCTGTTACATAGAGAAGGGATCCAATGTAACTTACGTAAAGTGTTGGATTTACACTTTGGCCATCGGGATCAACATGAAGTTTGGTTGTTGTTGACAAGGGAGTTTTGGCGAGTGAAGCGAGATAGCATATCAAACTTTTTGATCATATCCCTTGTGTATTTAGCTTGGTTAATGAATATTCCTTCCTCCATTTGCTTGACTTGAAGACCCAAGAAGAAAGTGAGCTCACCAATCATGCTCATTTCAAAGCTGGTCCTTCATAATGTTCCCAAATTCGGTGCACAAGTCCTCATTTGATGATCCAAAAATGATGTCATCAACATAGACTTGGATGAGCAACTGATCATCTCCATATTTTTGATAAACAAAGTGTTATCAATATGGCCCTTGGTAAATCCTTTACCGAGGAGATATCTAGATAGGGTGTCATACCAAGCTCTTGGTGCTTGTTTAAGTCCATATAGTGCTTTGTCCAATTTATATACATGATCGGGAAACTTGGGATGCTCAAATCCGGGAGGTTGAGATACAAACACCTTTTCATTTAGGACTCCATTCAGAAATGCACTTTTGACATCCATCTACGAAACACTTTCATCTTCTTGAATGAAGCATAGGCAAGAAATAACCTTATAGCTTCAAGTCTAGCAAGCGGTGCAAAAGTCTCATCATAGTCAATTCCTTCTTCTTGTACGTATCCTTGAGCAACCAGTCTAGCTTTGTTTCTTATTACAACTCCTTCTTCATTCATCTTATTCCTAAAAACCCATCTTGTTCCAATGAGTTTGATTCTTTGGCTTAGGAACAAGCTTCCAAACTTTATTTCTTTCAAATTGCTCCAATTCTTCCTCCATTGCTTCTATCCAATCTGGGTCTTGAAGGGCTTCATTTATCTTTTTGGGTTCAATTTGAGAGATGAAGGCACTCATTAGAGAGTCAAGAACAGGCATGTCGTGGTATGTCCATTTTGTGTATAGGAAGATCTATATAGATGTTTTTGTTTGGAGGGATAATGTGGGTAATGATTTCAGGTTGAGGAATTGATTGAGAGGAGTTGATATCAGGTTGGATAGGGTCTTCTTCAAGGGGATTTTGATGATTGGATGAAGGAAGGTTAGTTGATGCATCATGGCTGCATCGAGATGCACCTTTCTTTGTTGAGAGAGGATTCATGGCTGTCAGGCAAAGTTGAATGTTTATTTGTGTCTTTGGGCACTATATAAGGAAGGGAAGGTGAATCTTCTTCAAGAATGAGACATGAGGGGTCATGAACAGGAGAAACCTCAGGTAGGTTATCTGAGTTGCCCACAGCTTCATCAAAATCACATAGCTCAGTGTGACTTTGGTCATTATTTTCATCAAAGTCTACATGAATTGATTCCTCTACAACAAGTCTTCTTTTGTTGTAAACCCTATAGGCTTTGCTAGTGTTGGAGTATCCAAGGAAAATTCCTTCATCACTCTTTGAATCAAATTTGTCAAGATTATTTTTCCCATTGTTGTGTATGAAGCATCTACTTCCAAAGCCATGGAAGTATGAAATGGTTGGTGTTCTTCCATTCCAAAGTTCATAGGGAGTCTTGGAGTGAAACTTGTTGATGAGGGTCTTGTTCTGAACATAGACAGCGGTGGTTCTTGCTTCACCCCAAAAATATTTAGGAAGGTTGTGCTCGACAAAGATAGACCTTCTTTGCCTCACAAATTGTTCTATTCTTTCTTTCTGCAACTCCATTTCTTTGAGGAGTTCTAGGAGCGGAAAAGTTGTGCTCAATCCCTTTTTGATCACGGTATTCTTCAACACCAGTGTTCTCAAATTCCTTACCATGATCTGATCTAATTTTGATGATGGATAAACCCTTTTGGTTTTGAATTTTATTGAACAATTTGACAAGTTGTTCCAAAGTATCTCTTTTGGATTCAAGAAGGATGATCCAAGTAAATCTAGTGTAGTCATCAACTACAACAAGAGAGTATCTCTTTCCACCAAGAGATCTAGTTCGATAGGTCCAAAAAGGTCCATGTGAAGAAGTTGAAGAGGTTTAGAGGTATCTAGTCTGGTTTTGGGTGAAGGAGGTTTTCTTTTGTTTTCCACATTGACAAGCTTTGCATAGCTTGTCCTTTTTGAAGGGTATTTTGGGTAGGCCTTTTACTAGGTTGGAGTTGGCTAGTTTTGAGATGCTTTTCAGGTTTAGGTGAGCTAATCTTTTGTGCCATAACCAAGACATGTCAGATTGACTGAAGGAGAGTAGGCAATGGGCATCTGAGGAATCCACAATTTCTAGGTTCAGACAGTAGAGATTGCCTTTTCTTATTCCAGTGAGGATTGATTTGTTGTTGACATCCTTGACAGTGCAGTGGTTCTTGGAACATACAACATGATATCCCTTATCACAAATCTGACTAAGGCTAATCAAATTGTGCTTGAGACCCTCTACATAAGATACAGTAGTGAAAATAATATCTTTAGTTACAAGGTTTCCTGATCCTTTGACTTTGGCTTGAGAATTGTCACCAAAAGTTACATTTGGACCATTTTTGGGGACATATTGTTGTAGCGACTCCTTGTTGTAAGTCATGTGCCTGCTGCATCCACTGTCCAAGTACCATATTCCTTTCCTAGGTTCCTACAAAACAAAAAAATACATTTATGGTACCCTTTATTCTTTTGGGTCCAAAGGATTAGAATTTATTTGGTACCCTAGCTTTGTTCATTACTCTCTTTCCAAAGTACTGGTTTAGGGCATTATAATATCCCATGATTTGCGGCATATAGGGAGTAGGAGCAATAGGTTGGGTTTGATTAAGAAATTGGTTGGGAGAAGAGAATTGATTTTGGTTATGAAACCGAGAATGGCTTGGGGAATTATGAGATGATCTAGGAGAGGTATTGTGTTGGGCATGGTTTCTTCCATTAGAGAATGGCCCAAGTTAGGTCTTTGAGGTTTGGCATATGAGTGATGATCATAGAATCTTTGCTTTGTCTTGGAGACCTCACTGCTCACCATATCTTGGCTGTCTAGGAAACCTCTGCTGTCCACCATGTCTTGGTTGTCTAGGAGACCTCTGCTGTCTACCATGTCTTGGTTGTCTAGGAGACCTCTGCTGTTCACCATGTCTTGGTTGGTTCTCCTTCATTTGCTCCTTGATTCATTTCTTTTGCCATATGTATTTACCTTTGCTTGCTTTTTCTCCTTTTCCTTTTGACTGTTTTAGGATGGCTATATGAGTTTTATCAGTGTGAGTGGGGCTATCTGGAGTTGATACATCAGTGTGGCTGGAGCTAGCTTCATCCATTTTTCCTTTTTCCTTGAGATCTTCCTTGGTTTGGATAGGATAAACATTTTCTTGGGCCTTGACATAGTTCATGCTTTCAAGAACCATCTTGTCAATTGCCCTTTCATCAGTAAGAGGGGTATATGTGTACATAGTAGGATTGTTAGCTCCAATTCCTGATTTGTCACTTGGGTGTCTTTGGTTGTAGCTAAAGTGGGTCAAGGCTTCTCCAGAGCTGTTCCAGGTTTCAAACTTCTTTTTGAAGGATTCATTTTCCTTTTCAAGATTGATGTTGGTTTCGAAGTTTGGAATTCATAGCCGTCGGCTCTTCATTGGCTTTTTCAAGCATAAGGTTTTAGACTTTCGGACCTTGATTGGCTTTTCAAGGTTCTCAATGGTTTTACTTTGGGATAGATTGTCAAAGTGAGCAATGAAGCAAAGCCAGTTTGGTGTCTTTTTATTTGAATTAATAAAGTACGACTAATTGTTTAAATTCTTCATTATTTAAGGTATTGAATTGAGGTACTGTTTTAGTTCCTCAAACAACGGCTAAGGCTTCAAGATCCTCTTCATTGTTCGAGTCTTCATCATCTCCACCATCAAGCATATCATTGCTTCTTCTCCTTCACTTTCGAAGTCACCGTACTCACATTCCTCATCACCGTTCTTGGATGAGTCAGCAATCAATACTTGCTCTTTATTCTTCTCATTCTTCTTCTTTGTGCAATTGTAGCAGCTTGCATCTTGAACTATGAATTATCTCTTTAGAGTATGAGAATTTCTTAGGCTCGACTTTCCCTAGGTTTCCTTGGTTCGGGACATGAGGAGTAATGTCCAAGCTTCTTACAGGTTGAAGCATTCAACTTTCTTTTTAGGGTTCTCTTGATCGGAGGTGGATGGGCTATAGCTTCTCTCAAAGGACTTCTTATGTGCTCTCAAGGTGTTTCTGACAGCCATGGATATGAGGCTTGGTAGATCTCCTTGGGAGAGGTTATTTGAGGGAAGGTTTACTTTTGGAGGGAGAGAAGAACCATAGAATCAATATCTTGTTGGGTAATTGGTTTTTGGGTGGTTTCTTGGGCGCCTAAGGCAAGAGTTTGTGAAATGGAGGGAACAAGTTGAAGTTTTATCATTCCTTCTAGTTCATAGGCTTCAAGTTTACCAAAGTATTGTTCAACTCATGGTGCTCCATTCCGAGCCTTCTCTTATTGGCAAAGCTACCTTCTCATATTCTTGAGGAAGGTTGGATATATTTTGAGACACAAGTCTTGGTTCTCAAAAAGTTTTACCATGATCGCAATTGATCTTACCAAGTCTTCAAACCTTGGTTTTGCGGACTTACTTTCTCACCGGGGTAGAATTTGAAGTTGTCAAGTTGTCTAAGAAGGTTGTATAGGTTTTGTGTTCTAACACTAGTGTGTTTTTGGAACTTGGTATGAATGAGTTCCCAAGCGACCTTTGCTGAGATGGTTCCTTGGCAATTTCTTGAGCAAGAGAGTCATTAACACTCTTTTTGGAATATGTTTTTGATTTTAAGGTTGGCACCGACTAGTCAGTCTTTCCGAATCCGTCCACTGGAGATTTTATTTTGCTAGGTCCACCATTTGTATCAACAGACACAGTGGTATATGACTTCATTTTCAAGGGCATACCAATTCCAAATACTATTGGCATCAAGGTATGTTTTAATTTTTGATGCATATATTTCAAATGATCCACAGTCATCAATATGGGGAATGTCTTTCTCATTATTTCTCCTTGGTTTGAGGCATGATGGGTTGGTAGTTGATCCTTCACAAGTTGTTAGACTTTTGTGTGTGAAGACAAGCTCTGATACCAATTGAAAGGTCCCGTTTGCTTAGATCAAATTAAAGGTTAGGCAGTTAAGGTTTGACAATGAGGTGAAATCTTAGCCGTCGAGGTTAACCGGTTTTAAAGATTGGAGTTAAATGTGCAATGCGAATAAAAGTGTTTGAAATAATGTAAAGATAAGTGAATAGTGTATGTGTGTGTATATGTGTGTGTGTGTTGTGTGATAATACCAATTGAACACAAGGACTTTTAAGGTGGTTCGAGTTCACTCCTCCTACGTCCACTCTCACCGTCAACCTTGACAAGTGAGATCAATCCACTTAAATCTAGTTCCCGTTAAGATTTACAAAGGATTGGATAGGCAAGTTCCTTGAACTTCCTCTTCCTAATAAGTACGCTATTAGGGATCAAGCTCTACACCGAGCTATTCACACTACCCACTTAAAGTCGGTCTTAAGGGTTCTTACAAAATCCGCCTTATACACCCGAGATCGCTACAAGTGTCTTAATATTGTTTTGATTATTGGTTGCGGGTTGAGAAGGTTTGGATGCAAGGTTTGTAGAAGTTGTGTGTAAAAGGGGTGAGGTCTTCAGTCTTGGAGAGTTCCTTTTATAGGCTTGGAAATAGCCGTTGGAGGAGACAAGGAGACAAGGGAGTAAATGCATGTTGGAGTTGCATTTAGAGCCTTTGTTGACTGGAGAATAAATTAGCTGAAATCTGCAACCAGGCATGTGATCTTCATGGAGATGAGCTGGCAACATCTGTATAGAGAGATTTGGACAAGGCACATCTTGGTCATCACAGAAATTCTTCATAGCTGTTGATGTTGAAGATCATAGCTGTTGAGGGGTGAAACCTTTGCTGTGAGAGAACCTTAGCTGTCAGAGCTAAGTTCTGATCTAGAAGGTTTAGGTATTATGTAATACATCATACTACACATGTAATTTAGATACATTAATGTACAAGAGAGGTTTTGAGTGATATCTTTGAGGGATGTTTGAATCATAGCTGTCCAGTTGATATATATAGAAGTGCAGATTGATTTTGAGGTCTTAGCTGTCCAAGGTCATATGTTATCTTGGCTGTCAGATAACATATGATATATTTCTTTGTCAAAACCTTTTATAACTATGTGGCTTACATAGTTAGGTCCTAACAAACCTTAACTGCCTAACCTTTAATTTGATCTAAGCAAACAGGACCTTTCAATATGGATGCCATGTTTTCCTAGACACGTGGATATAAGCAATTCATTACCTGATATGAACATATGATTATATTGTTTACTCCATTTTGAATTCATCTTGATACTTCTAGTGTTGATCTGATTTCATAGTGGAACTATTAATATTGTTTTGGTATTATTTTTAAATGTATTAATCGATTTAAAATATATATGAATTATCGAAAATGGATCTTATGGCGTAGTGTATGTATTATGAACAGTAAATACACGAATATTATCTATATGCATTTATATGCCTGTAATGGTGGCATGAAATAATATTTAAATTTGTGATAAATTCTTTAGATGTCATTTAAATACGTATGTATATCATGGAATTTATAATTGATTATTTAAATGCATGTATGATATATAGTATGATCATGTAAAATTGATAAGTATATCTATATTTTTTACTGGTCTAATAAGTATTGAGATTAGTACTTTCAAATGCATGCAGTATACTGAGTTACAGCAATATGATATGCATGCCAGGAAAAAGGAAAATATTAATATGCCATAAATCTTTTCATGAATATCATATCCTGATTTGGATGCATGCATAACAACTAGCTGGGCAATTAAGATGCATGATTGGTCAATAATTTAAAAAGAAAATAATAAATAAATAAATAATGATAGTATTTATTTGTATACGGGTTGTGTGCATGAGCCTTGGTGTTATATTCAATAGTCACCTGGACTGTTAAAACTCCGAAAGCGCGGATCATATTGTAATTCTTACTATGGCAGTTGGATTATGAATTTCAAATATAATGAATATTTTATTTATAGATAAAAAAATGTGTTCATATATTTGTGTGTATCATGATCTGCAATTCTTGTTCTTGATAAAATTATTGCATGAATGTGACTAGTATGCTATATTATTTTATTGCAAATATTCGCATACTATACTTTCTTAGCGGGAGTAGTCTAAAAGTTGAATTATTGTTAAATTCCTTAGAGACTTTTATTTAGCACTAAATAAATTAAAAACTCACAATTAAGTGTTTGTGGCATATTGTGATTCCTAGCTTAGCGAAGTTTCCCTTGTGCTTTTACATTTAATTGAGTTTATTTAATTTGATTTATGTCGCAAAATACTAAATATGTATATATAATGCTGATTAAGTTTCCTCATAATTTTAGTTCTATGGCTTCAAAGCAAATCATCGCTGACCTTAACAAGGGTGAAAAGCTTGATGGAGACAACTACGATATTTGGTATCGTAAGATATCTCTTGTGCTAGACGAGCAAGAAGTCTTGGAGACTTTGTCAAATGTCTTGGAGACTTTGTCAAATGTCAAGAAGTCTTGGAGACTTTGTCAAAGGTGAGAGCTCTCTTCCAAACGCTTGGGAACATATGCGTGTGAACATGACCCACAATGAAAACATCAAAACATTTGATGACATTGCGCGTCATTTGGAGCTAGAGGATGAGCGCCTAGAGGCTGCCAAACACTCTAGTGCATTTGTTGCTGAAGCTAGCAATCGCGAGGGGTCAAAACCTAAGCAGAAAAAGGCTAATGGAAAGGGTAAGGCTGCTCTTCCACCCAAGAAGGGAAGGTTCTCTAAAAGAGGCAAACGTGGAGGAAAGAAAAGCAAGGCCGAGAAGGCTTGTTTTAACTGTGGACAGTTGGGTCACTTTGCTCGTGAATGCACTGAGCCAAAGAAGGTACTTTTAACTTCATTCTGTCAATCATTGTGTAATGTTACTACTAGTAGTGCATTTGTTGTTGACTCTCTCCATTTGTGGATTGTAGACTCAGGTACAACATACCACATTGCAAGGGACAGGGCTGGGTTCGTAGAGTACCGAAAGATTCCAGCTGGTAGCAGAGAAGTACATATGGGGAATGAGTCTAGCGTGCAGGTGCTTGGCATTGGCACATACGAGCTGGAAATGCGAGGAGGTCGCACTCTCTATCTTCATGATGTACTCTATGCTCCGTAGATTCGAAGGAATCTTCTATCAGTTATTTCATTACTTCAGTTAGGGTTTAGCATAAGTTTTGAAAACAATGCAGTTTTATTCCGACATGGAACGACTTATTATGGTTGTGGTTTTATTTCAAACGGTTTAATGGTTTTGGATATTATTAATTCTAGTTTTAATGATTCATACGCTCTTTTTGCTTCAATTAATAATGAACATGTTGATTCTGTTAAATGGCATGCTAGACTAGGCCATATAGGACATGATAGAATGGCTAGATTAGCCAGAGAAGGTCTTTTAGGCCCACTCGTTAAAGTCACTCTCCCTACATGTGAAGATTGTTTAGCAGGAAAAGCAACTAGAAAACCGTTTGGGAAAGCCAATAGGGCAGAAATTCCATTGCAATTAATACATTCAGACATTTGTGGCCCAATGAATGTTAAGGCAAGGCATGGTAGTTCCTACTTCATTACCTTTATAGATGACTTTACTCGGTTCGGTTATGTCTACTTGATCTCCCATAAGTCAGAAGCATTGGACTGCTTTAGACGTTACATGGTTGAAGTAGAAAATCAATTAGACAAAAGTATTAAAACACTTAGAACCGACCGAGGTCGCGAGTATCTATCTCAACAATTCAAAGGATTGTGTGAAGATAAAGGATAATCGTGGAACTAACAATCCCCGGTACTCCGCAACAAAATGGTGTAGCGGGGAGAAGGAATAGAACTTTGCTTGACATGGTTAGGTCAATGATGGCGCAAGCAAATTTGCCTATCTCTTATTGGGGAGACGCACTATTAACTGCTGCCTATATTCTTAACCGTGTGCCTTCAAAATCAGTAAAGTCAACCCCATATGAGTTATGGACTAACAGGAAACCTGATCTAGGTAACTTAAGACCATGGGGCTCGGCTGCTTACTTACACAACTCTTCTCATAAGTTTGGGAAGTTAGGCCCTAGAGCAAAGAAGAGTATCTTTATAAGATATTCTGAACATTCTAAGGGTTGGGTGTTTGGTGGAGAGCAGCCTGATGGGACTTTCACTGAATTTGAGTCACGAGATGCGCCAATTTTCTTGAAGAAGATTTCCCAAGCAAAGGTGAAATAGTTAAAGAGTGGGAGCTTTATGAGATGGAGGATACAGAAGAAAGCGCACCAGTTAGACCAATAGAGACAGAGGAAGAAATTCCTCAAACTCTTGGAAACAGTGGGAGCAGCATACCTTCAACAAATGTAACCCCATTAAATGAAGAACCCCAAGATTCCCAATTGCATCGAAGTCAAAGGGGCAACGTTCCTAGACGTCATTTTCCGATTGAGGGAGAAGCCTTAATGGTTTTATCGCAAAATGTTGAGGAACCTCGATGATATTGAGAAGCTATTTCATCTACTGCTAAGAATGAATGGAAAATTGCTATGGAAGATGAAATGGAGTCCATGCGGACCAACCATGTCTGGGATTTGGTTGACCTACCTCCAAATCGCAGGACCATAGGGAACAAGTGGGTTCTCAAGGTTAAGCGTAAGGCGGATGCTTCCATTGATAGGTTTAAGGCTCGCCTTGTAGCCAAGGGTTACACCCAGCAAGAAGGAATCGATTATGAAGAAACCTTCTCACCAGTTGTGAGGTTTGCATCAATTCGACTCATTCTGGCAATTGTCGCACATTTGGATTTAGAACTTTACCAAATGGACGTTAAGACAGCTTTTCTAAATGGAGAATTAGTTAAGGAGATATACATGGACCAACCAGAAGGTTTTGTTATAGAAGGACAAGAGCGCAAAGTTTGCAAGCTCAAATGTTCTATCTATGGCTTGAAACAGGCGTCTCGACAATGGTATCTACGATTCCATCGAGCCATCATTACTGATGGGTTTACGATGATTTAAGAAGACCATTGCGTGTATATCAAATGGTCCAAGGGAAGTTTTGTAATAATTTCCATGTATGTTGATGACATATTGCTAGCTGGGAATGACAAGGAGATGATAGTCGCCACTAAAGAGTGGTTGTCCTCAAACTTTGAAATGAAGGACATGGGTGAAGCTGGTTACGTCCTCGGAGTCAAGATCTTTAGAGATCGCTCAAGAAAGCTATTGGGTTTGTCACAAGAGACATACCTAAAGCAAGTTCTTGAGGAATTCCGAATGAGTGACTGCAAATCTATTGACACTCCTGTCGCTCGAGGTGAGAACTTAAGCAATGCTAGATGCCCTGAGACTACTGCAGAAAAAGAAAAGATGTCACATGTCCCTTATGCAACTGCAGTTGGAAAGTTGATGCGGTTACGTGTACTCGACCAGACATAGCATTTGCAGTGGGAATGGTTGGTCGATATCAAGCTAACCCCAGGGTTAATCATTGGAAAGCGGTGAAGCGAATTCTACGGTACCTTAAAGGCACCTTGGACTACATGTTGTGCTACCAAGGATCAGACTTGCGGATTGTCGGCTACTCTGATGCTAATTGGGGTGGTGATAAATATGATCGAAAGTCCGTCTCTGGCTATGCATTTTTGCTAAATGGTGGAGCCATCACTTGGCGTAGCAAGAAACAGACGTGTGTTGCTCTTTCGACCATGGAGTCAGAATTTATAGCATGCACTTCTGCGGTGCAAGAAGCTATATGGCTTAGGAGGTTCTTTGAGGATCTTAAACTTGTGGGTCATTCTTCTGAGCCTGTGACAGTTTATTGTGACAACACTGCAGCACTTGATTTCACGAAGGATCCTAAGTATCATGGAAGGACTAAGCATATAGATCTAAGGAATAATTTTATGAGAAACGCTATAGCAAGTAATGAGGCACACTTAGAGTATATTCCTACAGACCAGATGGGTGCAGACCCCATGACAAAAGGTCTCCCTAGAGATGCTTTTGAAGCACATGTTAGAGCTTTAGGTCTTCGTAGGATTTGATGTACTCATTAGTTGTTGCTTATTTATGCTTTGTTTTTGAGACTTATATTAAATAAAATTGAGATATTATTCATAAATATCTGGTCTTATTATAATTAGTCTAAAATCAACAAATATATACATATAATTTGATTGAAAGATATGTTGATCAGACAGATTGGCTCCCTCACACGAGCAATCACCTTTGGCGCTTCAGAAAGCGAGCAAAGATGAGACATTTGATGTCGCCTTGGTATAATCCAAGATGAGGTTAATTGCATTGACCAAATATTGAAAATCCCACCTTCCATATAAATGTCTGAATGATAGCCGGAAAGAGGTCTTAGAATGGCGCTTAGAAAGCGAGCATTCATGACATCAAGTTAGACACTTTAAGGGTGACTAGACTTATAAGTCCGCATGATATTGTAAGAAACATACGCTCATTGGATGAGATTCTTTATCATGGCATGTTTCCATACAACATGTGTTTGCGATTGATTTTTTAGAGGTGAAGAAATAGATCCCTGCTTCTTCACTGTGTGAGTCTTGAGGACTTTTAGTCCTAACACGATGCTCTTTACGACCTTTGACTATGTCAAGAAGAGGAGAATCAATGTTGCTACTTTTGCTTAGTTACCAATGACCATGGAAATTCGGTTGGATGGGGCTTTGCCAGGAAAGCAGTTGGTTTGAATCCTAAAGACAATTGGGTTGATGTCTCTATGCTAGCCTTAAACGGTTTGGTATAGTGCTCCTAAATTGCAGGTGGACTCAGCGATCGCACTGTACATTTGCCAGTATGAACAGACTCACAAGCAAAGAACAATGGATGTATTGGATATATACGTCGCCCCCACTATGGGCGAGTGGGAGATGTTGGAATTTGATGTGGTACATCGAATTTGGACGCCCATAACTGGGTCAGTCTAATCCAATAAGATGATATGATTTGAATTCATCAACAATTATCTAAGGGATAATTCTAGTAATTATCTTAGGAGATAATACTGATAATTATCTGGGATAATTATCAGTGTTGATAAGCTCTTTCATCTCTATCTCTGTTAGGGTGTAAGCACTCACTAGTACAGATTTGAGCTTAGATAGCGCTTTTTTTTAAGCTTAGATAGCGCTTATAAGCGCTATCTAAGCTAGCGCTATGCAAGTTAGCATAGCGCTTTTATAAGCGCTATCTAAGCTCTCAAACATAGATAGCGCTTTTAAAAAGCGCTATCCAAGCACTTTTTTTATTTTTTTAGAAATCAACTTGCATAGCGCCTTTGAAAAGCGCTATGCAAGTAAGCGCTACGCAAGTTAAATTTCATTTTTTTTTCTGGCTGTACCTATTTTAAATTATATAAAAATAAAAATTAATATGCACCTATTTTGAATTATATAAAAAAAATAATAGAAACTAACAATCATCCCATTCAACAATAATAATCAACCTTTCATTTATTTACACAATAATAATTGTTACAATCATCCAAAAGAGTTATACTAACAAGAGTATAAAAATATTTGTTCTCTCGATCATCAATATCATTAATATTACAATCAACACTAGTTAGAACCAAAAAATTTTGTAGTGCCTACTTTCTACTACTTCCCTGCCATCTTCTTAGGTTGTGTTGATGGTGTTAGGTTCATCAGGTTCGGGTTCAGTGTTGCTCTTAACTTTGAAGTCCATGAAATCGGAGATGAGACCTGGCTTAGTTATCTTAAAGGCGTCTGCATCCCTCTCCCCAGTTAACATTTTGACCACTATTGACATGGAAGGCCGAAGCTTTGGAATGTCTTGGGTGCAGAGGAGACCGATTTTAAAAAACCTTAAAGCCTCTTCAACGGCAAAATCCTCGTTAAGTGATTTTTCTACCAGCTTGTCCATCTCCTTTCTCTCGTAGATGTTAACAAGAGAGACAGAGAAAAAAGTATCTGAAGAGAATTGAGTGCCTGATCACCCACATGTAAGCCTCCCAAGTCCAACATTGATAAATTAGTAAGCGAAGAGAGAAGTGCGACCCGCTTGTAGCAACAACAGTTTCTGAAATGCACAATTTTTCCATAGTTCGAATGGAAAAAAAAATGCTTTATGCCTGCATCAGTAACTTTAGAGCATCTAGAGAAGTTCAACTTCTTTAAACCAGTCATTCCTGGAATGATCCAAAAAAAGGGTGTCAAACTTCTTTGTAAATCACAAAAGGAGTAAAATCGTGTTTTTGGGCTGAGAAGAAAAATATGGAAAAATGTCATACTCCCTCCGTCCCGGCCGACTTAGGATTTTTTGAAATGGCACGGGGATTAAGAAAAAGGTAAATGTTGTGAGTGTAATTTAAAAATAGGAGAGAGAATGAGTGGAGGGAATAGTAAATTATAATGGTGTTGTGAGTATTAAAATAATGTAGGAGAGAGAATGAGTGGAGAGAATAGTGATTTAAGGTTTCCATTTTGGGCCGTCCTAAGTCGGGTGAGACGCCAAAAATGGCAAAAAGTCCTAAGTCGGCCGGGACGGAGGGAGTATATTACAATGGTACTCTTTATTGAAATAAAGTATATTGAAAAGTAAGACTCTTTTGTGGGACAAAAAGTACATTAGACACACAAAATTATAACTGGGACAAATAATTGAGACCTCCTTTCATAAGAAGTTATTCTGTATCCCTTCTACAAAGGTGTAACAAGTGACATTAAAAGAAAAATGTTTCATACTTACTTGAAGCCAATCAGCAACTGCAGAAACATTAGGCAAGGTTGCACTCATCCCAAGAATTTGCATTCCATGAGTACAGTCAGTTTTGCTGCTGCTTGAACCTGAAGTTTCTCCACTTGATGATTATGTGTTACCCTCACCAGCTCCATAGCAAAGCTTCGTTAATAGAAATTCCAACAGATAGCCCCTATGTCTATCTCCAACCTGGCAAACAAGTCTGATGAGATGAAACTAACCCAGCATGCATAGTAAAACACTTTAAACAATATATATATATATATATATATATATATATATATATATATATATACTACCATGTGAAGTTCATCTATCACAATGATCCCAATTTCTGACAAACGGCCCTCTTCAAGCAATCTGTTAATTAAAGAGTTTGCTTTCAACTTATCTGTGAAAAGGGCATAAAAGAAAACAGAAAAGACAATTTGGAGAACTGTTTTACAAGTAGCTATTCGAGCTAATCCACTGAGAGGTAGATAGATCTTCGTCCACTTGGGAAGCTGACTGGTTAATGCAGAAACATTGCAAAAGCGTAAGTATCTTTCTTCAGCAACTTGCAAGTCCCTCGAATTACAGGGAGGATGATACAAATCTAATTCCTTCCAATATGCTAAACGCAGTTTGTACATTCCCTGAAATACAGAAAAGTATGACGAAAAGTGGTATGGATGTACGTAGATTCAGAATGTACGTATGCTTGCACCACAAACCATTACCTGATTCATTCCTGACGGATTTGAATACTCTGCTACTGTATCCAAAATTTCCTGAAGCTGATTAACTTTTAGAAAGATCTCGAGGAAGGGATTTCACAAATATTGAGCAGTAGTTAGTCCACAAAATCGCCTTTCTTTTATTATTTGTATTATAAGATTTAGCATTTCCTGCACCAATATCGGTTCATACCTGAAAAAATACATTGAAAAGATTACTTTATGTAACTCAAAATTTAAAGGAATTTATTTTAACCCATCATAAGGTGTAATGATGGCCAAGTTAGCATAATAAACATACATACACTGCCATTTAAAATCACATTGTCAGCACATCATTTTCAGATACAAGCAGGATTTAGGGTAATAGGTGATGGTGGGTACTCAATCAAATGAAGCACATGTTCCAAATATCTAAAACTCAACAGGCATGGACACACACACACAAAAAGAGAGAAAAAAATTATACAACTTAACAAGCCTACAATTAAAGCCAAAGAAACAAACATCTTAAGGACCAACTTATCAATCTCAAACAGCCAAAAAATCATAATCCCCCAATACTAAAGAAAGTGTCATCTTAGAGTTTTCACTTTTCAGTTTTTTCTTTATGATTATTCGGAGTAGTATTCGATGAAGATACTTTTACCAGTATACCTAATATTTGATATAACTTACTTTGGTTTTCATTTTGTGCTCTAAGACTAGGTAAATTAATAAAAGCAATAAAATATCAAGATGGTCAGTTTGACTGTAAAAAGTCCAAGCGGGTACATAATTGGGACTAGTGGAGAGCCACTTATTACATAAAACTACATAAGAATTTCACACATTTAATGTGCTCCTAAGTCTTCTTCAATCTCCCTAAACATCCATTAACAAATGTATACTATGAACTGAATAAAAGGATTATGTTAAAACTGTTGCCTCTAAAGCTATCCAAGAGAACATTCAAGCTAGAGTCTCCCAACTTGAGCAAGTTGCATTTTCAATCATTGCCATGTATAATCACAACTAAAAAAGCTATCGTTACTTTTCTTCTGGTGGACATTAATATATGCACTAATTTAGTTACCCTCTTTTCACTCAACGAATCATATACAATAGAATGTTAAATGATAAGGGGAGAAGTAATTGATATGACTAGAAAAGCAGACATGGTTACAAAGTAAAATACATCATGAGAAGATATAAAACATAAATGAATCACTTACTCGCTAGATCTCTCCAAGCTCAAGAAAAGAAAACTTGATAACCCATATTGTTGCAAGATTCTATTAACATAAAGATCTGCTATTATACACGGTGCACAAGTATTATGTGTGTAAAGATATATATCCTACTATTCTAACAAATTAGCACTCACTCCGTCCCAAATTGAATGATTTGTCCTTGATGAAGAGCAAATTTCAAAAACGTTTGGACAATCATTTTGGGATGGAGGGAGTAAATGTTAATATACTGATACTTAAGAAAGTAAGTTTTATACTTTTATAGGAAAAAGATGTAAAACTTAAATATCAAAAACTCGAGTAAGTATGACCATACATTAAAGATTAATTACAATGCTAAAGGTTTACATTTCATTTGTGCACCTGCAACTGCAACTAATTATCCAAGTCTTTCACGGTGAGCACGGGAAATGTGGGTGTCTTCGATGTTTCTTGTAAGTAATGAAACACCATAATGGGAAGCACTTAAGGCAGTATAATATGATGTCACAGTTAGCTGAGTAAACTTTGGGAGCCCGTAACCTGTAAATTAAGTTAAATTTTGACAAGTTATCATCAGATTCAAGCATGTATAGTTTCAGTATGAAAAACTTTGAATGAAAATCTAGCTGCAATGCGTAGCTAGATAACGGAAATCATAGATCGATGGCCATGAAGGAGAAAAAATTTAAACATTTAGGAGAAGTTGCTTTGCAACGTACAGAAGCTTTTACAGAGCAGAGCTCTGAGTCTCTTCTTTTCAATTCCTTCCAGATTGATCTTGTGCAATAAAGTGACATTTTCTCAAACAGTCACTTTTGGGGAAAAAAATGTAAAAAAATGTTTGACTTTTAGAAGGTAAAAACTCTAAAGAGCACATTATTGTCTTGATTGTACCAACAAATCTGTACCAAGAAGTAAAAACAGCCGCAAGTAACAAAGTTATAGAAACTGTGCCCTAAAGTATCAGTATAGTAGGAGCCAGAGTTTCGATCGTAATAACAGTCATTACTTTGATTGTAGTAATAGCCTAAAGATCTTTCAAACTCTCAATTTGTCGTCAATAGAAGCAACATTAGTAATGAAAGCACTTGCTTCATTAGTTTGAGCAATCATTTGAACCAGCCCTCCCTTCTTCCTTCAAAATATGTTTCACCGTGGCCATGACCCCCAAACCAATCTTATTCATTTGGACCTGAGTCATTAACCTAGTCTTGACAACATCCAATGGAGTAGTCAAAATTGCTTCTACTGCGCCAGCTAATGCCCCACAATAACACTCTCAAATGGCTCCAAATTCGCACTTTTTTTCTTAATCAAAAGAGCAGCCTTTAAAAACTCAAAAGACGAGTAACTCAAGACCCCAGCAGGCAAATTTCTAAGCAATGTAGCAGAGTACCAGCGTAAAGACCCAAAACGCCATCTTTTTCCAAAATTCACAATATAGACTACCCATACTAAAGCTGCACATTACATGTAGACATGAATCTACCCATTCAGACATTTTAACAAACAGTTGAACTACAACTAATGACCAAATTGAACCAAAACCCAGAAAATTGCAACAAAGAGTAAAAGAAAAGTTGTAAAATCGAAAATATTTTTTTACCTCTGTAGTTCCTACTGCGTAAGAATTGATTGCTCTCAATAAAGATCCATAAAACGCCAGAAAATTGCAAGATGAGAGAGATCAAAACCCCTAAAATTGAAAAAAAAATTAGACCTAAATCAAACCCAAACAAATTTGAAGAAAATCAACAAAGAAGGGGAAGAGAATGGAGTAGAAGCAAAGAAAGATGCGTTACCTGGAGGAGACGGGAGAGAACAGGCGGAAAGATCGATCTGTGGAAAGTGGGCAGAGAAAGAGTTCGGATTTTCTGATTTCTGGGATGGATTGAAAGAGAGGGTGTGTGTGTGAGAGAGAGAGAGAGAGAACGGCGAAGAGGAAGGTGGAAACTAGGTTTCAGAGGGAGTATAGCGTTTAGAGAGAAGAGATAGAGAGGAGAGAGAACGGCAAAGAAGAGGAAGGCAGAAACTAGCTAGGTTACGCCTGGAGGGAGTATAGAAAGAACTTAGGAAGCGTTTAGTAAGACAGCGCTTATGTAAAGCGCCATGTAAGCTGTCATTAACATAGCGTTTTTCTTATATGCGCTATGTTAGTTAATTTTTTTTAATTTTTTTTTAATTTTTATCTTGGTTATTAAATTTAAAGATGTGGATGCGCTATGTAAGTTTACACCTTAGATAGCGCTTTTAAAAAGCGCTATCTAAGGTGCGTTTCCTAAGATCAAATTTGTACTAGTGACTATAAATAGGTGTTACATCTCACAGATGAAGACACGAAGAACATCTGAGTTCTTAACCATTGTTTGCATATTGAGAGTGCTGTGAGGTTCTTGTACGGTGGAAATATACTTGATACTCTAGTAGTGTTAAGTTATCGCGAGCGATTCGATTCATTCATTCAAGAACGTGGGCATACGCTTCAACCGGGTTAGTAATCCGATTAATATTATTGTTTCTTCCGCTGCGCGTATGCTCCGATTTCCTTCATTTTCACTTTCTGTTTCTGTTTATTCAGTTTTTCATGTTGTTTTGTTACTAATCCTCGTTTTATTTTTATTTTGCATTGTTCGCGCGTCATGGTAACGGAGTGGTAAGTCCGCTCAACAGTGGTATCAGAGCCCGGTTGATTCGCGAACGGTAAAAATAAGAAACCTAGTAAAAGGTTTCTTGGGTAAGAAAAATAAAATCGCTTTTCTTTTCTTGAGTTATTCGGTTGTGTTTCTATTGCTTTGTCTCTTGTTTGGTTTAAATATTTTGTCTTTTTTTGAGAATTGAAATTCATTGTTTTGTATGGCTGCTAGTATGAATGCTTATTATATGATGGAGCCATTCAATGGCAAATGTGATTTTTCAATTTGGCAACAAAAAATGAAAGACATTTTAATTAAAGAAAAAGTTTTCAAAGCTGTAACTGAACAATATGCTGAATCGGATAATCAAGAATTAAGGTTTGAAATGGATGAATGTGATTATTCTTAGATTATTTTGAATTTATTCGTCGTTGTTCTTAGAAAAGTTGGTAAACATTATAGTTCTAAATCTCTTTGGGATAAACTGGGAGAAGTATATGTTGAAACATTGTACCTAGTAAGATGTATTTGCTTGAGAATTTTTTTAGTTTAAATGGACTTAAACAAAGATATGGATGATAACATTGATCGGTTTACTAAACTTGTGCAAGATATTAAGCAAATCGATGATAAGAACATTGATGAATATACTCCTATTGTGCTCTTGAATGCTATACCTGATTCTTTTGCTGTTGTTAATAATTTTTCATAAATTGATGCTAATGTTAATGAATTAATATTACAAATTTTGGAAAATTATCTAGATAAAATCGTATCAAAAATGTTTTTTTTATGTAAAAATGTATAATGTTTATTTTGGTAAGATAACAAAATAAAAGACCACGATATAAAAAATGTCTTTTTTTAAGTAGAAAAAAATATGACTTCAAAAAAAAAAACTAAAAATCATATCTATATTATATATACTCGTATAAAAAGAGGGTTATATAATAAGAGAGAAAACATGAAGAGTCGATGAATTATACGATTTATTAAAAAAATAATTTATTAGTACTGTCTTCCCGTCACAAAATAAATGACCTTTTTGTTATAAAATAAACTAGACAAGATTTGATGGGATGGGATTGAAGTTGAAATTAATTGATATATATTAAATTAATAAATACCCAAACAGTCCCCCGGGGAATAGCCGAATGCTAAAAGGAGAAGGACATAAGATTCTGGAGGCACTCAGCGTGGGTTCGATTCCTGGTGGAAGCAATTTGCTTTCTTCTGGGGTTGGACTTTGTATGTGATATTAGTTGACATGTTCTCAAACCCTGTGTCATTCGGGCACATTCCGCGATTTACTTCCGCCAGTCACTGAGGGACTGGTGGTCCAGGACTTAGTCCAACGAAGCTGGGAACCTGGGTATCAAAAAAAAAAAACCCAAACAGTATGTAGTAGGTCAAGACAAGACCTGTTAGAGATATAGTCAAAGACTAGTATATTTTGTTTCCTTATTCTAGGATAGTATATTTCGTTTCCTTATTCAAGGATATATTGTGTATTTAGTTTTCCTATTCCTTTAAGACTTAGGAATAGCTCAAGACTCTATTGTATAAATACTTGGCTGGTCTCAAATAATATTCAAGGGTTGTTTTATGAATTATTCTCTCAATTATAACTTCTATATGGTATCAGCTATTAGGTTCGATCCTTAGATTTTTTGTTTCTGTCTGGCCGGCCAACAATGGCATCCAACGATGTCTCAACAATCCCAAACTCGGCTGAACCCAATGTTCCCCTTATTTTTGTCGCTCTTGTTCATATTTTGAAACTTAATCCCTCAAATTTTATTGCTTGGAAAACCCAAATCGAGGCAACTTTAATTGGTTATGACCTCTACAAATTTATCGATGGAAGCCATCCCGCCCCTCCTCAAAATCTAACCACCACCACCAAAGTATTCCGGCCACAAACGACGCCCCAGCCACCCCTTCCAATACTGAGAGCAACCCTAATCCCGCCTACCAAACATGGTTCCGCCAAGACAAATTAATCTTGGGTGCACTAGCAGGCACTCTTTCTCATGACCTTGTCCCGTTGATTTCCCATTGCGCAACCACAGTTGATGCTTGGAAAACCATAACCAAAACTTTTGCCAACCCTAGCAAAGGCCATGTTAAATGACTTAAAGATCACCTTCGCATGATAACTAAAGGTACTCGTACCATCACAGAATATATGAGAGACATCAAATCTTGTACGGATCAACTAATGTCACTTGGTCGTCCAGTCGATCCTGGCGATAATATTGACCGAATCCTTGAGCAATTGAATGATCCTGAATTTG
Organism: Adenophora triphylla var. japonica; assembly: GCA_022495995.1. Lineage (NCBI taxonomy): Eukaryota > Viridiplantae > Streptophyta > Magnoliopsida > Asterales > Campanulaceae > Adenophora > Adenophora triphylla. Next base: position 129,856 of record JAFEMH010003836.1, read on the forward strand.
ACGATGTTGTTCATGCCGTCCAAAATCGTGAAAACCCTATCACGTTTGATGAGTTACATGAAAAACTCATAATTCTTGAACTTCTTATAAAGCAAAAACACCGCACTACCCCCTCTTTCCCAAACTCTCCCAACTATGCTACCAAAGCTCCACCCAACAATTATACCCCTCGGCCTTTTATGCGGTTACTGCCTCTTCTACACCTCCTCCTCAACTATCTTGGCTCCTAGATAGCGGAGCTACCCACCATGCCATGAATGATCTTGCAAATTTAGCTCTTCATTGCCCTTATGATTGAACAGAGGAACTATTTATTGGAGATGGTACGGGTCTTCCAATCTCCAACATTGGTTCTCTTTCTCTCTTTACTCCTCATTCTACTACTTTTAAACTTAATCATGTCCTTCATGTTCCTTCCATGTCTCATAATATTATCTCTATTTCCAAGTTTTGTCAAGATAATAATGCTTCCATCACTTTCTCATCTAATTCCTTTGTTGTGAAGGACAATCACAATGGGGCAATCCTCCTCCAAGGTCAACCTAATTATGGCATCTATGAATGGCTTCCTTTCCGCTCTGCTGTTCACTCTGCTTTCGTGTCTTCTGCTTCAAATTGGCATCATAGATTAGGCCACCCTTCTTATTCTATTTTACGTCATATTAGTAATAATTTTCAGTTAGCTATTCCTATTGTTAGTGATTTTCATTGCAATTCCTGTGCTTGTAATAAACGTCATAAACTACCTTTTCATGATAATACAATTCAATCTTTTGGTCCTCTTGACATTCTCTATAGTGATGTGTGGACTTCTCCACTTTTCTCTTTTGATGGGTTCAAATATTATATCATCTTTGTTGATCACCATTAAAAGTATATTTGGTTCTATCCCCTAAAACATAAAAATGATGCTCTCTCTGTTTTCTCTCATTTCAAGCCTTTAGTTGAAAAGTTTTTTGGTCGCACCATTAAATCTATTTATAGTGACAATGGTGGTGAATATCTTGGTCTTCGACCTCTTCTTGCTTCTCATGGCATCCAACATCTTACCTCCCCTCCCCACACACCTGAACACAATAGATATTCTGAACGCCGCTATCACCACATTGTGGAAAATAGCCTTTCCCTTCTTACCCATTCATCCATGCCTCTCAAATATTGGTCCCTAGCCTTTACCACTGCTTGCTATCTCATAAACCGCATGCCTACACCCACACTTAACCTTCATTCTCCCTACTCTGTTCTTCACAATCACCATCCAAACTATCTTAAACTACGTAGTTTTGGGTGTTTATGTTACCTATGGCTTCGCCCCTACACCTCTCATAAACTTGAACCTCGATCCGCCCCTTGTGTGTTTGTTGGGTATTCTCCTACCCAAAGTGCATATTATTGTCTAGACACCACCACTCATAAAATTTACACTTCTCGTCATGTTCATTTCATTGAAAATCAATTTCCTTTCTCCTCCACTCATTCTCAAGATTTTCCATCTTCAGTTGATGAATGGTGTACTAGTCCTCTGTCTATCATTCATTCGACTCTTTCTCCTCCATCTACAGCCTTCCCTACAATCCCTGCTACACCTACTACTCCTTCGGCAGCCTCCCCAATACCTACCGCAGCCTATCATGCCGAGCCTACACCAGCAGAAACCATTCCAAGCGGCCTCTTTTCCAAGCTTCTTTTCGGTGAGTCCGTCTCTCTGCCAACCAACCACTATCGAGCCTTCCTCTACCAATGCGCCACCTCCCAATTCTCGTCCTGTCACTCGTTCTCAACATAACATCTGCAAGCCTGTTACTCATCTAAACCTTCATGCCTCCCTACAAGATCCTTCCATTAAACCTTCCACCATTACCCAAGCTCTTAAAAGTCCAATATGGCATACTGCCATGCAATCTGAGTTTGATGCTCTCATTCACAATAATACTTGGTAACTTGTCCCACCTTCCCTTCTCAAAATCTTGTTGGATGCAAATGGATCGTTCGCACAAAATTCAATCCTGATGGTTCGATAGATCGTCATAAAGCTCGACTTGTGGCCAAGGGTTTTCACCAACGCCCGGGTATTGATTATTCGGAGACCTTCAGTCCTGTTGTTAAACCCGCTACTGTTCGTACAATCCTCACATTGGCTACAATTCATGGTTGGCCTCTTCGTCAAGTGGACATAAATAATGTTTTTCTCACTACAAGAAAAAAGGTCAATTACAATGTTTTTTTTAACAATGTTTCTTAAAAAACGTTGTTATTTACTGGTTTATACAACGTTTTTAGAGAAAACGTTGTAAAATTATCATTATAACAACGTTTGTAAAAAAAAATGTTGTGGTAATGAAGAGGTCAACGTTTTTCAAAAAATGTTGTGTGGGTTTATTGTACAACAACGTTTTCCAAAAAAACGTTGTGGACGAAGGTACAACAACAACGTTTTCCAGACAAACGTTGCGGAATGATTTCCCAAAATACTATTCATTCCAGGCTACTCCGTCATATACTAATATCTAGCGCCTTCTTTGTTTTTCCCCAAATCTCGACTTCTCTCTTTCTCTCTCTAACAAGGCTACTCTGCCTCCACCATTGCTCTCCTGACGCCGGTCTCCCAAGCCCATCCCTCTAATCCGCCTCCCTGTCCCTCATCCTTTCCTAACCTACCTTCCGGCGACGATTCCACTACAAGCTTCTCAATCGCTGTGGATCAGCTCAATCTCGATCTCTTGTGCACCAATGGTTCCAGACTAGTGAAGAGTATGTCGAAATCTAGGGTTTATACCGATGTCAACGTTATTAGGCCCAGGGAGTATTGGGACTACGAATCGCTCGCTGTTCAGTGAGGGTAAATTTACTAAACCCTAAACTAGATTCGATTCTTTGCTCTTCAATTTTTGAAATATTTTGTTTGTTGTTGTTTCATAATTGACTCGATTGGTTTTGTTTTTGAATTTGTGTTGGGAAATGGGTGTTGATTTGGCTTATTATGGCCTAGTTTGATGAGAATTGATAATTTCTCTGGTTGGAATAAATTCACGCATCTTTAGAATGTCCAAAGTTAGTTAGCTTTGCAAAATCTGGAAATAAGGACGTTTTGATTTAGCAAATTTGGTAAATTTTGGTGAAAATTTGGAAGGTTAGTAATCAATTTGCCAAAGATGAAATAAAAAATGTGCAGCTATCTTATTGTTCTTGAATAACGTAGCTGCATGTATGGGGCATCTCGTTATTAGTGGTAGAACTAGATGACGACTCTGATAATAGGTGGTGTAAGAACATGGAGAACACACTAGATTACAATGAATAAGCACATGCCTACAACATTCCCACGTTTGATTTGAGACTACCCTCGTTTTCTCTTTTCACAAATAAAATGAGTAATTATGATATTAATGTGTGCCTTCAGTGGGTCATTAAGGATGCTATAACAATAACACTCTCTTCTCTACGGTAACAATATTTCTTAGTAAAAAGGCAGTCCAAGTCTCCTGTTCTTTCGTTTCTAGAGAGGCTCTCTAGCTTAAGGACCCCTTCTTCATCTAGAAGAATAGATATCATAATTCATGATATTGTCATTGTTGGTAACTTGGTAAGTAGACTATTATTATCTTGTTACAATCTCTTTATATGTTAAGCTGTAGAATCGCAACTATTAGGCAGTCCACTTCAGCTGCAAACTAGAAAAAGGAAGGACTTCTAACTTTTAGTTTAAGGTCTGTTTCTTGATTTTAACTACTTGCACGTGTTACTGGAATTGTTTTCGAACATTCTAAGACATGATAAATTTAGATAATATACCTTATGATTTTTTGTTTGAATAGCCGTGATCTTAACTCGTATTGATTTCCAGTGAGCAGGATGACTATGAGGTTGTTCGAAAAGTTGGAAGGGGGAAATATAGTGAAGTTTTCTTGAGTATACTGAACGGGATATTCTGTGATGGGCCGAGCCCAATACTTATCTACGAGCCCAGAGGCCCAGCGGGCCCATCAAAAGACCAACCACAAAGGATCAGATCAAAGCCTTGGGCCATAGCCCGTCCAACATTGGTTGGCAGTCGTCGCCACTGAGCGACCAAGCCCATCCAAGCGACGAGCTATCGTACCATTAATAGAAGGGTTAACTTCTAGCCCGTCGATACGCCAAGAAGAGATCGTCGACAATGAGCTAGGCCCATCTAACGACGAGCCTTCCCTCGATGCCAACCGGCACTCGTCCAAGAGTTAGCATCGTCATTGAACGACTAACACTCTCTCGTCGAGGCATACCTCAAGGAGACGACCCAACTGGACATACAGCTCCAGGTCGTCTCTTCTATTAAGCTTCCTCAACAAGCTTGGTTAATTAGCTAATTTGGGATAATGTCAGACCTGCTACAGTGCCTTGTTACATGTGCAATCATGCAATCAGTAATAACTACAAAAGGTACGCAGGTTGACTTTCCCTTATAAGGCAAGCTGCTTATCAATGTCAGAAGCTGCAGTGTCCTTACATAGACGGACCAATCCCAGCGTGACACGTGTATACCTAGAAGACAGAGCTGATCTAACGGTTGGAGACCATCCAATCCAACGGCTCTGGTAAAAACCCTAACACCACTATTCCTACTATAAATAAGAGAGGAACAACATGGACAAAGGTAATGCATTATTACATATTCACGTATCCCACACTCATACCATATTATCTACACCACTCTTCCAGTCCATCATCTTACTCTCACGCCGGAGGGGCTTGCCGGAAGACCCCCGGCGCAGTTTCACCCTTGTTTCTTGTGCTGTGCAGATCCAAAGCTAGCTCAATCATTGCTGGACACAAAGAACTGAGCCCACACGTTTTCCTGCGCGATCAGATTGGTTCCATTGCCGGGAAACGTGTTAGTGATCTCCAGTAGAAGGAATACAGCCAGAAGAGTTTGAAAAATGGTGTCGATGGTCATACGGCCGGCAAGTCCACGGCGGATGAAGGCGTACCCCCTCAACAAGAAAATCCTAGGCCACCCTCACCACCTAGGAACCCTAACTTAAGGGTCACCAGGTCACAGGGGATGGTTGACGATACGGGCCTTCAAACGGCCAGGAGAAGAGAGAAAAGGCACTGCTGGCGAGCGCCGAGAGGAGACCTCCACTGGAAAGGAGGCCGGAGGCAACGGCAAGATATGCGGGGAGGTCCCTCTAACCCTAATCTCGACACGGCGGCTTTCCTCGTCGAAAGAGCCAACGCCCTCAAAGAATTTTTGCAAATCCAAGACGAGCTCATTCGCATGGCCGCTCCTCAAGCTCCCCAGGCATCCCACCAAACAATCTCGTCAGGAAGGAGGAGAAGAAACCAGAGACAGAATACTGGTCGTCGTGAAGGGACCGCCACTGGGAATGAGCGTGTTGTACCACAGCTTGACCTAAGGGATCACATTAATGAGAGACGGAGCTAAGGAGCACCGTCGCAGCAACGACAAGCTGGGGAAGCAGAGCCCCGTAGAGCTTTAGCCGTAGAGATTCCTGAAGCAAATCAGAATCAAATTGTCCGTGGTCGTCTACAGACTCCGTCATCAAGAAATGAACGAGCGCAGAGCCAAAGAGAGAGAACTCGTACCCCACCTCGTCATGAACGAGAAATGTCAAGATCTTATAGGCCGTCTCCCCCTCCTAGCTACGGGAGCGATCCATCTCACGATGACTCCGCCCCACCGAGAGGCAACGTTCTAACACCGTTACCTCGGGGCCCCGTCAAGATAGGATTCCCCAGGCCGGCCCAACAGGAGGAGTGGATATGAGAGAGTTCTTGAGGCTGAGGCGCCAAGTGGAGGAACTGACGAACAAAAGAAAGAAAACGGACAGCGACGACTCTGATGACGATGGCGGCACTATGAATCCCCTTGCACCTTGGATGTTGGAAACAGGACCCCCAGAACCAGGCTTTAAGCTACCCGAACTTAAACCATACGACGGCTCTACCAGTGCCATCGACCACATACAACACCTTGAGGCACAGATGTACGTAGTAGCAAAAGCTTCAGGCCACGACGACATCATGTGCAAGGCTCTTACGAGCACACTGGTCGACGCAGCTCTGAGGTGGTTTAGAAGCTTGCCCAAGGGGAGTATCGAATCATGGAAGCAGATGAGAAAGAAGTTTTTAGGAAGGTTTGCTACGGCGGGAGAGCGTCGTAAGACTGTCAACGACCTTAGCAATATATCCCAAGGAGCCACTGAAAGCTCGATGAGCTACTTCAAAAGATTCAAGAAACTGGTAGATCAGATTGATGAAGACCTAACGGACAGGGAAATCATAAATTGCTTCAGGCATGGTGTCATTTCTCCCACTCTAGACTACGAGCTTCAAGTCCACCCGGCCAAGTCCCGCAAAGACCTCTATGCCAAGGCGTACGCCGTCGCCGAGGCTGAAGAAAGAAAGTTGCAAAGAGAGGGAAAGGCCGTCGACGAGGTTGAGGCGACAAAATCTAGGAAAGATAAGGTCGGAGATAAAGGAAAAAACAAAGTGAAAGCAGAAAAAGTCCCGGAGTCGTACACTCCACTCACTGTGTCTAGAGCAGAAATTTTGAGCAACGTTGATTTTGGCCCGGCGCCAAAGATGAATCCCAACGGGAAGGGAAAGAAAAACATGAACAAGTATTGCGAATATCACAGGGATAAAGGACATGATACCGAGGAATGTTTCAGCTTGAAAAAGATCATTCAAAGATGGATCGACGATGGACGACTTGGAGAATATGTAAGGAAGGATCGTCAGGCGGCCAACACCCGAGCTGCTAACGACGACCCCCCACAGAGGAATCCAAGGATGGTGTTAGTAATTTCTAAGGAGACGAGCAAGAATCAGATTAAGAGTGCCATCTACCACCTGAAGAAGGCCCCACATGTCCCCCAAAAATCAGAATCCATAAACGACGTGATAAGTTTCTTTCCCTACGAGCTTCCAGCCAACCCATTAGCTCGTCAACAAACTCTAGTCATACCTGGTTTCATCGATAACTGCGAATCAAGGAGAATTTTGATCGATACAGGAGCGGCCAAAGACATCTTGTTTTACAACGTCTACCAGAGAATGGGTCTACCTGATAGCCGCCTAAGTCCTTACTTGGGTCGTCTAGAAGGATTCACCAATCACCGGGTAGATGCAAAAGGCCAGATCGACCTTCCAGTCGACATCGGGGAACACCCATTGAGAACAATCAAAACAGTGACTTTCATTGTGATCGACGTCGTCAGTGACTACCATGCAATCCTTGGCCAACCGGGTCAAGCCGCTCTGGGGATCGTCGCCTCAGTTCCCCATCAACGAGTCAAATTTCCTTCCCGTGCCGGAGTAGGATGTGTGTTGGGGACGGCCCCAGAATTCCTAGAGCATGTATTGAAGGCAAAACGGACCATTGAAATCGACGATCCAGATCACATCGTGAAACTCTCTAAATCCGTCAAGCAAACGACGACCTCGTATACTGGCATCTCGACGATTAAGTGCATAGACGACCCCGGGGTCTTTGAGGAAATATTCATGGACGACCAAGCTGCAGAGCCACAACTTTTGGTCGCCCAAAAATCGGGGGCCGAGCTGGATAAATTGATTGACGACGAGGTACCAGATCTGACGCCTGAAGCAAAAAGGAAAATTAAAGAGATCGTCATTGAATCCATGGACTTTAGGGACGACGCCCCTGAGATGAAGCCAGCCGACGAGCTAATTGAATCGGTCATTAACCCTAGCTATCTAGAGCGAGAAAATCAAGCGGGGTCTCACTTAAGCAACCGAGGAGAGGGAAGAAATAATCTCCCTACTCAAACAGAACCTCGATGTTTTTGCCTGGAAAGTGGAAGACATGAAGGGAATTAGAGAGGACGTGGCAGTTCATAAGCTTGGGGTGAACCCCACCATGAAATTCAAAGAGCAAAGGTGTCGAGTTTTTTCAGCTGAAAAAGAGATTGCTATAAAGCAGGAGATTGAGAAATTACTGAGTGCTGGGATTATTGTGAACGCTGGGTTCACAACTTGGTTAGCCAATGTGGTTCTTGTAAAAAAGCCAAATGGGAAGTGGAGATTATATGTGGACTTTACCGATCTAAACCTGGCGTGCCCCAAGGACAGTTACCCCTTGCCAAGAATCGACAAGCTCGTCGACTCTGTGGCCGGCCATTCTACTTTGAGCTTTCTTGATGCCTACTCCGGCTATCACCAAATCAAGATGGCTGAGGAAGATATCCCAAAGACGGCTTTTCAGGCGGCAGGGGGAACTTACTGTTATACGAAGATGCCTTTTGGGCTTAAGAACGCCGGTGCCACTTACCAAAGAATGATAAACAAGGTATTCAAAGACCAGATCGGCGACAACTTAGAGGCGTATGTTGATGACATGGTCGTCAAAAGTAGAAAGAGAAAGCATGTCGACGACCTACAGCAAACTTTCTCCAACCTCCGAGCAAATGATATGGTCCTCAACCCAGCTAAATGCGTCTTTGGTGTTGCAGCAGGAAAGTTTCTAGGATTCATGCTCTCTCAGCGGGGAATCGAAGCCAATCCTGAAAAAATTAAGGCGTTGATAGACATGGCCGAACCTACGAGCATCAAGGAGGTTCAGCGCTTAAATGGTCGAGTAGCAGCCTTAGGTCGTTTTATTGCCAAGTCTGCTGAGAGGTCACTTCCATTTTTTAAAGCTCTCCGAGGGGCAAAGGACTTCAAATGGACGGATGAATGTTCTCAGTCGTTTAAACAGCTGAAAGAGTATCTTGGCTCCCCACCACTCCTACAAAGCCCCGTAGCGGGGGAAGACCTCTACGTCTATCTCTCGGCGAGTGACAAGTCCGTCGCCGCCGTATTGGTCAGGGAGGAAGGTGGAACACAGAGGCCAGTCTACTATGTCAGCAAGGCTCTATCGGATGTGGAAACTCGTTATTTTAACGCAGAGAAGATCGCTTACGCTCTTGTAATTACAGCACGAAAGCTACGAGCATACTTCTCTGCTCACCCCATCGTCGTTTATACGGATGCCCCACTGCGCAAAATCTTGCACCGTCCTGAAAGCTCTGGTCGTCTACTCAACTGGAGTATTGAGCTGACTGAGTTTGATATCGAGTATAGGACGAGAAAGACCCTACAGGCACAATCTTTAGCAGACTTCCTGGTTGAAACATCGTTCAGTGTTGCCGACGACCAAAGGCAGCCTCAGAAAAATGACAAGGGCAAGGAAGTCAACGACAAACCAGAGGAGTTGGTTTTGCCCGTAGGTTGCTGGAAGATTTATTCAGACGGGTCAGCTACTAGAAATCTGAGCGGGGCAGGGATCGTTCTTGTCGAGCCCGAAAGTGAAACAATTTTTGAAGAAGTATTGAGGTTCAAGTTTCAAGCATCTAACAATCAGGCGGAGTACGAAGCGCTCATAGCAGCCATCGAATACGCCAAGTGTTTTGGAGCCACCAAAATCGCAGCATTTTGTGATTCCCAGTTGATAGTGAACCAAGTGCGTGGAGAATATCAGGTCGTCGATTCCACACTGCAGAAGTACCATTCGTTGGTCGGAGAGTTGATCCAGGGGTTAGAATTTTGGGCCATACAGAGGATAGCTCGAGAAAACAACGAACACGCCGACCTGCTCTCCAAGCTAGCTACGGACCAACTCCCAGAGGAAGAGCACGGCCATCACCTAGCCTACTTGGAACAACCAGCCTACGATCGAGTAAGGGTCATGTGCAACGTCGATGGTCCAAGATGCTGGATAGACGAGCTGAAAGTTTTCATTGAACGGGATGAGTTGCCGACGGACGAGATTTTGGCAAGGCAAATAAAGAGAAAGTCCCCCAGATTTACGGTCGTAGAGGGAGAGCTTTACCGACGATCCATTACCAGACCATTATTGAAGTGCGTCCACCCTGACAAGGTCGTTCAGTTATTGTTCGAAGTACACCAAGGAGAATGCGGGGGACACCCTGGGGCCCGCACATTGGCTGATAAGATCATTACCATGGGATACTACTGGCCCCACCTCCGTGAGGACGCCAAACAGTTTGTAAAAAAGTGTGATACCTGCCAGCGTTTCGCCGACCTCCCCAAGCTACCAACTACCGAGCAAACCCCCGTCATTGCCGCGTGGCCGTTTGATATGTGGGGTGTCGATCTGATTGGGCCTTTTCCACAGGCCAAAGGGGGAGTCAAGTATGTGATTGTGGCAGTTGACTATTTCTCAAAGTGGGTGGAGGCCAAGGCCTTAAACAAAATTACTGAAAACAATGCCCTAAGCTTCATCCATGATTCGATATGGTGTCGCTTTGGAATCCCAAGGGTAATTGTTTCGGACAACGGCCTGCAGTTCTCAAGGAAATTTGAACAAGAATTGAATAGAATGGGCGTCAAGCATTCCAAGTCGTCCGTCGCATATCCCCAAGGCAACGGGCAAGCTGAAGCGGCGAACAAGCTCGTCTTATCCGCTTTGTGTAAAAATCTGGAAGGAAAAGATACAAGATGGTTGGACGGACTACCCTCAGCTCTTTGGGCTGTCCGCACAACCACTAGGGGGCCCACGGGGGAAACCCCATTTACTTTGGCCTACGGCTCAGAGGCCATGGCTCCCGCCGAGCTTCAGCTGCCAACAGACCGAGTTGCTCTCTACGACGTTGAAAAGAACATCCATAACCGGCAAGTTGACCTGGACCTCGTAGACGAGCGGAGATTGGACGCCCAATTAATATCAAGGCTGATTCAAACATGAGCCAACATACTTACAATCAAATCTTATCATGGTATAATCGGTCGCTGCCTAAAGAGAATAAAATGGTATCAAATTTTTATGAGACAAAGAAGTTGGTGGGGCATATCGGTCTTGGTTATGAGAAAATTGATTGTTGTAGGAATCAATGCATGCTTTTCTATAAAGAAGATGAGGAGTTGCAATCATGTTCAACATGTGGACTTAGCAGGTATAAATCTCCACGGCGTGGTAGTGCGAAACATAAGAGAAATGTACCTTATAAGCAATTACGCTATATGCCACTAATTCCTAGGTTGCAACACCTTTATTCTTCAAAAGATAGTTCTGAAGCTATGCGTTGGCACAAGGAGAGTGCGCGTGAAGAGGGTGTTATGACTCATCCATCAGATGGGGAAGCATGGAAAAAATTTGACGCCACGTATCCTGACTTTGCAGCGGATGCTAGAAATATAAGATTGGGGATATGCTCAGATGGTTTTACTCCTTTTGGGCCGGCGGCTAAATCTTATTCATATTGGCCAGTTATTGTGACCGTTTACAATCTGCCCCCTTGGTTGTGTATGACTGATCCTTATATGTATTTGAGTTTATTCATTCCTGGTCCATTTAGCCTAGGTAAAAATATTGATGTTTATCTTCGACCATTGATTGATGAGCTAAAGTTGCTATGGAATTTTGGTGTGGAGACGTGGGATGCAAATAAGTCACAAAACTTTAATATGAGGGCTGCAGTTATGTGGACAATTAACGACTTTCCAGCATACGGTATGATGTCTGGTTGGAGCACTCATGGAAGGTTGGCTTGTCCATATTGCTGCCTTAGTAAATTTGGCAACCAAGTGAGGTCGCCAAATAACTCGCAACCATGATGTGGTATCCATTTTGCAACCACGTGGCAGGTCGCCAATTATTTCGCAACTACGATGTGGTCTCCATTTCGCGACCAACAATATTTGGCAACCACATATTTTGGAGACCATCATCAGTTTTGGAGACCATTAAGTGGTCGCGAAGTGGCGACCACCGTTGTTTGGTTGCCTTTAGTGATCAGATTTCTGCAACCACAAAACTAGTCTCCATTTCCTTATTTGGCAACCATTTTAGCATGTTAGAGACTAATTTTGTTGTCTCCAAATTTATTTATTCTAGTAGTGTCCGAAGTTCTTTTCCTTCTTTCATTCTCTTTCTTTCTTTCTTTCTCTCACTCAGGCACTGAAACCTCTCCTTCCTTCCTTGAATCTTTTAATCTGAAAAGAAAAGGGAAACTTTTCAAAATTTGAATCCGGAAATGATATTACCAGATTTCAATTTAAAGAAATCCGAAATTTGCATTTTCGGATTTGAAAATATGCCTTTAGGCGCGATCGCCCTATATTATGGCGCGATCGCTCTCTATTTTTTTCAGAAAATATTAATTTGCTAATTTAATCAATTTTGAAAAAAAAAAGGACTCCGGAATTGGTAACGCCGGAATATATTGGGAGCGATCGCTCCATACTATAGGCGCGATCGCTCCCTATTAACAGAAATATTATATTATTAAATTCAGTTTTTGAAAAAAAAAATAACAATTTCGGAATACATTATTCCGGAATTACCAATTCCGGAATTGGTTGAAAAGTGTTACTTTGGTACTTAGTTTTTATAATGTTATTTTCGTAAATAAATTTTTAAAAAGTAATATTTTGGAAAAAAAATCCAAGATCTTTATATGTTATATGTAAAATTTATCAATTTTCGATGTGTTATCGTATGAAAAAAAAATAGACATTAATATAAACGGCCTTAACCTTAGTTTTTTTTTTTTTTCCTATAAATACCCCAGGCATTTGTTAGGGAGAAATATACAACAAAACCAAGTATTACCACTTTTCTTTAGTTCAAATGTCAACTTCTGTGAAAGTAAATGTTCAAGCCATCGGCCAAGTAGTCGACTCTGAATATCGCCATACTGAAAATCACTTGCCTTGCATCTGGGGTGATTTTTTCTCTTCTTTTTCTGTCGAAAACTCGGTACATAACTACATCAATTTCCTTTACTATGATTACATTTTGATACAATTTTGATATATAAATATTATATATATACTGTATATGTTTTTGGGGATACTAAGGTTATCGAAGAAAAAACGAAAGAGATTGAAGGCTTCAAGCAACAAGTACGAGAAATGCTCGTTGATGGCGCCACCAACAAGCCGGTTTCAGAAAAAATAGGTTTCATATACACTCTCGATCGCCTTGGTCTCTCGTACCACTTTGAGAAAGAGATCATTTTTGGTGAATTGGAAAAAATGTTCAAGAAACTCAATACTGAAGATGATAAAGAGGAGTATGATATTTATATTACATCCCTTTTGTTTCGAGTTTTCAGACATCATGGCTTTAAGATGTCACCCGGTGAGTCTTTTCGTCTATACAAAGAACTTATAGAGTACTGCTATTACCGCTCTACTTTTCAATAAAACGGTGTTTCAAAAACGACAAGTGATTTTTAACATAGCACATTACTTGCTTTGAAGCTGGCCAGTAACCGCTCTACTTTTCAATAAAAACAATATGTTGTCAAAAACGACATATCTCACATTAATTGGTTTGAGCTAGCATTACCGCTCTACTTTTCAATAAAAACAATATGTTGTCAAAAACGACATAATACCACATTAATTGGTTTGAACTGCTATTACCGCTCTACTTTTCAATAAAAACAATATGTTGTCAAAAACGACATAATACCACATTAATTGGTTTGAACTGCTATTACCGCTCCACTTTTCAATAAAAGCAAAGATACGCAAAATGACAAATATGGTTTCTGTAACATAGCACATTACTTGCTTTGAATGCGCAGACGTATTCAACAAGTTCAAAGACACTAGCACAGGCAGTTTCAAGGAATCACTCGCTACTGACGTAAAAGGCATGCTATGCTTGTGATGCGCCCTAGCAAAATATTATTCCCGTATAATGGTTACCCGGCCCGAGTATATGGTCTGTGGGGGGGCCCTATTTTATGAGGATAAGGGGCCCTATTTTATGGTCTATAGGGGGTCCACATTTTATGAGAATATTGCCAAAGTTATAATTATGGTTTGGTTCCCCCGTGTTATATTCTATATGCCGCATATTATATGTGTTGTGATCGATGTCGCATATTATGAGTTATATGCTATATGCCGCATAGTAGGTGTTATATTCTATATGCCGCATATTATATGTGTTGTGATCGATGTCGCATATTATGAGTTATATGCTATATGCCGCATAGTAGGTGTTATTTGCTATATGTCGCATATTATATGCTTATGATTATGATGCTAGCCAAAGTGATGCTTATTGTTGTGGTTTTGGTCCTGGTTCCCACCTATGGCTTGGCCCTCGCATATTATATATTGTATACCGAATATTGGTTCCCGCATGACGGATGTCGTTCCCGCATGTCGGATGAAGATTCCCGTATGACGGGTGTTGGTTGTCGATGTGTCATGTCGCACATCGTAGGACGCATGTCTCATGATATATGCTATTTATGTCGTAATGGTTACTTGCCGCATGTTATATGTCGCATGTTCGGGTTTCGATGATGGTTTTATCCAAGGATTATGTGTGTATGGTTATGGTCGGATTCCCGCATATGGCTTGGTTCTCGTATATCATATGTCGCATGTAGCATGTCGTGTTGTATGTTGATAATGATATAATTGTCGCATGTTGTAGATGGGTCTCGCATGCTGGTTCTCATATGTTATATGTGTATATAATGGTGCATGATTTATGTTATATGACTTATGTTAGATGTTAAATGTTAAGTCTTTTATTTGACTTCCCACCCCGGCGTGACACGTGTCAAAGTAAAGTTAATATAAGTATAATGATGTGGATGATGATGTCATTGATGACATCACCCATGGAATTGATATAAATACTCCCCCCTTGGCCATTTGAAAGGTATGTTAAAATGAGGAGCCTCTCTCTCTTCCCTCTTTCTCTCTCTAGAAATATGTCATATATAAATGTTATGTCTTAGGATTAATGATTCTCACGCCGGAGGGTTTTCGGGGGGAAAATCCCCCCGCCCTAACGGTGTTTTCTCTTGTAGGTCCCACATTATTTAGGACCTCGAGGAGCGTGCATTTCCGGTCTGATCACCGTTGCTACCCCGGTCAGTTCCTGTGCAACCTATTTTTTATGGTAGCATCAGTTGGTTCCGTTGCCGGGACTGACAATTTTCCGGCGGAGTTTGGCCGGAATAGAGGAGCCAGGGGTATAAATTCAGACTACAGTGAGGGGTAGCAGGAGATCTGATCAGATCGGAGTTCGTGGAGCATCCGGAGTGTTTGGTAAGCAGTTTTCCGTTTGTCTGGGAAGAGGGAAAATCAGTTCGGCGTTCGCCGGAATCTGGAAATCAATACTTTCTTTTTCTTTTTCTGGGCAAGGGTGAGGACAGCTTTGAATGGGTAGAAAAAGAGAAGAAGAGGAAGAGCCCAGATCTGGAAGAGGGAGCTGTCGCCGGAGAAGATGAACTCACCGGAAAGTTAGAAAGAGAAAGTAACTGTAGTGAACAGTGGACGGGGATACGTGTCGGCGGGAGAAAAGCTTGGTCCAACGCGTGTCAATTGGCTAGGGCGTTGTTTCAATACGTGTCAAATAAAGGGAAGCCGTGGTTGGAGATGTCGCCGGATTCGTGAAGTGGAGTTGAAATCGAAGGGGCGAAAAAGAGAATTGATTGTCGCCATGAGTTTTGCGACCTGGGAGGTTGCCGTTGATGGCGCCGGTAGTGGCGAGAGCTGTAATTGTCGCCGGCATTGGTAGCAGCCTTGGAGGTCGAAGGTAGTAGCCTCGGCTTGGTTCGTGAAAGGTTGGTGGATCTATGAAGAGGAATGAGAAAGGTGAGGCGTAAGGGTCACTCGGTTATCGCCTGGCGGGAGTCGGAGCCACCGTGAAGATAGCCACGCCTGATTTCGCCGCTGCTTGGTCGTGGAGAAAGGGGAGATCAGGGGTTGGTGAAGGGAAAATGAGTAGAAAATGAAAATAAATTGAATTGAGAAAGAAAGTGGAATATTCAAGTGTTATTAAATTGTATTTTTACTTGGCTGGGAATTGGTTTGAGAAAAAGTGGGGTGATAAAAGTCAAAGGGTGGTTGATTTACAGCCACTAAACTTTTGAGTCAGGATCAGCAGGCGTGGGTTTTTCTTTTGATGCCTTAGCTTCGTTATCTTGGAGCTTATTCAAGGGAAGGCCGTTGAGAGTTCCGTTAAATTTTGGACGGATCTCGTCAAATCGCAGCAAATCCCCGTCAGGTCGCTTCTTTTCATCTCTTTCATTTATAGTGAATAACTGCTTAACATTATATGCTTAATAAATTGATCACAAGTATATGCAAATGCGCTTTTAATAGAGATATGAATATGAATTGAATATGTGTATCATGCTAAGTTGGTGCTTCAACTTGATACTATTTTAAGCGACATTAAATCTTGTAATCAGTAATAATAAGAGTTATTAGATGGAAAGAAAAGTGAAATGCGAGAAAATAGTATGCAAATGAGTGTATGATTAGAAATCCTGGTGCGTAGTAAAATTAAATATGCTCTCTATT
Source organism: Adenophora triphylla var. japonica (assembly GCA_022495995.1). Lineage (NCBI taxonomy): Eukaryota > Viridiplantae > Streptophyta > Magnoliopsida > Asterales > Campanulaceae > Adenophora > Adenophora triphylla. The sequence goes on from JAFEMH010003836.1 coordinate 146,164, forward strand.
TACTACGCCAACTTGATAGAATAAATCGGCTTCATGCGTTACTTGCCTATTTTCTGTCCCTAACAAGAGATAACAGGATATAGAAATTTGAATATGAATTGTTACAATCTAGCGGAAAAAGCTCCGTGAAATGGTTAAAATGTATTTTGAAATAAGGTTTTGATAATTGGCGATTTCGTATGAAAAGAATAGAAAGAAGTGTTCGGCAACATATGAAAATTTATGTTTAGTTCTATGTTCAATATAGTTTGCCAATATCACCTTTATGTTTTTAATGATATAAAATGATGTATTCTTGGTCAAGAAATAGCAAATTGCGTGCCTTTTTGGGAGAATTTGTTATCTTTTGGGCAGTAAATTTGGTGCAGGAAGAGGAAAGCCGCCAGAGACAGTGATTGCCGGCCAAATAAATCAGGTCAATTCTTCCTTTTTCACTATAGCCTTTATTTGGATAAAATGAAAAGTAGACAAAATGGTATTGCTATTTTTCTTGGACTAAGAATTTGAGACAGGAAAAGCGGACGGAGAAAGTTGAAAGTTAATGGGAAGGGCAAGTGTGGTACAGCCTCGTTGTTAAATCCATCTGGAATATCGTTAACCTCCGTCAGGTTGTTTCTTTCCATCTTTTCCAATTGTGTTGAATTGTTTTTCATATAAGCTCATTATGTGAGAATATGAATGCATGCTTAAAAATATTGTTACATAGCACAGTTAAATGTGTCCTGAACTGCTATGTTAAAATTATTGACTTAACTTGCTCGCCTACTTATGTCACTAAAAAGAGGTAATGAGTCGCTAAAGCTTTGTTGATCATAAATAGGCGTGACTGAAAATAAAAATAGTTAATGAGTATCTGATAAAGTAAAAAATGTTCTTTGTTTGCTATGATTACGTGATAGTATGAATGAGACAAATCCAATGTAACTAGAGTATGTGGTTATTATGATAAGAGACATGCTCGGCCGCTAATATGGAGCGTGCTTTATAAATGTGATATAAGATCAATAAAGTAATGCTCAAGTAAACGGTTCACATAAGGATTTTCAATATGCCCCTCAGAATGTGTAATATGATATGGAATGCTTGTTGCCTATTTGCTAAAATATGGATGAAAGTGGATTAGTATTATATTGCAACATGTCGCGCCAATTTTTAAATTATGCCCTTGCTTGTTTGTTTAATTATGAAAGTCATCAAGTTAACAAAATATGGATCTTGATCGAACTAAATGTAAAAGAAGTATGGCGCTAGAAAAAGGATATTCCGCGAAATAAAATATGCGAATTTTATGCTCAACGCTTATATGCAAAATGGCGTCAAAATTATGAAAAATTATGCTAAGGCCTTAAGTGAAAATGGAAGTATCATGATATATGGGAACGTTGACCTGCTACATGTTTGAGATCTTGAAATGATGAGTAATGAAATGTGATGGTCATGATGATATGCTTGGTAAAATGAGAAAGATATTTGTAATTCCTTATTTCTCTCATTCATATAAGAGTTGCGTAATGTTTGTTTGCTATGTCAAATATAAAGGAAGGGTTTCTAGATTTGCATATGACTACCCTGTGTTTTTGACAGGTACCCTGTCAAGTATGACAAAGTCGGCCAAGTTACTTGGCCGGATGGTAAAGCTCGAGTTGCTGATATGAAGGGCTCGCATCCCGAACTGCCTATGTGTTGATAAAGGTTGTTGCCGCTAAAGCTGCGACAAAGTTGATAAAGGTTGTTGCCGCTAAAGCTGCGACAAAGTTGATAAAGGTTGTTGCCGCTAAAGCTGCGACAAAGTTGATAAAGGTTGTTGCCGCTAAAGCTGCGACAAAGTTGATAAAGGTTGTTGCCGCTAAAGCTGCGACAAAGTTGATAAAGATTGTTGCCGCTAAAGCTGCGACAAAGTTGATAAAGGTTGTTGCCGCTAAAGCTGCGACAAAGTTGATAAAGATTGTTGCCGCTAAAGCTTAAAGATGGATTGATAAAGCTTAAAGCTGGATTGATAAAGCTTGAAGATGGATTGCGAAAGCTTGAAGATAAGGGGCGGTGCCTTGGAGATAGTGGTTCCTTGGCACCAAACCTTGCGACCTGGAGATAGTGGTTCCAGGCGCGGCGTCTGGAGATAGTGGTTCCAGGCGTCTAGAAAAGTCCCAGCTTTTTTATGGGCGAGAAAGGGGAGGCGGCTTGGAGATAACGGTTTCAAGTCGCCAAACCTTGCGGCTTGGAGATAACGGTTTCAAGTCGCGGTGTCCTGGAGATAACGGTTTCAGGCACCTAGAAAAGTCCCAGCTTTTTTATGGGCGAGAAAGGGGAGGCGGCTTGGAGATAACGGTTTCAAGTCGCCAAACCTTGCGGCTTGGAGATAACGGTTTCAAGTCGCGGTGTCCTGGAGATAACGGTTTCGTGCACCTAGAAAAGTCCCACTTTTTTATGGGCGAGAAAGGGAGGCGGCTTGGAGATAATCTGGTTAAGTCGCCAAACCTTGCGGCTTGGAGATAAGTGTTTCAAGTCGCGGTGTCCCTGAGATAACGGTTTCAGCACCTAGAAAAGTCCCACTTTTATGGGCGAGAAAGGGGAGGCGGCTTGGAGATAACGGTTTCAAGTCGCCAAACCTTGCGGCTTGGAGATAACGGTTTCAAGTCGCGGTGTCCTGGAGATAACGGTTTCGTGCACCTAGAAAAGTCCCACTTTTTATGGGCGAGAAAGGGGAGGCGGCTTGAGATAATCGGTTTCAAGTCGCCAAACCTCATGGCTTGAGATAACGGTTTCAAGTCGCGGTGTCCCGGAGATAACGGTTTCAGCACCTAGAAAAGTCCCAGCTTTTTTATGGGCGAGAAAGGGGAGGCGGCTTGGAGATAACGGTTTCAAGTCGCCAAACCTTGCGGCTTGGAGATAACGGTTTCAAGTCGCGGTGTCCTGGAGATAACGGTTTCAGGCACCTAGAAAGTCCCGGTTTTTTACGGGCACAGAAAGTTTTGAAAAGAGTTTGATTACCGGTTGAAAAAATTTGAAAGTTTAAAGTTTGGCGAGATGCCATACCGGTTGAAAAAGTTTTGAAAAGGAAAGTGTGGCGAGATGCCATCATTTTAAAAGATTCTGAAAAGTTAAAGTGTGGCGAGATGCCAAAGTTTTGTAAAGGTTTGGCGGGATGCCACGGTTTTGAAAAAGTGAAAAGTTTGGCGAGATGCCAATGTTTTGAAATGTTTCGAAAAGTGAAAAGTTTGGCGAGATGCCATTGTTTTGAAATGTTTCGAAAAGTGAAAAGTTTGGCGAGATGCCATTGTTTTGAAATGTTTCGAAAAGTGAAAAGTTTGGCGAGATGCCAATGTTTTGAAATGTTTCGAAAAGTGAAAAGTTTGGCGAGATGCCAGTGTTTTGAAATGCTTCGAAAAGTGAAAAGTTTGGCGAGATGCCAATGTTTTGAAATGTTTCGAAAAGTGAAAAGTTTGGCGAGATGCCCATATTTTGAAAAGTTTGAAAAGTTTGAAAAGTTTTGAAAAATGAAATTTTGGCGAGATGCCATAGTTGGAGAAGTTTTCGAAAGGTTTTGAAAAAAGAAAGTTGGGCTGACATCCCGAACTGTTGGGCTGACATCCCATGCTGTTGGGCTCGCATCCCGAACTGCTCATGTGACAAAGTTGATAAAGCGGCCCCAAATTTGATAAAGCTGCGACGAAATTGATGAAGTTCTCAAAAAAGTCCTGGTTGAAAAGCCAGGCACAACGGGATCTGCGTTGGCAGACTCGGGAGTCTTGGCAAAAAGGCCAAGGCTCAGAAAAGTCCTGGAGATATTGGTTTCAGGCACAACGGGATCTCAAGGCTGCGCACTGGAGTCTCGGGCAAAAAGGCCAAGGCTCAGAAAAGTCCTGGTTTAAAAGCCAGGCACAACTGGGACCGCGCTGCGCACTCTGAGTCTCGCAAAAGGTCAAGCTCAGAAAAAGTCCGGGTTGAAAAGCCAGGCACAACGGGATCTGCGCTTGCAGACTCGGGAGTCCCAGGAGCCTAGCCTGAGTGGCGAAGCTCCCAGCCTAGCCTGAGTGGCGAAGCTTATGTGATAGAGCCTAGCCTGAGTGGCGAAGCTCCCAGCCTAGCCTGAGTGGCGAAGCTTATGTGATCTAGCCTAGCCTGAGTGGCGAAGCTTATGTGATCTGGCCTAGCCTGAGTGGCGAGCGCGCGACTCCTGGGAGGGACCCGTGCGCCGGAAAGACCGAAGCGCGGGCTCGCATCCCGAACTGCTGGTTATGATGGGCTCGCATCCCGAACTGTTGGTTATGATGGGCTCGCATCCCGAACTGCTGGTTATGATGGGCTCGCATCCCGAACTGCTGGTTATGATGGGCTCGCATCCCGAAATGCTTGTGTGATAAAGTTGATAGGAAAGACCTGGCTCAAAGATGCCAGGCAAAGGTTGAGCAATGATGGAATTAGATAGTTTGACCAAGTAGTTCGCGCGGGTTTGATCAGCGTGGTTTTGATCAGCGCGGTTTATTGATAAGGTTTTGGGTTCGCGCGGGTTTGGTCAGCGTGGTTCTGATCAGCGCGGTTTATTGATAGGGTTTTGGTTCGCGCGGCCTGATCGCCGTGGTTCCGATCACACGGTTTGATTAGTAAGGTTTTGGTTACGCGGGTTTGATCGGCTTGGTTCCGATCTGCGATTGACAATAGCGCTTGCAGATTTGTCGCGTTTTAGTTAGCGCGTTTGTAATTGTCGCGTTTTAGTTAGCGCGTTTGTAATTGTCGCGTTTAGTTGGCGCACTTGCGATCGGGCGCGTTTTATGCTTGATCACGTGATTTGGCCGAGTGTGGCCTCGGTGCGGTTTTGAGCCAAGTATGGCCAAGAGGTTTGCCGCGAGATTTGGTTCCGCCAAGAGGCTCGCCCAGAGTTGTGGTTTCGGCCAAGAGGTTTGGGCCGCGAGTTTTGGTTTCGCCAATCGGGTTTGGCCGCGAGTTTGGTTTCGGCAAGAGGTTCGTCGCGAGTTTTGGTTTCGGCCAAGAGGTTTGGCCGCAGTTTTGGTTTCGGCCAAGTGGTTTGGCCGCTGGGTTTGGTTTCGGCCAAGAGGTTCGGGCCGCGAGTTTTGGTTTCGGCCAAATGGACAAGGAATAGCAAGTCGCCCCGACGCTAAGTATAATTGAAGGGCGAGGAGTATAGCTAAGGAGTAAGGCTGCCTAAAGACAAGCCTCACTTTTTTGAAGGGAGTAGTATGTATATAGATAAGTTGTGTAAAAGGAGTCTTCGATAAACTATCGAAGCAAAAAAGATCACTATTGAAGCAAAGGGCAGTAGGCGACATATAAAGTGAAAAGTCAAGGTAGAATAATGAACGCAAAAGATAAAAATCCAAAGCAGGGTAAACAAAGTAGGCAATGTCATTCAAGTTAAAGTTATTATAAGTCGCAGAGCGCGACCCCCAAAGTACGAAAAGCAAAGTTAAAAGACAGAAAAGTAAATTGTTTTAGTATAGACCCAGATCATATTGAATTGTTGAAAAGATGTCAAAAGTCAGAGGGATCGAAGGGTTTTAGGCAGAATTGTCGAAACAAATTGTAGGGAAGGAAAGTTATTCGAAAGTCCAGCGACCATGCGGTTGGTGGTGGGCCGGCATTTATGGATCTGAGCCGTATAATGTTGGCTCTCGTATGATTGGTTTACGCATATTTTACCAGCCAAAAATTTACATAAATGATTGAAATGGGAAAGAGAAAATGCAAAAAGTTGAAGTAAAATGAGAAGTTAGTAATGAAAGTGTTGGAAAGATCACGGAACGGACCTATGTTCTGTACCGTGAAAGTTGACTTGATGTGATAAGTAATATTTTGTTCTGTATATTATTTTACTCCTCAACTCGATCATGAATAATCGAGCTAAGGAGTCGGGGGCTTCTGATGCGCCCTAGCAAAATATTATTCCCGTATAATGGTTACCCGGCCCGAGTATATGGTCTGTGGGGGGGCCCTATTTTATGAGGATAAGGGGCCCTATTTTATGGTCTATAGGGGGTCCACATTTTATGAGAATATTGCCAAAGTTATAATTATGGTTTGGTTCCCCCGTGTTATATTCTATATGCCGCATATTATATGTGTTGTGATCGATGTCGCATATTATGAGTTATATGCTATATGCCGCATAGTAGGTGTTATATTCTATATGCCGCATATTATATGTGTTGTGATCGATGTCGCATATTATGAGTTATATGCTATATGCCGCATAGTAGGTGTTATTTGCTATATGTCGCATATTATATGCTTATGATTATGATGCTAGCCAAAGTGATGCTTATTGTTGTGGTTTTGGTCCTGGTTCCCACCTATGGCTTGGCCCTCGCATATTATATATCAGATACCGAATATTGGTTCCCGCATGACGGATGTCGTTCCCGCATGTCGGATGAAGATTCCCGTATGACGGGTGTTGGTTGTCGATGTGTCATGTCGCACATCGTAGGACGCATGTCTCATGATATATGCTATTTATGTCGTAATGGTTACTTGCCGCATGTTATATGTCGCATGTTCGGGTTTCGATGATGGTTTTATCCAAGGATTATGTGTGTATGGTTATGGTCGGATTCCCGCATATGGCTTGGTTCTCGTATATCATATGTCGCATGTAGCATGTCGTGTTGTATGTTGATAATGATATAATTGTCGCATGTTGTAGATGGGTCTCGCATGCTGGTTCTCATATGTTATATGTGTATATAATGGTGCATGATTTATGTTATATGACTTATGTTAGATGTTAAATGTTAAGTCTTTTATTTGACTTCCCACCCCGGCGTGACACGTGTCAAAGTAAAGTTAATATAAGTATAATGATGTGGATGATGATGTCATTGATGACATCACCCATGGAATTGATATAAATACTCCCCCCTTGGCCATTTGAAAGGTATGTTAAAATGAGGAGCCTCTCTCTCTTCCCTCTTTCTCTCTCTAGAAATATGTCATATATAAATGTTATGTACCGGATTAATGATTCTCACGCCGGAGGGTTTTCGGGGGGAAAATCCCCCCGCCCTAACGGTGTTTTCTCTTGTAGGTCCCACATTATTTAGGACCTCGAGGAGCGTGCATTTCCGGTCTGATCACCGTTGCTACCCCGGTCAGTTCCTGTGCAACCTATTTTTTATGGTAGCATCAGCTTGTACGAAGCTTCACATATAAGGATGCGAGGAGAAGATGTGCTAGAAGAAGCACTAGCATTTACAAAAACTCACCTCAAGAATGTGGAATCGTCACAAATTAGCCCTCATCTTCAGAAACAAGTGACTAGATCTTTGTTGCAGCCCTTCTACAAGGGCTTTCCGGTGTTAGAGACAAGGTTTTATTTATCTTTGTACGAGGAAGATGAGTCCCGGGATGAGTTTTTGCTCAAGTTTGCAAAGTTGGACTACAATTTGAACCAACTATTGCACCAACAAGAACTAAGCTTTTGTACCAAGTAAAATTCGTGCGATTATATATGAAAACGTGTATTTGCGTGCACACACAAACACACACTGATGATAATTGAAGCTATATCATTTTGTAGGTGGTGGAAGGAAATGGATTTTATGAAGATGCATCCGTATAATAAGCATGTTAGAGATAGATTGGTGGAAAGCTATTATTTCGCGTTGGCATTACATTGCGAGCCTTGTTATTCCTTTGCAAGGGTGGCGCTAACGAAATTGCTAACATTGTCACTTGTTTCTGATGATTTGTATGATGGATATGGCACGTTTGAAGAACTGCAGCTCTACACAGACGCGATTGACAAGTTTGTAATTTTATTCAGTGCTCAATCTAGTTCCGGAAAAATACTTTGATTTAGTAAGTTTGAGTGATAAAAGTCGTTAAACTTTATAACTGACGTGAGTTTTCCGTTAAATCCTTGATTAGGTGGGATTTAAGGTGTTTGGATCAGCTCCCGGGTTACATTAAGCCCTTCTACAAAGCACTTGTTGAACTCTTTATAGATCTTAACAATCAAGTGGCGAAGGATGGAGAATTTTCCTATCGTATTCTCATTTCGCAAAAAGCTGTATGTTGCCTGAGGAAAATTTCACTTCCTAGAAAATAACTTTTTAAGTAAAACGCGTTCCCCCCCCTCCCCCCCTTATAAATGCATCTGGTAAATTAATTCAAAGAAGCAATTTAAATGAAAATGCTTCGGATTTGAGCATTTAATTTAATTTTGGATCTCTTTCAAGAAGCCTATTTTTGAAAATGTATTATCGATATACATACAAGATTATATACGTAAAACTTGTTCTTGATTTCTAGATATTGATTATATGTAAAAAATGAACAGTTTGCAGAATTGTGCCATGCCAACTTCCAAGAAGCGAAGGTGTTCGAAAAAGGATACATACCATCATTTGACGAGTATATGGAAGTTGCAAAGATATCGGGCAATTGTGTATCCATCATAACCACAATGCTTATTGGGTTGGAAGAAGCAAGCAAGGAGGCTTACGAATGGTTAATGAAACAACCGAAGCTTCTTGTAGGTATAGAAGTCCATGGTCGTCTACTAGATGATATTCAAAGCACTGAGGTAACTAATCAATATCACGTTATATCATTAATTAATATCGTGCTAAAAATCATTATAATTTATGGTTAATTATCAACAAAATTTAATGTAGTTTGAGCCAAAAGCTACTGCCGTGCAATGCTACATGAAGCAGTACGGGGTTTCAAGAAAGGAGGCCGTTGATAAACTGTACGAGATGATTTCAGATGCATGGAAGGATATAATTGATGAATGGCTCAATCCGCCATTTCCATTGCCTGTGTTGGAGACGTTGGTTAATTTGTCTCGATTTGCGGAATCCATGTACAAGGAGGACGACGGGTTTGATCATCCAAAGTTGTTTGTGCAGTACATCAGAGAGTGTTTAATTGATCCTGTGCCCATGTAATGAATTATATGCATGCATGCGTGCAATATTCTATCAGTTCGATCGAGTCAGCTTGCATTTACATTTGTGTTGTGTGAAGTACTTCAGAGTTTCTTTAGTTTTGTGTGGTTTTATTTGATTTGTTTGTAAATAAACCAAGTCGGAACCAAGCTTTCATGAAGCTTGGCCGACTTGGCCCATGTGATTCAAAACTTTCTTAATTAGCTTTGACTCGGTTATGTTTGAAGTTGCTTCTAAATATATTTATATCCTATTGATTTGCTCGTAAATGAGCTCAACTTAGCTCGACTCATTTTTAGGTGTCAAATATAATGTAGTTTATGATGGTACCATAACCCTACCCTTGTTCCTTAGTGGAAATTATTTTGCCCCCTAATTTTCTTCAATGCGAAGTTCAAAAACTAAATTGGTCGCTCTAACGAAGAAGTTAGGTAAAATAGTCATTTTATTTAAATAAAGTAAACAAAAAATGGGGCCATGAGAACATAGGTGCCCGTGATACTTGTACAAAACTGAGGGTGCCATACGAAAAACCTTATCAAACCTAATTTTCTTCAATGTGAAGTTCAAATATATTGATAGTTTTAAGATTTTCAAAGTAGAACAAGAATCTAACTTGAACTGCGATTGAGGTATACTTTTTTGCTAATTCAAATGAAAAACCATGTCAATCTCTCTCTCTCTCTCTCTAGCACCCGCGACACCACTTCTTGGGTCTGCTGTGGTGCCTTAATTTCTCAGTAATATCTTGGATCGGTGCCTTGGGTTGTGGCCGAAATTTGGACAGAAAAAGGATACTTCGGCCTGAGTCGAATTCTTACTTACACTCTTTATTTTCTGTTGGAATTTGATGTGATACATCGAATTTGGACGCCCATAACTGGTCAGTCTAATCCAATAAGATGATATGATTTGAATTCATCAACAATTATCTAAGGGATAATTCTAGTAATTATCTTAGGAGATAATACTGATAATTATCTGGGATAATTATCAGTGTTGATAAGCTCTTGTTTGGTGATTTTGTAATCATCAACTTATTTTATTGTAATGGTGATTTACTAAGAGATCAATGTGATTCGTATTAGACTCGGATACGAGTAAGGAAAAGTGTGAAGTACACACTCGTTTGAGCTAAAACGAAGTCAACCTCGATAAAGAAGTAAAAGTTAAAGGGTAGCACATTTTGTTGATGTGCTCGGCCGAGCAGAGTCCTTGACTCGGCCGAGAAGAGCATATCAGATTGGCCAAGTTTCTGGAGAGTCTTGCTCGCCGAGCACACGGCCGTGCAAGATGAACAACACGGCCGTGCAGCTTGGCAGAATTTCACTAGACATATGTGCTCGGCCGAGCGAGTCCCTTGACTCGGCCGAGCAGTTCCTGAACGGGTGCCTTTTCAAAGTGAAAAGACACATTGCTTGACTAAAGTCATGTCTTTTGAATGTACCCTTTTACTGATACCTCTCCATCTGTTTAAATACAGATGTTTGATCCCATTTGTAACACACACATAACATACAAGAGTGATACAACAATAACGAAAGCAAAACAATTCTCAAGTTTTTGATTTGTTCTCTTTGCCTAGAAAACAAATTGCGTGATTGTCTTATCCCAATAAAGATTTTGTGTAACCCAGGCATTAAGGGTCGAAATACTTTATTCGGAAAGTGGATTATACATGATTCAATCACATATCCGACCTCAGTATCAAGATCAAGACCCTATATTTCCCCTACAAACGAATAAAGTATTTGGTGATACTCATGGCTGGTGGAATTACTTTGAAGGAGATGACGACAAAGTTTGGAAAGCTAGACAAATTTGAAGGACAAGACTTCAGGCGTTGGTAGAAGAAGATGCACTTCCTTTTAACAACGTTAAAAGTGGTGTATGTTCTATCTACCCCTATTCCGAAATTGCTTGAAGATGACAACTTGGAAGCAATCAGACGTAGATCGAAGTGGGAGAACGACGAATACATCTGCAAAGGACACATATTAAACGGTATGTCTGATTCTCTATTTGACATCTATCAAAATGAGGAATCTGCTAAAGAGTTATGAGATTCTCTTGAATCCAAGTACATGGCAGAGGATGCTTCTAGTAAGAAGTTCCTTGTGAGTAATTTTAATAATTACAAGATGGTCGATTCAAGACCTGTCATGGAACAATTCAATGAACTCCTTAGAATCCTTGGACAATATACACAACTTGGGTTAAAGATAGATGAGTCAATATCTGTTTCAAGTGTGATTGATAAGTTGCCTCCCTCCTGGAAGGATTTCAAACACACTTTGAAACATGGTAAAGACGATCTGTCTTTGGTTCAACTTGGTATTCACTTGCGCATAGAGGAATCTCTTAGGGCGCAAGAGGATGACAAAGGAAAAGGAAAGGAAGTTGCTGGACCCTCGGTCAATATGATTGATGAGGGTGGAAACAATAAAAACAAAAGAAAGAAACGTAGTTTCAATGACAATGGTTCTGGTTCCAACAAGAAGCCTAAATTGGCATGTTGGAAGTGTGGCAAATCTGGTCACTTTAAGAAGGATTGTCGTGTTGGAAACAACAAGAAAGGCGCAAGCACAAGTGGTTCGAGAAAGGGGTCTAAGGACCATTCTCAAAACCAAGGTCAGATTTTAATATATAGTTGGAACAGATTTATTAAAAATTCTGTTTTACTAATTTCTGAGGCATTTTATGTGCAGGATGATGCTATTGCGTGGTGGATTGATTCCGGTGCCACAACTCATGTTTGTAAGGATCGTTGTTGGTTTAAGACATACGAACCAATGGAAGACGGATCTGTCCTTTACATGGGTGATGACCATTCCGCTCCTATTCAAGGAAGAGGAAGTGTGGTGTTGGAATTTAGTTCGGGAAAAACTATTTCTTTGTTTAATGTTTTATATGTACCTAAACTTCGTAAGAATTTAATTTCTGGTCCTGTCTTGAACAAGTGTGGTTATAAACAAGTTTATGAATCCGATAAGTATATCTTATCGAAGTCGGGTGTATTTGTAGGATTTGGTTATTATAATAATGGAATGTTCATGATGAATTTAAATAAAACTCCTGTTAACTCTAGTTCTGTTTATATGACTTCCTCTGTTATTAACAATTCCTCATTATGGCATGCTCGGTTAGGACATGTGCACTATAAAAGAATGCTTGAAATGTCCAAAGATGGTTTGATTCCTGTTATTGATAATAATACGGAAAAGTGTAATACTTGCATGTTGACAAAAATCACTAGAAAACCTTTTAAAAGTGTTACAAGGAATTCTGTAAAACTTGAATTGATTCATAGTGATTTATGTGGTTTTCATGCAACTCCATCTTTAGGCAATAAAAAGTATATTGTTACTTTTATAGATGATGCTTCTAGGTTTTGCTATATTTATTTGCTGCATGCAAAAGATGAAGCCCTAGATAAATTTAAGATTTATAAAACCGAAGTTGAACTTCAACTAAATGGCTTCGATTAAAAAAACCTTACGTACGGATAGAGGTGGTGAATATTATGATCCTAAATATTTCCAATCCGTAGGGATAATTCATGAGACTACGGCTCCTTATGTACCACAACAAAATGGTGTGGCTGAAAGGAAGAATAGAACTCTTGAAAAAATGGTTAATGCCATGTTGTCTTACTCGGGTTTGAGTGACGGGTTTTGGGGTGAAGCCATGTTAACGGCTTGTCATCTATTGAATAGAGTTCCTAATAAAAAGAACAAAATTACCCCATATGAGCTTTGGTATAAGAAACGACCAAACTTGACATTTTTGCGAGTTTGGGGTTGTAGGGCCGTGGTTAGGCTCCCGGATCCTAAAGGAAAAAGTTGGGAGAAAAAGGTATTGATTGCATCTTTGTTGGATATGCTGAGCATTCCAAGGCATATAGGTTTTATGTTATAGAACCTAATGAATTCATTTCTATTAACACAATTATAGAATCAAGAGATGCAATCTTTGATGAGAATCGTTTCTCTTCAATACCTAGACCCAAGGACATTATACCAATGTCGGCTGAATCTCAAATGGATGATCATTCGGTTGAGACACCAAATGAGATACCCGAACCTCGTAAAAGCAAAAGAGTAAGGAAAGCTAAATCATATGGTTCTGATTTTCAACTATATTTAGTTATGGGATCAAGAGATCAAATTGAATCTCAATACTCTTACTGTTATAGTATAGAGGAGGATCCAAGAACCTATGATGAAGCAATAAAATCTCGAGACGCTGGTTTTTGGAAAGAAGCCATCGATGATGAGATTGGTTCTATTGTGGAAAATAATACATGGGTCTTGTCTGATTTACAACCAGGCTGTAAACCTTGGGGTGCAAATGGATCTTCAAAAGGAAGATGAAAGTCGATGGAACTATTGACAAGTTTAAAGCTCGATTGGTAATCCAAGGCTTTAGATAAAAGGAAGGGATCGATTACTTCGATACCTATGCACCGGTTGCTCGTATCACCACTATTAGATTACTGATAGCTTTGGAAGCTATTCAGAATCTATTGATCCATCAAATGGATGTCAAAACAACATTTTTAAATGGTGATTTGGAAGAAGAAGTGTATATGAAACAACCAGAAGGATTTGTTATGCCAGGTAATGAGCATAAGGTATGTAAGTTAATTAAGTCATTGTATGGGCTAAAGCAAGCACCTAAACAGTGGCATCAAAAATTTGATGAGATTGTCTTGTCAAATGGTTTTATATTAAATCAGTCCGACAAATTTGTATATAGCAGATTTGATGAATCCGGTAAAGGTGTAATCATCTACCTATATGTAGATGACATGTTGATTTTTGGCACAGACCAAAATGTAGTTGATGAAACTAAGAAGTTTTTGTCATCAAAGTTTTCTATGAAGGACATGGGAGAAGCCGACGTAATTCTTGGTATAAAGATTAAACGGATGAACAAGGGAATTGCAATTACACAATCTCATTATATTGAGAAAATTCTCAAGAGGTTTAATTGTGATGATTGTTCTAAAGTTAGTTCTCCCATGGATCCTACTGAGAAACTAGTATCAAACACTGGTGAACCTGTGTCTCAGCTCGAATACTCAAAAGCCATAGGCAGTTTGATGTATGCTATGACGGGCACTCGACCTGATATTGCTTATGCAGTTGGACGATTGAGCAGGTTTACTAGTAATACTAGTAGACAGCATTGGCATGCTATAACAAGGGTGTTCAAGTACTTAAAAGGTACTATGGACTATGGTTTGTGTTATAGTGGACATCCTTCTATATTAGAAGGTTACACAGATGCTAGTTGGATCAACCAAGAAAATTCATCTTCTAATAGTGGTTGGGTGTTCTTGCTTGGAGGAGGTGCCATTTCTTGGGCTTCTAAAAAGCAGACATGTATTACACATTCTACAATGGAATCTGAGTTTGTAGCATTGGCTGCTGCTGGAAAAGAAGCGGAGTGGCTTAACTTGATATATGAGATTCCATTATGGTCAAAACCGATATCACCAATGTCTATCCATTGTGATAGTGCCGCCACCTTGGCTAGGGCCTATAGTCGATTTATAATGGCAAGTCTAGACACTTGGGTGTCGGACATAGTATGATTCGGGAGTTAATCATGAATGGTGTGATATCCAGTTGAATTTGTTCGGTCGCAACAAAAATTTGGCCGACCACTTGACGAAGGGTTAGCCGAGAGACTTGGTAAATAAGTCTCGCAATGGGAATGGGATTAAAGTCCATTTAATCCTCTAATTGTGAGATACCCAATTCCCTTCTAATACAACGTTAGAAGCTTGAATTCAATGTGGAAAGCTCGCAGTTGGAGATTGGAACACATGTTATTATCTTTCCCAAGGTATGTGTTCGGACACACAAGTAAAGGTTAGGTTGAAGAATATCTTCTTAATAGTTCCTTTGAAAAATTGCAAATGCAGGTGCAAGATTAAAAGGAACTACCTATGTGGACATGAAGTTTTACCGCTTCAAGAAGCTAGGACTTGGCTTCCTATATGTTCACTATTGGATATGGACACATGGCTTGTAATAGTGTCAAGGTTAAACAAAGAGAATTGTACTGAACTTATGTGTATAGTATCTTCAGGTATTCATATGAGTTGACGGGTTCAATCGTTACGACACCCCGATTCTCGAGTATTTGAAATGTGTATTATACTAAGATGAAAATTCAATCGCAAGACTTTTTCATTTATGCATTCGTTTGTTTCGTTATTTATAAAGTTTAGTAAATCAAAGGATTACACTAAAATGGAGGGGATTTGTTGGTGATTTTGTAATCATCAACTTATTTTATTGTAATGGTGATTTACTAAGAGATCAATGTGATTCGTATTAGACTCGGATACGAGTAAGGGAAAGTGTGGAGTACACACTCGTTTGAGCTAAAACGAAGTCAACCTCGATAAAGAAGTAAAAGTTAAAGGGTAGCACATTTTGCTGATGTGCTCGGCCGAGCAGAGTCCTTGACTCGGCCGAGCAGAGTCCTTGACTCGGCCGAGCAGAGCATATCAGATTGGCCAAGTTTCTAGAGAGTCTTGCTCGGCCGAGGCATGTGCCTTGCTCGGCCGAGCAGTATGAACAACACGGCCGTGCAGTTCATAAGACACGCCCGTGCAGCTTGGCAGAATTTCACTAGACATATGTACTCGGCCGAGCGAGTCCCTTGACTCGGCCGAGCAGTTCCTGAACAGGTGCCTTTTCAAAGTGAAAAGACACATTGCTTGGCTAAAGTCATGTCTTTTGAATGTACCCTTTTACTGATACCTCTCCATCTGTTTAAATACAGATGTTTGATCTCATTTGTAACACACACATAACATACAAGAGTGATACAACAATAACGAAAGCAAAACAATTCTCAAGTTTTTGATTTGTTCTCTTTGCCTAGAAAACAAATTGCGTGATTGTCTTATCCCAATAAAGATTTTGTGTAACCCAGGCATTAAGGGTCGAAATACTTTATTCGGAAAGTGGATTATACACGATTCAATCACATATCCGGCCTCAGTATCAAGATCAAGACCCTATATTTCCCCTACAGCTCTTTCATCTCTATCTCTGTTAGGGTGTAAGCATTATAAATAGGTGTTACATCTCACAGATGAAGACACGAAGAACATCTGAGTTCTTAACCATTGTTTGCATATTGAGAGTGCTGTGAGGTTCTTGTATGGTGGAAATATACTTGATACTCTAGTAGTGTCAAGTTATCACGAGCGATTCGATTCATTCATTCAAGAACGTGGGCATACGCTTCAACCGGGTTAGTAATCTGATTAATATTATTGTTTCTTCCGCTGCGCGTATTCTCCGATTTCCTTCATTGGTATCAGAGCATCGCGATATTTGTATCGATTGATGTTTCACCTTAATATGAATCTATGTGCAGTTTAATATTCAAACAGTGGAATAAAAAGTCTTTTTAATCAATGAATTAATTGTGACTGCAAGCATGCCATGTATGTTTAATTACATTGAATTATATGATATGGATGCCATGTTTTCCTAGACACGTGGATATAAGCAATTCATTACCTGATATGAACATATGATTATATTGTTTACTCCATTTTGAATTCATCTTGATACTGCTAGTGTTGATCTGATTTCATAGTGGAACTATTGATATTGTTTTGTTTATATTTTTAAATGTATTAATCGATTTAAAATATATATTGTTAGGACCTAACTTTGATCAATGTCTTAGTTAGTTGGTTTTGATAAAGGAATATATATATAGAACAGGGTTTATATCAAAAGATGTTATCTGTCATAATTCTTCTTTTGATGTACAGCCTATGAGTCCGATGCCTATGATTCTTTCTTATACAATGTTTACAATCAATCAAAAACATGAATCATAGTCACTCTCTAAGTCATCAAGACCACCCAAGTGCATCTCAGTCCTTATTAGAGATCCTCTCTCGATAGCTAAGCATTGCCATGATCCGACTATGACTTCAGTCCTCGACGAGCCATCTCCTCGCCTCACACCATGTTATCACAAACTCAACCATGTTAGATCCCGCATCTTCACGGCTATCAAGTCCATCAATGAAGACCAATGAAGACCACCGAAAACCTTCTAGAAGCTCTCAGCTCAAGCTCACACTCAAGACAAATTTCATGAAGACTCGCATGTGGACAAGTGGGACAAAGACCGATCAAAGCTCATTAATGTAGCCGCAATCATATTCCAACGGCTACATTGAAGGGTATAAATAGAGGATCTCTTCCTCTAACAAAATCACTGAAAAATACTCATTTTCCCAGTCAAAACCCTTTCCAAACACCCACACACACCTTCCGTAATCCACACACACACACACCAATCCTTACCTTTAAAACCCTGTTCCAAACCAAAACCTTCACCCCTAAACCTCTTCACCAACAAAAACAACCCCAAAGTGTGTTAATTCACAAACCCCAACCACCTAAGACTGTACTTTAGGTGTAGAATAAGTTTGTAATCACTCAAGACTGTACTTTGAGTGTATTAGTTATTTTGTAAAATCTTGAGACTGTACTTCAAGTTGTAAAAGCACTTAAGACTGTACTTTAAGTGTATCCCTAGTTGACTGTACTAATTAGGAAGAGGAAGTTCAAGGAACTTGCCTAAATCAATCATTTGTAATTTTTGTTGATTAAAGATTATAATAAAATTGATCTCACTTGTCAAGTTTGACAGTGAGGGTGGATGTAGGAGGAGTGAACTACGAACCACTTTAAATTCTCTCGTGTTATTACATTTTTGCAATCACATTCACACACTTGCATTATCTCCTTGTGTTTGTTGTCCTACCATTATTTCAAATCACTTTTATTCCGCTGCACAAATTAAAATATCATCTGATAGCTAAGCCAATACCATAGCTGTCTGATCATCTACATACCAAGCAAGGGCCTTTCAATTGGTATCAAAGCTTGTCTTCACATTCAAAAGTCTAACAACTTGTGAAGGATCCTCTTCAAACCCACCATGCCTCAACCAAGAAGAAATAATGAGAAAGACATCCCACACATTGATGACTGTGGATCTTTTGAGATCTATGCATCAAAGATAAAAACTTATCTTGATGCAAACAGCATTTGGAACTGGTATGCCTTAGAAAATGAAGTCACCTACCCAATCCAACCAGATTCAAATGGTGGAGCCAAGAAGATGAAATCTCCGTAAAACTGGACTCGAATATGAAAGGCAACTAATTAGTGCCAACCTTAAAGTCAAAAACATACTTCAAAAGAGTGTGAATGACTCTTTAGCACAAGAAATTGCTAAAAGACCAACTGCAAAATCTGCTTGGGAACTTATTCATACCAAATTCACTAAACACACCAGTGTAAGAACTCAAAATTTGTATAACTTGCTTAGGCAACTAGACAAATTTAAATTCTATCCCGGTGAAAAAGTTAGTGCTTTGCTAAACCAAGGTTTGAGGACCTTATCGGATCCATTGCCGACCATGGAAAAACATTTGATCAACAAGACCTATGCCTTAAAATATATTCTACTCTTCCACAAGAATATGAGAAGGTAGCATTACCTATTAGAGAAGGAGCGAATGGAGTACCATGACCGTTGAACAATATTTTGGAAAGCTTGAGGCTTATGAACTAGAAGGAAAAATAAAAATTCAACCTGTTCCTTCCATTTCACAAACTCTTGCCTTAGCCGCTCAGAAACTACACACAAGCCTATCACTCAACAAGACATTGATTCCATGGTCCTCATCTCCCTTCAAAAGCAAACCTTCCCTCAAACAAACACACCTCTAAAGAAGATTTATCCAGTCTCATATCCATGGTCATCGAAATGCCATAAGATCTTATAAGAAAACATTTGAGAGAAGCTATAGTCCATCCGCATCTCGATCAAGAGAATCATAAGAAGAAAATTGAATGTTACAAGCTGTGTGGAAAGATTGGTCACTACTCATCTGAATGTCCTGAACCAAAGAAACCAAAGGATAATCAGAAAGCAAAGAAATTCATCTACTCAAAGGAAATCATTCACAGTTCTAGATGCAATTGCTATAATTTTTCTAAAAGCAAAAGTAAGGAGGAATATGCCTCAAGTGACTCTGAAAGTGAAGGAGAAGAGGCTATGCTGTGCTTATTAGGAGATGAAGATGAAGAATCAGAAAATGAGGAAGATCTTGAAGCAATGGCTGCTGCAGATGAACTAAAAGAGGTACATGATTTTAACTCTTTAAATATTGATGGTTTCAAACAATTAGTTTGCACTCTTTTAATTCAAAACAAAAAACTAGCTTTGCTTCACTGGTCAATGAGAACCTTTCCCAATCCTCAACCATAGACTCCCTCACAAAAACCAATTCTGAGCTTGAGAAAGCATGTCAAGGGCTAAGAGATCAATGCTTCATGCTTGAAAAACAAAACATGGATCTGACAGCTGAGACTTCAAGTAGTCATGAAAACTGTAAAAAACTCATATTTCTTGAAAAAGAAAATGATGCTCTTAAAAAGAAAATAGATTCATGGAACTGTTCAAGCAAAGCATTATCCCTATTCACCTACTCTCAACAACGTCCTAATGACAAAACGGGGATTGGTGCTACAAAGAAAAGGGTACACTCCTCCCACTGGTGAAAGGGCCATTGAAAAAATGGTGCTAGAAAACCTAAGCTCTGGCAGCTATCAAGCTCAAACCTATCCCATTCAAACCAAAGGAAAATCAAAGGAAATCTTGAGTGGCCCTAGTCAAACAAAGGAAGGACCAAGTAAAATTCAAGGAAGCAAGTATATTTGGGTTCAAAAAGGGGCCAATATACAGGAAGAAGTCAAGCTACAAAAGGGTGCTAGTCACCAAGTCCCGTCAGACACCAAGAGTTGATAGACAAACTAAGGCATAACGGAGCCAAGGCCCGATGTACAACCAAAATCTTCCAAACATCAAAGAACCCCAAGGCAACAAAGATTCTACAACAAGCATAGATACACCAAACAACAAAAACCTCAATGGCAATACTCAAATAGAAGAAGCCATGCAAGTCAAAATGACTCTCCAAGATCATCCCATTCAAATAACTTTCGTTTCAACCCCAATATAGCAACCCAAACCACTACTTCAATCCATCCCAATCCACTGTCCTTACACCTTACATGATGCAAATCATGTCATATTACCATACCCTAAACCAGCTTCTTCAATAAAGGATCAATGAGCAAAGCTTGGGTTCGTAAAGAAAACTAACCCCCGGACCCAAACATAAAGGGTACCAATTTTTTTTTTTTTTTTGTTTTATTTTCAGATGTTAAAAGAGTAGTAAAGTCAAAGCTTGCTTGGCTTTAATCAAAGGTATATATGCTTCAAGAAAAGATTGGATCTCTTCTTACAAATGACGACACCTTGTTTGAGGGGAACCAAACCTTTAAGGATGTCTTTTGCCCATTGCCTTTCTCCATAAGGCCATAACATCATTTGAGGGGGAACCAAACTCCAAAACACCATCAAAACCAGCCAAGAACAGCCCTTGTTGAAACAGAAAAAGTTGCTGGAAATCTGAAAATCAGCTTTGACACTCTTCACGGAAATTGCAATATCTCTCTCTCCGCTGCACGAAATTGCAATACGATTTTTTGTGAGCAAAGTAGACTCACATACCTTTCCAGAAAGCATAAACATATAGCCTACAACCTTGTGAGTCAATACCAGACTTCATCTGAAGTTGCTGTCCAACAGGCTGATCGTTATCTCTGACAGCTATGTTTTCTTTCTGATAGCTAAGCCTTTGACAACCAATCTCCTTGACAACAAACCCTTTTCAAAAATTCCCCATACATCAAGCTTCACACAGTACACTCTTCTCAACAAATCCCAAAAATTAGTCACCTACACTCTTGACAGTAGACCCCAAAACCTTGACAGCAAACCCCGAATTTTTGACAGCTAAGAATCATAGCTGTCAGATCAAAACTGCAATATCATTCTCTGTGGGTAATCAAATTGCAATTCGATTTTTTCTGTGTAAAGTAGACACATAGAGCTTTCCAACAAGTCTAAACCCACAATCTGATTCCTTATGAGCAAAAAATGGGACATGTATGAAGTTGGCAGCAGACATCAAAATTCTGACAGCAGAGATAAAATTTATCAAGACTCCTCTCACCAAAAATCCTATATCTATCTCTCCAAAGCTCATAACCCTACACAGTTTTCTCCCATTTAAAGTACACTCATTGACCTCTCCAAAAGTATATCCTCACACCCTGGAGCTTGTTGAGTCAACACAGAAAAATCCGTGAAGTTCACCAAAAATCTGCTCAATTTTTCTTGAGAGCAAATTTTCATTGTCATCTCTTTTTTGCTTATGGTGTTTTGTAGCAAGCCATTAAGAGTTTAAAATGACCAATCATTCACCAAAAAGGGGGAAATTGTTAGAACCTAACATTGTGTTTTGATGAAGATTGATCATTTAACGGGACAAAGTTAAATGGTCTAAAGTGTCAAGAGTGGAAAGTTGCAAAAGTTACAAGGTGGCACCTTCAAGTTTCCCAAGATCTGATAAAAGACTTCGGACTGAGCCAAGATTTTCTCAACAATCTTCAACATCGAGTATAGCCAAGATATGACAAGATAAATCAATGATAGTAATGATCAAGAGAACCAATATCCAATATGACAAGTGTTATTTCATTACAAAGAGATCATCACCCAACTCAAACCATGTCATCCATTCTCAAGATCTAACAAATTAAGATCTCAAGATTGTTCAATCGCGGCTATGATTTTATGTGCCATCGGCAATGCACTAATCCATGGATGACAAAGATGTGCCATTCTTAAATCTCTCAACAACTTTGACATGTCATCTCTCCTTGAAGATCTTCGAACATTGGGTTGCAAATTCCGGCCCATTTACGGCCGACCAACAATGCACTAAATACAAACACTATTCCAACCACACCTTTATTGCATTGTCTCCTCCAACGGTTACTTCCTCAGACAACATAAATGAAGACTCTCATTGAAGAGAACCATGTGCCATGTTCCCAACGGCTACTTCCTCAATCCTCCTATATATTGGACCCAAATTCCCCTTTTAATCTTTGAGCTAACACCCCTTTCTAGTCTCCATTTACAGCTCCTGTACAGTCCCTTTCCACACCCATTTACTTCCTCTTAAACAACCTTCTGCAGCCCCTGTAACACCTCCTGTTACAACCTTTACAAAGCCATTGATGGCAAACAATCCTCATTTGACCAAATGGGATCAAATGAGTGGAAGCAGATGCTCAGCCTGATGACCAAGGATACAAATTGGTGCATTGTCCTTCTCCATAATTTCCAACTTGCTGTCTCATCCTCTACTCTCAAATTCAAGAAGCAAGGTGGAAGAATGAACAACTTCAGATTCATGAGTGGAATCCTTGAAGTCCTAATTCCAAAGCTCAAACCTGCTCTATCCAAGAAATGGCTGAAGACAGTAAAAGCCGCCGAAACAAGATGCTTCAATGAAAGAACCTTTTCATTGAAACAAAAGAAGGGAATTGTTATGAAGGCTGGGGATATGAGCCTTGAGAGTTTCAAAGAAGCCCAAGAGAAAATGCTTGAAGAAACAAGAATAAAGCTTAATCATTGGAAAGATTTGATAGCTTTGGCTACTAGTAGGAGAATGAAAAGAGGAGTAAAAACCAATGTCAAGAAGACTGGAGTGCTCAAGAGAACTGTGGTATCTCCTAGCAAAAAGAGCAAAAGCAAGGATGATCTGATAGCTGACAGTGAAGGAACCATCTCTGACAGCCATGCTATGAATACTGAAGAAAGAGGTGATGTTGATGGCCATGAGGTTGACACTATGAATCAAGATGATGCTGGTGATGCTAACATAGATTCTCAAGAGCTTCAGGCAGCCCTTGCCCTATCCAAAACCCTTCACAAAGGAAAGCAACATCGTACAGCCTATCCCCTCCAAATGACGGCTACCGAGATCAAAGGTTCAATTTTCCTTAACCATTCCTTCTAGATCATTACCTAAGAAAAGAAAAATTGAAAAGAAAGCCCCCAAATCAAAGAAAACCAAAATAGCTACCCCTTCCATTTCCCAAAATCCACACCCACTCAGACATCAATCGACCATTGAAGCTATCCTCAATCTCAAAGAACCCTTAGATAAGCAACCTTTAAGGGGAACACCGATGAGAATATCCCCTCTACCCAACCTCAACAGTTAGCTAAAATCATGAGAGCAATTGAGGCTATTGAGTTGGATGGGAACCCGGATATCGAAAAGGCCGTTCTTTTTATCTTAAGGACTTTCTCGAGTGAGGAAGAATCTGTAGTGGCCCTAGATGAACTCGAGGCTTAGGTTAATGCGTAAAAGAAGTGGACCAGTGAGTCATCTAGAAACCCAAAGGTGACAAATATGAATGTTGATAGCCATCCCTTCCCTTCCATTCCCGAGACCGAACTCCGTGAATGATCCCGCCCCAACCGTTGAAACCGAAAGGGGGAATCTTGATGATACTTCTAAGGTCATTCAAAAACTCAAGAAGGTTGGAGTTGAGATTAATCCCATTCTCGGGTCTCAAAAGGAGACTCAATTGTGAATGCTTGCAAAGGTCTTGAGCTTGATGGAACTCAGAAAATGAGGAAGCTATGATAGCTATCCTTGAGAAAAGGTTGGCAAAAAGTGAAGTAAGGGCAGCCTTGAATCTCCTCAAATCTCAATTCACTTCCGTGTCTCTAAATCAAAGTCTTGGCCAAACCTCTCGAGCCAATCCCAACCTGTTTCAACCCAATCCTCTCCACCTTCTAAGCCACCTTCTCCAATTCCCGAAAATGAACCTTTTGAAGCCTCTCCACAAAGTCCAATACCGGGCCGGACAAGGTCAAGACATATCTCGACAAATGATCCCATTCCTAACAAATTCTCACAGCTTCTCCAAGTCATTCTATTCCTCCAAATCCAAATCAATCCTTCCTTCCCAAAAGGGAACCTTGGATGCTTAGGCTGTGGAATTGATTTCTCTATGTCTTCCATCAAAGCAGCAAGGACAAGGTTACCCCATGTAACTCACATCCCGTAAATTGCAAATCCCTTCACCTATCCAAAATTCTGGGAACCGTCAAGGAATGGCTTGATTGTTGTAGCAAGAAACCTGGCAGGTTAGTGTTCTTTGCCTATGAAAAATGGCAATTGTCAAGAACCTCATCCACCTCCAACTTTGTTCATCAAATACCATCCTTCCCAAAGTTCATCAATCCCAATACTCTTCTTGATTGGGAAATTCTTTTCACCAACTCATCTCTCCATCACTCAATTCTTGCTTGTATATGCCAAAGGGTTTAGTCTTCTCCCCGTGCATTGACCTTGCAAAAACACTTTTCCTTTCATTGTTTGAACAAAAGTGTGCCATTATGCTTCTATTAAGCAAAACTGTCAACATCTTTTCCCCAACTCTTAATCCAGGAATTGAGCCATACCTCTCACCCTTCATCACTTGTAGATCCTATTAACTTCACCTCACCCAATGAAAACTCTCATTTCAAAAACTTGGTCTCTATTCCCGAGATCAAAGAATTCGCATCTTCCATAGCCGGTCAAAGCAGAGCGGAACTGTTATTGATCTTTCATCAGACTCGACAGCT
The DNA here is from genome assembly GCA_022495995.1 of Adenophora triphylla var. japonica. Lineage (NCBI taxonomy): Eukaryota > Viridiplantae > Streptophyta > Magnoliopsida > Asterales > Campanulaceae > Adenophora > Adenophora triphylla. Next base: position 170,697 of record JAFEMH010003836.1, read on the forward strand.
ATGATATTGATAGGGATAATGATGCTCCCTCAAGCCCTGATCAAGACTCTCCAACAATATTTCCACCCCCTACGCTTCCAATCCTCCTCGGCAATTCACTCATGCTCAAGCATCAGCTCAGCCATAACCAGTATCAGTCCGGTGTGCCCATGCAGAGCAAGAAGACCGGAACAAGAAGAAACATTTGTGGGGCACAATGAGAATCGAAATGATCAAATACCCCTTAGAAGATCTCAATCGAAGTCAAAGGAAGACAAATTCTTCAAGTATGATGAAAGGATGTCCTGGGAGTGGAACAATGAGTTCTTCTACAGAGGAGTTGAGCCTGAAATGAGAAGAGAGTTAGAGGATGAAAGAAATCAGATTCTATCAGCCAGACAAGAAAGAGATGAATTCTATGATCAATTGGCTGATGAATAATTGTATTTGTTATGGAACAATTTTTTTGTTAAAAACAATTTGTTTTGTTTGCCTCAGTTTGTATGACAATATTTTGTGAACTCTTCTCATCTTGAGATTAATTCCAAGTATTCAATCTCAGTTTGATTACCTCTGCCTGATATGATTCCTTGGATTACTTCTTTTATTATTTCTCTTATCAAACTGTGAAAACTTGTTCTAAATAAATCTTCCTTTACCAAAAAGGGGGAAATTGTTAGGACCTAACTTTGATCAATGTCTTAGTTAGTTGGTTTTGATAAAGGAATATATATATAGAACAGGGTTTATATCAAAAGATGTTATCTGTCATAATTCTTCTTTTTGACAGCTATGAGTCCGATGCCTATGATTCTTTCTTATACAATGTTTACAATCAATCAAAAACATGAATCATAGTCACTCTCTAAGTCATCAAGACCACCAAGTGCATCTCGGTCCCTTATTAGAGATCCTCTCTCGATAGCTAAGCATTGCCATGATCTCGACAGCCTATGACTTCAGTCCTCGGACACCATCTCCCCGCCTCACACCATGTTATCACAAACTCAACCATGTTAGATCCTGCATCTTCACGGCTATCAAGTCCATCAATGAAGACCAATGAAGACCACTCGAAGACCTTCTAGAAGCTCTCGGTTCAAGCTCACACTCAAGACGGCTCATGAAGACCCGCATGTGGACAAGTGGGACAAAGACCACCAAAGCTCATTAATGTAGGCTGCAATGAGTCATATTCCAACGGCTACATTGAAGGGTATAAATAGAGGATCTCTTCCTCTAACAAAATCACTGAAAAATACTCATTTTCCCAGTCAAACACCCTTTCCCAACACCCACACACACCTTCGTAATCCACACACACACACACCAATTCTTACCTTTAAAACCCTGTTCCAAACAAAAACCTTCACCCCTAAACCTCTTCACCAACAAAAACAACCCCAAAGTGTGTTAATTCACAAACCCCAACCACCTAAGACTCGTACTTTAGGTGTAGAATAAGTTTGTAATCACTCAAGACTGTACTTTGAGTGTATTAGTTATTTTGTAAAATCTTGAGACTGTACTTCAAGTTGTAAAAGCACTTAAGACTGTACTTTAAGTGTATCCCTAGTTGACTGTACTAATTAGGAAGAGGAAGTTCAAGGAACTTGCCTAAATCAATCATTTGTAATTTTTGTTGATTAAAGATTATAATAAAATTGATCTCACTTGTCAAGTTTGACAGTGAGGGTGGATGTAGGAGGAGTGAACTCTGAACCACTTTAAATTCTCTGTGTTATTACATTTTTGCAAACACATTCACACACTTGCATTATCTCCTTGTGTTTGTTGTCCTACCATTATTTCAAATCACTTTTATTCCGCTGCACAAATTAAAATATCATCTGACAGCTAAGCCAATACCATAGCTGTCTGATCATCTACATACCAAGCAAGGGCCTTTCATATATGAATTATCGAAAATGGATCTTATGGCGTAGTGTATGTATTATGAACAGTAAATACACGAATATTATCTATATGCATTTATATGCCTGTAATGGTGGCATGAAATAATATTTAAATTTGTGATAAATTCTTTAGATGTTGTTAGAACCTAACATTGTGTTTTGATGAAGATTGATCATTTAACGGGACAAAGTTAAATGGTCTAAAGTGTCAAGAGTGGAAAGTTGCAAAAGTTACAAGGTGGCACCTTCAAGTTTCCCAAGATCCGATAAAAGACTTGAGTACGGCCAAGATTTTCTCAACAATCTTCAACATCAGATAGCCAAGATATGACAAGATAAATCAATGATAGTAATGATCAAGAGAACCAATATCCAATATGACAAGTGTTATTTCATTACAAAGAGATCATCACCCAACTCAAACCATGTCATCCATTCTCAAGATCTAACAGCTAAGATCTCAACAGATTGTTCAATCTGACAGCTATGATTTTATGTGCCATCAGCAATGCACTAATTCATGGATGACATAGATGTGCCATTCTTAAATCTCTCAACAACTTTGACATGTCATCTCTCCTTGAAGATCTTCTGAACATTGGGTTGCAAATTCCAGCCCATTTACAGCCAGTCAACAATGCACTAAATACAAACACTATTCCAACCACACCTTTATTGCATTGTCTCCTCCAACGGTTACTTCCTCAGACAACATAAATGAAGACTCTCATTGAAGAGAACCATGTGCCATGTTCCCAACGGCTACTTCCTCAATCCTCCTATATATTGGACCCAAATTCCCCTTTTAATCTTTGAGCTAAACACCCCTTTCTAGTCTCCATTTACAGCCCCTGTACAGTCCCTTTCCACACCCATTTACTTCCTCTTAAACAACCTTCTGCAGCCCCTGTAACACCTCCTGTTACAACCTTTACAACACCATTAAACAACCTTCTGCAGCCCTGTAACACCTCCTGTTACACCTTGAAAAATACTCTTTTTCACAGTCCAAAGCCTTTCCCTTACACCCACACACACACCTCCTGTAATCCACACACACACTCACCAATCCCTACCTTTAAAACCCTGTTCCAAACCAAAACCTTCACCCCTAAACCTCTGCTTCAACAACAAACAACCCCAGTGTGTTAATTCACAAATCTCAAAATCCTAAGACTGTACTTTAGGTGAAGATTTAGTTTGTAAACACTCAAGACTGTACTTTGAGTGTATTAGTTGTTTTGTAAAATCTTGAGACTGTAATTCAAGTTGTAAAAACACTTAAGACTGTACTTTAAGTGTATCCCTAGTTGACTATACTAATTAGGAAGAGGAAGTTCAAGGAACTTACCTTATCAATCATTTGTAATTCTTGTTGATTATAATAAAATTGATCTCACTTGTCAAGATTGACAGTGGGGGTGGATGTAGGAGGAGTGAACTCTGAACCACTTTAAATTCTCTGTGTTATTATCTTTCTGCAAACACATTCACACACTCGCTTCATTTCTTTGTGTTTGTTGTCCTACCATTATTTCAAATCTCTCTTATTCCGCTGCACAATTCAACTATCATCTGACAGCTAAGCCAATACCATAGCTGTCTGATCATCTGCATATTAACAAAGGGCCTTTCAATTGGTATCAGAGCTTGTCTTCACATTCAAAAGTCTAACAACTTGTGAAGGATCCTCTTCAAACCCACTATGCCTCAACCAAGAAGAAATAATGAGAAAGACATCCCACACATTGATGACTGTGGATCTTTTGAGATCTATGCATCAAAGATAAAAACTTATCTTGATGCAAACAGCATTTGGAACTGGTATGCCTTAGAAAATGAAGTCACCTACCCAATCCAACCAGATTCAAATGGTGGAGCCAGCAAGATGAAATCTCCAGAAAACTGGATTGAATATGGAAGGCAACTAATTAGTGCCAACCTTAAAGTCAAAAACATACTTCAAAAGAGTGTGAATGACTCTTTAGCACAAGAAATTGCTAAAAGACCAACTGCAAAATCTGCTTGGGAACTTATTCATACCAAATTCACTAAACACACCAGTGTAAGAACTCAAAATTTGTATAACTTGCTTAGGCAACTAGACAAATTTAAATTCTATCCTGGTGAAAAAGTTAGTGCTGCTAAACCAAGGTTTGAGGACCTTATCAGATCCATTGCTGACCATGAAAAAACATTTGATCAACAAGACCTATGCCTTAAAATATATTCTACTCTTCCACAAGAATATGAGAAGGTAACATTACCTATTAGAGAAGGAGCAGAATGGAGTACCATGACTGTTGAACAATATTTTGGAAAGCTTGAGGCTTATGAACTAGAAGGAAAAATAAAAATTCAACCTGTTCCTTCCATTTCACAAACTCTTGCCTTAGCTGCTCAGGAAACTACACACAAGCCTATCACTCAACAAGACATTGATTCCATGGTCCTCATCTCCCTTCAAAAAGTAAACCTTCCCTCAAACAAACACACCTCTAAAGAAGATTTATCCAGTCTCATATCCATGGTCATCGAAATGCCATAAGATCTTATAAGAAAACATTTGAGAGAAGCTATAGTCCATCCGCATCGATCAAGAGAATCATAAGAAGAAAATTGAATGTTACAACCGTGGAAAGATTGGTCACTACTCATCCGAATGTCCTGAACCAAAGAAACCAAAGGATAATCAGAAAGCAAAGAAATTCATCTACTCAAAGGAAATCATTCACAGTTCTAGATGCAATTGCTATAATTGTTCTAAAAGCAAAAGTGAGGAGGAATATGCCTCAAGTGACTCTGAAAGTGAAGGAGAAGAGGCTATCTTTGTGCTTATTAGGAGATGAAGATGAAGAATCGAAAATGAGGAAGATCTTGAAGCAATGGTGCCGCAGATGAACATAAAAGAGGTACATGATTTTAACTCTTTAAATATTGATGGTTTCAAACAATTAGTTTGCACTCTTTTAATTCAAACAAAAAAACAAAAAACTATCTTTGCTTCACTGGTCAATGAGAACCTTTCCCAATCCTCAACCATAGACTCCCTCACAAAAACCAATTCTGAGCTTGAGAAAGCATGTCAAGGGCTAAGAGATCAATGCTTCATGCTTGAAAAACAAAACATGGATCTCGGCAATTTGAGACTTCAAGTAGTCATGAAAACTGTCAAAAACTCATATTTCTTGAAAAAGAAAATGATGCTCTTAAAAAGAAAATAGATTCATGGAACTGTTCAAGCAAAGCATTATCCCTATTCACCTACTCTCAACAACGTCCTAATGACAAAACAGGATTGGTGCTACGGCAAAAGGGTACACTCCTCCCACTCGGTGAAAGGGCCATTGAAAAAATGGTGCTAGAAAACCTAAGCTCGCAGGCTATCAAGCTCAAACCTATCCCATTCAAACCAAAGGAAAATCAAAGGAAATCTTGAGTGGCCCTAGTCAAACAAAGGAAGGACCAAGTAAAATTCAAGGAAGCAAGTATATTTGGGTTCAAAAAGGGGCCAATATACAGGAAGAAGTCAAGCTACAAAAGGGTGCTAGTCACCAAGTCCTGTCGGACGCCAAGGGTTGACAGACAAGGCATAACAGGACGGCCAAGGCCCGACGGACAACCAAAATCTTCCAAACAACAAAGAACCCCAAGGCAACAAAGATTCTACAACAAGCATAGATACACCAAACAACAAAAACCTCAATGGCAATACTCAAATGGAAGAAGCCATGCAAGTCAAAATGACTCTCCAAGATCATCCCATTCAAATAACTTTCAGTTTCAACCCCAATATAGCAACCCAAACCACTACTTCAATCCATCCCAATCCACTGTCCTTACACCTTACATGATGCAAATCATGTCATATTACCATACCCTAAAACAGTTCTTCAATAAAGGATCAATGAGCAAAGCTTGGGTTCGTAAAGAAAACTAACCCCCTGGACCCAAACATAAAGGGTACCAATTTTTTTATTTTTTATATATATATATTTTTTTTTTTTTATTTTTTATTTTTTTTTATTTTCAGATGTTAAAAGAGTAGTAAAGTCAAAGCTTGCTTGGATTTAATCAAAGGTATATATGCTTCAAGAAAAGATTGGATCTCTTCTTACAAATGACGGCACTGTTTGAGGGGGAACCAAACCTTTAAGGATGTCTTTTGCCCATTGCCTTTCTCCATAAGGCCATAACACCATTTGAGGGGGAACCAAACTCCAAAACACCATCAAAACCAGCCAAGAACAGCCCTTGTTGAAACAGAAAAAGTTGCTGGAAATCTGAAAATCAGCTTTGACACTCTTCACGGAAATTGCAATATCTCTCTCTCCGCTGCACGAAATTGCAATACGATTTTTTGTGAGCAAAGTAGACTCACATACCTTTCCATAAAGCATAAACACATAGCCTATAACCTTGTGATTCAATACCAGATTTCATTCAAAGTTGCTGTTTGCAGACAACAGACCTTTTTCTCTGACAGCTATGAACTCAGCTTTGTGCATCTTCACGGAAATTGCAATATCTCTCTCTCTCTCATGCACGAAATTGCAATCCTATTTTTTGTGAGTAAAGTAGACTCACATACCTTTCCAGAAAGCATAAACATATAGCCTACAACCTTGTGAGTCAATACCAGACTTCATCTGAAGTTGCTGTCCAACAGGCTGATCGTTATCTCTGACAGCTATATATGTTTTCTTTCTGATAGCTAAGCCTTTGACAACCAATCTCCTTGACAACAAACCCTTTTCAAAAATTCCCCATACATCAAGCTTCACACAGTACACTCTTCTCAACAAATCCCAAAAATTAGTCACCTACACTCTTGACAGTAGACCCCAAAACCTTGACAGCAAACCCCGAATTTCTGACAGCTAAGAATCATAGCTGTCAGATCAAAACTGCAATATCATTCTCTGTGGGTAATCAAATTGCAATTCGATTTTTTCTGTGTAAAGTAGACACATAGAGCTTTCCAACAAGTCTAAACCCACAATCTGATTCCTTATGAGCAAAAAATGGGACATGTATGAAGTTGGCAGCAGACATCAAAATTCTGACAGCAGAGATAAAATTTATCAAGACTCCTCTCACCAAAAATCCTATATCTATCTCTCCAAAGCTCATAACCCTACACAGTTTTCTCCCATTTAAAGTACACTCATTGACCTCTCCAAAAGTATATCCTCACACCCTGGAGCTTGTTGAGTCAACACAGAAAAATCCGTGAAGTTCACCAAAAATCTGCTCAATTTTTCTTGAGAGCAAATTTTCATTGTCATCTCTTTTTTGCTTATGGTGTTTTGTAGCAAGCCATTAAGAGTTTAAAATGACCAATCATTCACCAAAAAGGGGAAATTGTTAGAACCTAACATTGTGTTTTGATGAAGATTGATCATTTAACGGGACAAAGTTAAATGGTCTAAAGTGTCAAGAGTGGAAAGTTGCAAAAGTTACAAGGTGGCACCTTCAAGTTTCCCAAGATCTGATAAAAGACTTCAGACAGCCAAGATTTTCTCAACAATCTTCAACATCAGATAGCCAAGATATGACAAGATAAATCAATGATAGTAATGATCAAGAGAACCAATATCCAATATGACAAGTGTTATTTCATTACAAAGAGATCATCACCCAACTCAAACCATGTCATCCATTCTCAAGATCTAACAGCTAAGATCTCAACAGATTGTTCAATCTGACAGCTATGATTTTATGTGCCATCAGCAATGCACTAATCCATGGATGACAAAGATGTGCCATTCTTAAATCTCTCAACAACTTTGACATGTCATCTCTCCTTGAAGATCTTCTGAACATTGGGTTGCAAATTCCAAACCCATTTACGAAATCAACAATGCACTAAATACAAACACTATTCCAACCACACCTTTATTGCATTGTCTCCTCCAACGGTTACTTCCTCAGACAACATAAATGAAGACTCTCATTGAAGAGAACCATGTGCCATGTTCCCAACGGCTACTTCCTCAATCCTCCTATATATTGGACCCAAATTCCCCTTTTAATCTTTGAGCTAAACACCCGTTTCTAGTCTCCATTTACAGCCCCTGTACAGTCCCTTTCCACACCCATTTACTTCCTCTTAAACAACCTTCTGCAGCCCCTGTAACACCTCCTGTTACAACCTTTACAACACCATTAAACAACCTTCTGCAGCCCCTGTAACACCTCCTGTTACACCTTGAAAAATACTCTTTTTCACAGTCCAAAGCCTTTCCCTTACACCCACACACACACCTCCTGTAATCCACACACACACTCACCAATCCCTACCTTTAAAACCCTGTTCCAAACCAAAACCTTCACCCCTAAACCTCTGCTTCAACAACAAACAACCCCAGTGTGTTAATTCACAAATCTCAAAATCCTAAGACTGTACTTTAGGTGAAGATTTAGTTTGTAAACACTCAAGACTGTACTTTGAGTGTATTAGTTGTTTTGTAAAATCTTGAGACTGTAATTCAAGTTGTAAAAACACTTAAGACTGTACTTTAAGTGTATCCCTAGTTGACTATACTAATTAGGAAGAGGAAGTTCAAGGAACTTACCTTATCAATCATTTGTAATTCTTGTTGATTATAATAAAATTGATCTCACTTGTCAAGATTGACAGTGAGGGTGGATGTAGGAGGAGTGAACTCTGAACCACTTTAAATTCTCTGTGTTATTATCTTTCTGCAAACACATTCACACACTCGCTTCATTTCTTTGTGTTTGTTGTCCTACCATTATTTCAAATCTCTCTTATTCCGCTGCACAATTCAACTATCATCTGACAGCTAAGCCAATACCATAGCTGTCTGATCATCTGCATATTAACAAAGGGCCTTTCAGATGTCATTTAAATACGTATGTATATCATGGAATTTATAATTGATTATTTAAATGCATGTATGATATATATAGTATGATCATGTAAAATTGATAAGTATATCTATATTTTTTACTGGTCTAATAAGTATTGAGATTAGTACTTTCAAATGCATGCAGTATACTGAGTTACAGCAATATGATATGCATGCCAGGAAAAAGGAAAATATTAATATGCCATAAATCTTTTCATGAATATCATATCCTGATTTGGATGCATGCATAACAACTAGCTGGGCAATTAAGATGCATGATTGGTCAATAATTTAAAAAGAAAATAATAAATAAATAAATAATGATAGTATTTATTTGTATACGGGTTGTGTGCATGAGCCTTGGTGTTATATTCAATAGTCACCTGGACTGTTAAAACTCCGAAAGCGCGGATCATATTGTAATTCTTACTATGGCAGTTGGATTATGAATTTCAAATATAATGAATATTTTATTTATAGATAAAAAAATGTGTTCATATATTTGTGTGTATCATGATCTGCAATTCTTGTTCTTGATAAAATTATTGCATGAATGTGACTAGTATGCTATATTATTTTATTGCAAATATTCGCATACTATACTTTCTTAGCGGGAGTAGTCTAAAAGTTGAATTATTGTTAAATTCCTTAGAGACTTTTATTTAGCACTAAATAAATTAAAAACTCACAATTAAGTGTTTGTGGCATATTGTGATTCCTAGCTTAGCGAAGTTTCCCTTGTGCTTTTACATTTAATTGAGTTTATTTAATTTGATTTATGTCGCAAAATACTAAATATGTATATATAATGCTGATTAAGTTTCCTCATAATTTTAGTTCTATGGCTTCAAAGCAAATCATCGCTGACCTTAACAAGGGTGAAAAGCTTGATGGAGACAACTACGATATTTGGTATCGTAAGATATCTCTTGTGCTAGACGAGCAAGAAGTCTTGGAGACTTTGTCAAATGTCATGGCTGAGCCTGAAAATGGCACGACTGCTCAACATCGTCGAGATCTTGAGGCCTACCAAAGTTGGCGCAAGAAAGATCGTACAGCTCGCAACACGTTGCTGAGCAGTATGAATAACGACTTGATGTGTGAGTATGAGATTTGTCCAACAGCTCATGACATGTGGGAGTTGCTCAAGGCTAAATTTGGTGGAACCTCAGCCACTAGGTTGCGTAGTCTCACTATCAAGTTTGATGGGTACCAAAAGCGCGCTAATCACACAATGAAGCAGCACTTAAGGGCCATGTCAAACATGATCCGTGAATTGAAAACTGCAGGCAATGTATTGACTAGTGAGCAGCTAATTCAAGCAGTTATTCACTCTCTTCCAAACGCTTGGGAACATATGCGTGTGAACATGACCCACAATGAAAACATCAAAACATTTGATGACATTGCGCGTCATTTGGAGCTAGAGGATGAGCGCCTAGAGGCTGCCAAACACTCTAGTGCATTTGTTGCTGAAGCTAGCAATCGCGAGGGGTCAAAACCTAAGCAGAAAAAGGCTAATGGAAAGGGTAAGGCTGCTCTTCCACCCAAGAAGGGAAGGTTCTCTAAAAGAGGCAAACGTGGAGGAAAGAAAAGCAAGGCCGAGAAGGCTTGTTTTAACTGTGGACAGTTGGGTCACTTTGCTCGTGAATGCACTGAGCCAAAGAAGGTACTTTTAACTCCATTCTGTCAATCATTGTGTAATGTTACTACTAGTAGTGCATTTGTTGTTGACTCTCTCCATTTGTGGATTGTAGACTCAGGTACAACAGACCACATTGCAAGGGACAGGGTTGGGTTCGTAGAGTACCGAAAGATTCCAGCTGGTAGCAGAGAAGTACATATGGGGAATGAGTCTAGCGTGCAGGTGCTTGGCATTGGCACATACGAGCTGGAAATGCGAGGAGGTCGCACTCTCTATCTTCATGATGTACTCTATGCTCCAGAGATTCGAAGGAATCTTCTATCAGTTATTTCTTTACTTCAGTTAGGGTTTAGCATAAGTTTTGAAAACAATGCAGTTTTATTCCGACATGGAACGACTTATTATGGTTGTGGTTTTATTTCAAACGGTTTAATGGTTTTGGATATTATTAATTCTAGTTTTAATGATTCATACGCTCTTTTTGCTTCAATTAATAATGAACATGTTGATTCTGTTAAATGGCATGCTAGACTAGGCCATATAGGACATGATAGAATGGCTAGATTAGCCAGAGAAGATCTTTTAGGCCCACTCGCTAAAGTCACTCTCCCTACATGTGAAGATTGTTTAGCAGGAAAAGCAACTAGAAAACCGTTTGGGAAAGCCAATAGGGCAGAAATTCCATTGCAATTAATACATTCAGACATTTGTGGCCCAATGAATGTTAAGGCAAGGCATGGTAGTTCCTACTTCATTACCTTTATAGATGACTTTACTCGGTTCGGTTATGTCTACTTGATCTCCCATAAGTCAGAAGCATTGGACTGCTTTAGACGTTACATGGTTGAAGTAGAAAATCAATTAGACAAAAGTATTAAAACACTTAGAACCGACCGAGGTCGCGAGTATCTATCTCAACAATTCAAAGGATTGTGTGAAGATAAAGGGATAATCAGGGAACTAACAATCCTCGGTACTCCGCAACAAAATGGTGTAGCGGGGAGAAGGAATAGAACTTTGCTTGACATGGTTAGGTCAATGATGGCGCAAGCAAATTTGCCTATCTCTTATTGGGGAGACGCACTATTAACTGCTGCCTATATTCTTAACCGTGTGCCTTCAAAATCAGTAAAGTCAACCCCATATGAGTTATGGACTAACAGGAAACCTGATCTAGGTAACTTAAGACCATGGGGCTCGGCTGCTTACTTACACAACTCTTCTTATAAGTTTGGGAAGTTAGGCCCTAGAGCAAAGAAGAGTATCTTTATAAGATATTCTGAACATTCTAAGGTTGGGTGTTTGGTGGAGAGCAGCCTGATGGGACTTTCACTGAATTTGAGTCACGAGATGCGCCAATTTTCTTGAAGAAGATTTCCCAAGCAAAGGTGAAATAGTTAAAGAGTGGGAGCTTTATGAGATGGAGGATACAGAAGAAAGCGCACCAGTTAGACCAATAGAGACAGAGGAAGAAATTCCTCAAACTCTTGGAAACAGTGGGAGCAGCATACCTTCAACAAATGTAACCCCATTAAATGAAGAACCCCAAGATTCCCAATTGCGTCGAAGTCAAAGGGGCAACGTTCCTAGACGTCATTTTCCGATTGAGGGAGAAGCCTTAATGGATTTATCGCAAAATGTTGAGGAACCTCGATGATATCGAGAAGCTATTTCATCTACTGCTAAGAATGAATGGAAAATTGCTATGGAAGATGAAATGGAGTCCATGCGTACCAACCATGTCTGGGATTTGGTTGACCTACCTCCAAATCGCAGGACCATAGGGAACAAGTGGGTTCTCAAGGTTAAGCGTAAGGCGGATGCTTCCATTGATAGGTTTAAGGCTCGCCTTGTAGCCAAGGGTTACACCCAGCAAGAAGGAATCGATTATGAAGAAACCTTCTCACCAGTTGTGAGGTTTGCATCAATTCGACTCATTCTGGCAATTGTCGCACATTTGGATTTAGAACTTTACCAAATGGACGTTAAGACAGCTTTTCTAAATGGAGAATTAGTTAAGGAGATATACATGGACCAACCAGAAGGTTTTGTTATAGAAGGACAAGAGCGCAAAGTTTGCAAGCTCAAATGTTCTATCTATGGCTTGAAACAGGCGTCTCGACAATGGTATCTACGATTCCATCGAGCCATCATTACTGATGGGTTTACGATGATTTAAGAAGACCATTGCGTGTATATCAAACGGTCCAAGGGAAGTTTTGTAATAATTTCCATGTATGTTGATGACATATTGCTAGCTGGGAATGACAAGGAGATGATAGTCGCCACTAAAGAGTGGTTGTCCTCAAACTTTGAAATGAAGGACAAGGGTGAAGCTGGTTACGTCCTCGGAGTCAAGATCTTTAGAGATCGCTCAAGAAAGCTATTGGGTTTGTCACAAGAGACATACCTAAAGCAAGTTCTTGAGGAATTCCGAATGAGTGACTGCAAATCTATTGACACTCCTGTCGCTCGAGGTGAGAACTTAAGCAATGCTAGATGCCCTGAGACTACTGCAGAAAAAGAAAAGATGTCACATGTCCCTTATGCAACTGCAGTTGGAAAGTTGATGTATGCGGTTACGTGTACTCGACCAGACATAGCATTTGCAGTGGGAATGGTTGGTCGATATCAAGCTAACCCCGGGGTTAATCATTGGAAAGCGGTGAAGCGAATTCTACGGTACCTTAAAGGCACCTTGGACTGCATGTTGTGCTACCAAGGATCAGACTTGCGGATTGTCGGCTACTCTGATGCTAATTGGGGTGGTGATAAATATGATCGAAAGTCCGTCTCTGGCTATGCATTTTTGCTAAATGGTGGAGCCATCACTTGGCGTAGCAAGAAACAGACGTGTGTTGCTCTTTCGACCATGGAGCCAGAATTTATAGCATGCACTTCTGCGGTGCAAGAAGCTATATGGCTTAGGAGGTTCTTTGAGGATCTTAAACTTGTGGGTCATTCTTCTGAGCCTGTGACAGTTTATTATGACAACAATGCAGCACTTGATTTCACGAAGGATCCTAAGTATCATGGAAGGACTAAGCATATAGATCTAAGGAATAATTTTATGAGAAACGCTATAGCAAGTAATGAGGCACACTTAGAGTATATTCCTACAGACCAGATGGGTGCAGACCCCATGACAAAAGGTCTCCTTAGAGATGCTTTTGAAGCACATGTTAGAGCTTTAGGTCTTCGTAGGATTTGATGTACTCATTAGTTGTTGCTTATTTATGCTTTGTTTTTGAGACTTATATTAAATAAAATTGAGATATTATTCATAAATATCTGGTCTTATTAATAAGTCTAAAATCAGCAAATATATACATATAATTTGATTGAAAGATATGTTGATCAGACAGATTGGCTCCCTCACACGAGCAATCACCTTTGGCGCTTCAGAAAGCGAGCAAAGATGAGACATTTGATGTCGCCTTGGTATAATCCAAGATGAGGTTAATTGCATTGACCAAATATTGAAAATCCCACCTTCCATATAAATGTCTGAATGATAGCCGGAAAGAGGTCTTAGAATGGCGCTTAGAAAGCGAGCATTCATGACATCAAGTTAGACACTTTAAGGGTGACTAGACTTATAAGTCCGCATGATATTGTAAGAAACATACGCTCATTGGATGAGATTCTTTATCATGGCATGTTTCCATACAACATGTGTTTGCGATTGATTTTTTAGAGGTGAAGAAATAGATCCCTGCTTCTTCACTGTGTGAGTCTTGAGGACTTTTAGTCCTAACACGATGCTCTTTACGACCTTTGACTATGTCAAGAAGAGGAGAATCAATGTTGCTACTTTTGCTTAGTTACCAATGACCATGGAAATTCGATTGGATGGGGCTTTGCCAGGAAAGCAGTTGGTTTGAATCCTAAAGACAATTGGGTTGATGTCTCTATGCTAGCCTTAAACGGTTTGGTATAGTGCTCCTAAATTGCAGGTGGACTCAGCGATCGCACTGTACATTTGCCAGTATGAACAGACTCACAAGCAAAGAACAATGGATGTATTGGATATATACGTCGCCCCCACTATGGGCGAGTGGGAGATGTTGGAATTTGATGTGGTACATCGAATTTGGACGCCCATAAGCCGGGGTCGATCCTAATCCAATAAGATGATATGATTTGAATTCATCAACAATTATCTAAGGGATAATTCTAGTAATTATCTTAGGAGATAATACTGATAATTATCTGGGATAATTATCAGTGTTGATAAGCTCTTTCATCTCTATCTCTGTTAGGGTGTAAGCACTATAAATAGGAGTTACATCTCACAGATGAAGACACGAAGAACATCTGAGTTCTTAACCATTGTTTGCATATTGAGAGTGCTGTGAGGTTCTTGTACGGTGGAAATATACTTGATACTCTAGTAGTGTTAAGTTATCGCGAGCGATTCGATTCATTCATTCAAGAACGTGGGCATACGCTTCAACCGGGTTAGTAATCCGATTAATATTATTGTTTCTTCATTGCGCGTATGCTCCGATTTCCTTCATTTTCATTTTCACTTTCTGTTTCGTTTATTCAGTTTTCATGTTGATTTGTTACTAATCCTCGTTTTATTTTTATTTTGCATTGTTCGCGCGTCATGGTAACGGAGTGGTAAGTCCGCTCAACAGTGGTATCAGAGCCCGGTTGATTCGCGAACGGTAAAAATAAGAAACCTAGTAAAAGGTTTCTTGGGTAAGAAAAATAAAATCGCTTTTCTTTTCTTGAGTTATTCGGTTGTGTTTCTATTGCTTTGTCTCTTGTTTGGTTTAAATATTTTGTCTTTTTTTGAGAATTGAAATTCATTGTTTTGTATGGCTGCTAGTATGAATGCTTATTATATGATGGAGCCATTCAATGGCAAAGGTGATTTTTCAATTTGGCAACAAAAAATGAAAGACATTTTAATTAAAGAAAAAGTTTTCAAAGCTGTAACTGAACAATATGCTGAATCGGATAATCAAGAATTAAGGTTTGAAATGGATGAATGTGATTATTCTTAGATTATTTTGAATTTATTCGTCGTTGTTCTTAGAAACGTTGGTAAACATTATAGTTCTAAATCTCTTTGGGATAAACTGGGAGAAGTATATGTTGAAACATTGTACCTAGTAAGATGTATTTGCTTGAGATTTTTTTTAGTTTAAATGGACTTAAACAAAGATATGGATGATAACATTGATCGGTTTACTAAACTTGTGCAAGATATTAAGCAAATCGATGATAAGAACATTGATGAATATACTCCTATTGTGCTCTTGAATGCTATACCTGATTCTTTTGTTGTTGTTAATAATTTTTCATAAATTGATGCTAATGTTAATGAATTAATATTACAAATTTTGGAAAATTATCTAGATAAAATCGTATCAAAAATGTTTTTTTTATGTAAAAATGTATAATGTTTATTTTGGTAAGATAACAAAATAAAAGACCACGATATAAAAAATGTCTTTTTTTAAGTAGAAAAAAATATGACTTCAAAAAAAAAACTAAAAATCATATTTATATTATATATACTCGTATAAAAAGAGGGTTATATAATAAGAGAGAAAACATGAAGAGTCGATGAATTATACGATTTATTAAAAAAATAATTTATTAGTACTGTCTTCCCGTCCCAAAATAAATGACCTTTTTGTTATAAAATAAACTAGACAAGATTTGATGGGATGGGATTGAAGTTGAAATTAATTGATATATATTAAATTAATAAATACCCAAACAGTCCCCCGGGGAATAGCCGAATGCTAAAAGGAGAAGGACATAAGATTCTGGAGGCACTCAGCGTGGGTTCGATTCCTGGTGGAAGCAATTTACTTTCTTCTGGGGTTGGACCTTGTATGTGATATTAGTTGACATGTTCTCAAACCCTGTGTCATTCGGGCACATTCCGCGATTTACTTCCGCCGATCGCGAGGGAGCGGTGGTCGAGACTTAGTCCAACGAAGCTGGGAACCTGGGTATCAAAAAAAAAAACCCAAACAGTATGTAGTAGGTCAAGACAAGACCTGTTAGAGATATAGTCAAAGACTAGTATATTTTGTTTCCTTATTCTAGGATAGTATATTTCGTTTCCTTATTCAAGGATATATTGTGTATTTAGTTTTCCTATTCCTTTAAGACTTAGGAATAGCTCAAGACTCTATTGTATAAATACTTGGCTGGTCTCAAATAATATTCAAGGGTTGTTTTATGAATTATTCTCTCAATTATAACTTCTATATGGTATCAGCTATTAGGTTCGATCCTTAGATTTTTTGTTTCTGTCTGGCCGGCCAACAATGGCATCCAACGATGTCTCAACAATCCCAAACTCGGCTGAACCCAATGTTCCCCTTATTTTTGTCGCTCTTGTTCATATTTTGAAACTTAATCCCTCAAATTTTATTGCTTGGAAAACCCAAATCGAGGCAACTTTAATTGGTTATGACCTCTACAAATTTATCGATGGAAGCCATCCCGCCCCTCCTCAAAATCTAACCACCACCACCAAAGTATTCCGGCCACAAACGACGCCCCAGCCACCCCTTCCAATACTGAGAGCAACCCTAATCCCGCCTACCAAACATGGTTCCGCCAAGACAAATTAATCTTGTGTGCACTAGGCACTCTTTCTCATGACCTTGTCCCGTTGATTTCCCATTGCGCAACCACAGTTGATGCTTGGAAAACCATAACCAAAACTTTTGCCAACCCTAGCAAAGGCCATGTTAAATGACTTAAAGATCACCTTCGCATGATAACTAAAGGTACTCGTACCATCACAGAATATATGAGAGACATCAAATCTTGTACGGATCAACTAATGTCACTTGGTCGTCCAGTCAATCCTGGCGATAATATTGACCGAATCCTTGAGCAATTGAATGATCCTGAATTTGACGATGTTGTTCATGCCGTCCAAAATCGTGAAAACCCTATCACGTTTGATGAGTTACATGAAAAACTCATAATTCTTGAACTTCTTATAAAGCAAAAACACCGCACTACCCCCTCTTTCCCAGCCTCTGTCAACTATGCTACCAAAGCTCCACCCAACAATTATACCCCTCGGCCTTTTATGCGGTTACTGCCTCTTCTACACCTCCTCCTCAACTATCTTGGCTCCTAGATAGCGGAGCTACCCACCATGCCATGAATGATCTTGCAAATTTAGCTCTTCATTGCCCTTATGATTGAACAGAGGAACTATTTATTGGAGATGGTACGGGTCTTCCAATCTCCAACATTGGTTCTCTTTCTCTCTTTACTCCTCATTCTACTACTTTTAAACTTAATCATGTCCTTCATGTTCCTTCCATGTCTCATAATATTATCTCTATTTCCAAGTTTTGTCAAGATAATAATGCTTCCATCACTTTCTCATCTAATTCCTTTGTTGTGAAGGACAATCACAATGGGGCAATCCTCCTCCAAGGTCAACCTAATTATGGCATCTATGAATGGCTTCCTTTCCGCTCTGCTATTCACTCTGCTTTCGTGTCTTCTGCTTCAAATTGGCATCATAGATTAGGCCACCCTTCTTATTCTATTTTACGTCATATTAGGAATAATTTTCAGTTAGCTATTCCTATTGTTAGTGATTTTCATTGCAATTCATGTGCTTGTAATAAACGTCATAAACTACCTTTTCATGATAATACAATTCAATCTTTTGGTCCTCTTGACATTCTCTATAGTGATGTGTGGACTTCTCCACTTTTCTCTTTTGATGGGTTCAAATATTATATCATCTTTGTTGATCACCATTCAAAGTATATTTGGTTCTATCCCCTAAAACATAAAAATGATGCTCTCTCTGTTTTCTCTCATTTCAAGCCTTTAGTTGAAAAGTTTTTTGGTCGCACCATTAAAACTATTTATAGTGACAATGGTGGTGAATATCTTGGTCTTCGACCTCTTCTTGCTTCTCATGGCATCCAACATCTTACCTCCCCTCCCCACACACCTGAACACAATAGATATTCTGAACGCCGCCATCACCACATTGTGGAAAATAGCCTTTCCCTTCTTACCCATTCATCCATGCCTCTCAAATATTGGTCCCTAGCCTTTACCACTGCTTGCTATCTCATAAACCGCATGCCTACACCCACACTTAACCTTCATTCTCCCTACTCTGTTCTTCACAATCACCATCCAAACTATCTTAAACTACGTAGTTTTGGGTGTTTATGTTACCTATGGCTTCGCCCCTACACCTCTCATAAACTTGAACCTCGATCCGCCCCTTGTGTGTTTGTTGGGTATTCTCCTACCCAAAGTGCATATTATTGTCTAGACACCACCACTCATAAAATTTACACTTCTCGTCATGTTCATTTCATTGAAAATCAATTTCCTTTCTCCTCCACTCATTCTCAAGATTTTCCATCTTCAGTTGATGAATGGTGTACTAGTCCTCTGTCTATCATTCATTCGACTCTTTCTCCTCCATCTACAGCCTTCCCTACAATCCCTGCTACACCTACTACTCCTTCGGCAGCCTCCCCAATACCTACTGCAGCCTATCATGCCGAGCCTACACCAGCAGAAACCATTCCAGCAGCCTCTTTTCCAGCAGCTTCTTTTCCAGCTGAGTCTGTCTAGACTGCTCAACCAACCACTATCGAGCCTTCCTCTACCAATGCGCCACCTCCCAATTCTCGTCCTGTCACTCGTTCTCAACATAACATCTGCAAGCCTGTTACTCATCTAAACCTTCATGCCTCCCTACAAGATCCTTCCATTGAACCTTCCACCATTACCCAAGCTCTTAAAAGTCCAATATGGCATACTGCCATGCAATCTGAGTTTGATGCTCTCATTCACAATAATACTTGGTAACTTGTCCCACCTTCCCTTCTCAAAATCTTGTTGGATGCAAATGGATCGTTCGCACAAAATTCAATCCTGATGGTTCGATAGATCGTCATAAAGCTCGACTTGTGGCCAAGGGTTTTCACCAACGCCCGGGTATTGATTATTCGGAGACCTTCAGTCCTGTTGTTAAACCCGCTACTGTTCGTACAATCCTCACATTGGCTACAATTCATGGTTGGCCTCTTCGTCAAGTGGAAATAAATAATGTTTTTCTCACTACAAGATAAAAGGTCAATTACAACGTTTTTTAACAACATTTCTTAAAAGATGTTGTTATTTACTAGGTTTTACAACGTTTTTAGAGAAAAAGTTGTAAAATTATCATTATAACAACGTTTGTAAAAAAATGTTGTGGTAATGAAGAGGTCAACGTTTTTCAAAAAATGTTGTGTGGGTTTATTGTACAACAACGTTGAAAGGCCCTTGCTTGGTATGTAGATGATCAGACAGCTATGGTATTGGCTTAGCTGTCAGATGATATTTTAATTTGTGCAGCGGAATAAAAGTGATTTGAAATAATGGTAGGACAACAAACACAAGGAGATAATGCAAGTGTGTGAATGTGTTTGCAAAAATGTAATAACACAGAGAATTTAAAGTGGTTCAGAGTTCACTCCTCCTACATCCACCCTCACTGTCAAACTTGACAAGTGAGATCAATTTTATTATAATCTTTAATCAACAAAAATTACAAATGATTGATTTAGGCAAGTTCCTTGAACTTCCTCTTCCTAATTAGTACAGTCAACTAGGGATACACTTAAAGTACAGTCTTAAGTGCTTTTACAACTTGAAGTACAGTCTCAAGATTTTACAAAATAACTAATACACTCAAAGTACAGTCTTGAGTGATTACAAACTTATTCTACACCTAAAGTACAGTCTTAGGTGGTTGGGGTTTGTGAATTAACACACTGGGGTTATTTTTGTTGGTGAAGAGGTTTAGGGGTGAAGGTTTTGGTTTGGAACAGGGTTTTAAAGGTAAGGATTGGTGTGTGTGTGTGTGGATTACGAAGGTGTGTGTGGGTGTTTGGAAAAGGGTTTTTGACTGGGAAAATGAGTATTTTTCAGTTGTTTTGTTAGAGGAAGAGATCCTCTATTTATACCCTTCAATGTAGCCGTTGGAATATGACTGTTGCAGCTACATTAATGAGCTTTGACTGGTCTTTGTCCCACTTGTCCACATGCAGGTCTTCATGAGCTGTCTTTGAGCTGTGAGCTTGAACTGAGAGCTTCTAGAAGGTCTTCAGTGGTCTTCATTGGTCTTCATTGATGGACTTGATAGCTGTGAAGATGCAGGATCTAACATGGTTGAGTTTGTGATAACATGGTGTGAGGCAGGGAGATGGCTGTCTGAGGACTGAAGTCATAGCTGTCAGATCATGGCAATGCTTAGCTATCAGAGAGGATCTCTAATAAGGACTGAGATGCACTTGGTGGTCTTGATGACTTAGAGAGTGACTATGATTCATGTTTTTGATTGATTGTAAACATTGTATAAGAAAGAATCATAGCTGTCAGACTCATAGCTATCAAAAAGAAGAATTATGACAGATAACATCTTTTGATATAAACCCTGTTCTATATATATATTCCTTTATCAAAACCAACTAACTAAGACATTGATCAAAGTTAGGTCCTAACAATTTCCCCCTTTTTGGTAAAGGAAGATTTATTTAGAATAAGTTTTCACAGTTTGATAAGAGAAATAATAAAAGAAGTAATCCAAGGAATCATATCAGGCAGAGGTAATCAAACTGAGATTGAATACTTGGAATTAATCTCAAGATGAGAAGAGTTCACAAAATATTGTCATACAAACTGAGGCAAACAAAACAAATTGTTTTTAACAAAAAAATTGTTCCATAACAAATACAATTATTCATCAGCCAATTGATCATAGAATTCATCTCTTTCTTGTCTGGCTGATAGAATCTGATTTCTTTCATCCTCTAACTCTCTTCTCATTTCAGGCTCAACTCCTCTCGTAGAAGAACTCATTGTTCCACTCCCAGTGACATCCTTTCATCATACTTGAAGAATTTGTCTTCCTTTGACTTCAGTTGAGATCTTCTAAGGGGTATTTGATCATTTCGATTCTCATTGTGCCCCACAAATGTTTCTTCTTGTTCCTGGTCTTCTTGCTCTGCATGGGCACACCGGACTGATCTGGTTGTGGCCGAACCGATGCTTGAGCATGAGTGAATTGCCGAGGAGGATTGGAAACCGTAGGGGTGGAAATATTGTTGGAGAGTCTTGATCGTGGCTTGAGGGAGCATCATTATCACTATCAATATCATAGCCGTGAGTCCGATGAAAGATCAATAACGCTTCCGCTCTGCTTTGACCGACTATGGAAGATCTGAATTCTTTGATCTCGTGAATAGAGACCAAGTTTTTGAAATGAGAGTTTTCATTGGGTGAGGTGAAGTTAATAGGATCTACAGTGATGAAGGGTGAGAGGTATGGCTCAATTCCTGGATTAAGAGTTGGGGAAAAGATGTTGACAGCTTTTGCTTAATAGAAGCATAATGGCACACTTTTGTTCAAACAGGTGAAAGGAAAAGTGTTTTTGCAAGGTCAATGCACAGGAGAAGACTAAACCCTTTGGCATATACAAGCAAGAATTGAGTGATGGAGAGATGAGTTGGTGAAAAGAATTTCCCAATCAAGAAGAGTATTGGGATTGATGAACTTTGGGAAGGATGGTATTTGATGAACAAAGTTGGAGGTGGATGAGGTTCTTGACAAACCGCCATTTTTCATAGGCAAAGAACACTAACCCCGCTGTTTCTTGCTACAACAATCAAGCCATTCCTTGACAGCTTCCCTTAATTTTGGATAGGTGAAGGGATTTGCAATTTACGGGATGTGAGTTACATGGGGTAACCTTGTCCTTGCCGCTTTGATGGAAGACATAGAGAAATCAATTCCACAGCCTAAGCATCCAAGGTTCCCTTTTGGGAAGGAAGGATTGATTTGGATTTGGAGGAATAGAATGACTTGGAGAACTGTGAGGACTGTTAGGAATGGGATCACTGTCGATATGTCTTGACCTTGTCCGGCCCGGTATTGGACTTTGTGGAGAGGCTTCAAAAGGTTCATTTTCAGGAATTGGAGAAGGTGGCTTGGAAGGTGGAGAGGATTGGGTTGAAACGGTTGGGATTGGCTCGGAGGTTTGGCCAAGACTTTGATTTAGAGACACTGGAAGTGAATTGAGATTTGAGGAGATTCAAGGCTGCCCTTACTTCACTTTTTGCCAACCTTTTCTCAAGGATAGCTATCATAGCTTCCTCATTTTCCCGAGTTCCATCAAGCTCAAGACCTTTGCAAGCATTCACAATTGAGTCTCCTTTTGAGACCGAATGGGATTAATCTCAACTCCAACCTTCTTGAGTTTTTAATGACCTTAGAAGTATCATCAAGATTCCCCTTTCGGTTTCAACGGTTGGGGCGGGGATCATTCACGGGTTCGGTCTCGGGAATGGAAGGGAAGGGATGGCTATCAACATTCATAGTCTGTCACCTTTGGGTTTCTAGATGACTCACTTTGGTCCACTTCTTTTCTGCATTAACCTAAGCCCGAGTTCATCTAGGGCCACTACAGATTCTTCCTCACTCGAAAGTCCTTAAGATAAAAGAACGCTTTTCAAGATCTGGGTTCCCATCCAACTCAATAGCCTCAATTGCTCTCATGATTTTAGCTAACCGTTGAGGTTGGGTAGAGGGGATATTCTCATCGGTGTTCCCCTTAAAGGTTGCTTATCTAAGGGTTCTTTGAGATTGAGGATAGCTTCAATGGCCGATTGATGTCCCGAGTTGGGTGTGGATTTTGGGGAAATGGAAGGGGTAGATATTTTGGTTTTCTTTGATTTGGGGGCTTTCTTTTCAATTTTTCTTTTCTTTGGTAATGATCTAGAAGGAATGGTTAAGGAAGATTGAACCTTTGATCCGGGTAGCCGTCTCGACCGGAGGGGATAGCCGTCCGATGTTGCTTTCCTTTGTGAAGGGTTTTGGATAGGGCAAGGGCTGCCCGAAGCTCTTGAGAATCTATGTTAGCATCACCAAGCATCATCTTGATTCATAGTGTCAACCTCATGGCCATCAACATCACCTCTTTCTTCGGTATTCATAGCATGGTCATCAGAGATGGTTCCTTCACCGTCGCCTATCAGATCATCCTTGCTTTTGCTCTTTTTGCTAGGAGATACCACAGCTTCTCTTGAGCACTCCAAACTTTCTTGACATTGGTTTTTACTCCTCTTTTCATTCTCCTACTAGTAGCCAAAGCTATCAAATCTTTCCAATGATTAAGCTTTATTCTTGTTTCTTCAAGCATTTTCTCTTGGGCTTCTTTGAAACTCTCAAGGCTCATATCCCCGGCCTTCATAACAATTCCCTTCTTTTTGTTTCAATGAAAAGGTTCTTTCATTGAAGCATCTTGTTTCGACGGACTTTCTTGTCTTGACCATTTCTTGGATAGAGCGAGGTTTGAGCTTTGGAACTAGGACTTCAAGGATTCCACTCATGAATCTGAAGTTGTTCATTCTTCCACCTTGCTTCTTGAATTTGAGAGTAGAGGATGAGACGGCAAGTTGGAAATTATGGAGAAGGACAATGCACCAATTTGTATCCTTGGTCATCGAGTGAGCATCTGCTTCCACTCATTTGATCCCATTTGGTCAAATGAGGATTGTTTGCCATCAATGGCTTTGTTGACCACATCCATCAATGTTGACTTGAAGATATCATCTTTGTTCTTCACCATAGCTTTGTCTTGAACTTGACTTTGAAGTCGGTTACTTTAAGACCAAGAAATTTTTCATAAACGGTCTTTAATCTTTCGATCCTCTATCCCATATATTTTTCACAGGCATCTTCTTTATTTGGGATTCCATAGACCTCACTAACCATATCTTGAGTGATAGTTATCTCTACATTTTCTATGGTGGCGGTTATTGAATTATCTTCATTGTTTCTTCTTCCTACCAAATAAATTTCTCTGCGAGTTCTTCATAAATTGGGGGTTTAGCTCCCATAAAATCAAGTAGTTCATTTACCTCAAGCGGTTCTTTGATGAGGATTCCAACTTCAGAGTCATAGAAGTTGGGTTTGATGAAGTAGCCATGAGCATGCAGGTACATTGCTTTAGGGTGCTGCCATTGATGCTTTGAAAAGGAATTAGGGTTGGAGAAATACGATGGTAGATTGGAGAGGGAAAGAGAAGAAATTTAAGGCGAGGGTTAAGGAAAAAGGAATTTTGGTGATTGCGAAAGAGAGAGAGACAAATGATGAGTGGTACGTGGGCTTTAATGAGCATTGGGGGTTACAAAGTTAAGTGCTGTTCATATGAACGGTGGTTTTACCCTTCCCCATGTTGAGACATTTATTCCCACAAAACACAAGAAGAACATTCTCCTTTTCAAGGAGATTTGCAGTGGAAGAGGCGGCGAAGGAAGTGACAATTGTGAGCAATTAACTCGATCAAATCACTTAACGTATGCTTTAACCTAGCTGTTGAAAGAAATCTCGACGAGTTAAGCTAGTTTGAATGATGATTCTTTATGCGAGATAGCTAGGTGAAAATTTGCCTATAAAACAATGAAAACTTCGGAGGAAAATTACTCGGATTGATTTACAAACAAAAATGGGAAGATTTTCTTCAAAGTTTAATCCAAAGGTTATGGCTCGAGACCGGCTAAGCAATTGGTTTTTGGGAAAAATGGTGAGGATGATTTGATGAGTGATGAGATGGAGATAGATAGAGAGGCGTTCAACATTGTTGAAAGTTGAGAGAGAGTGAATGATAAGGTAAAGAAAAAGAGAGTGAGGGTTGATGAAGATATAGAAATGAAGGAGGTAGGCTGTCGGGGAAAAGATTGACGGCAAGGAGGGAGAAGGAATAAGATTTGTTTGGGAAGACAATCAAAGTTGATCAAGGAGAGTCAAGTAAGGGACGGAGTAAGGTAGAAAGGGTATACACACTTTGGGGAGTTGGTGAAGCGGGACAGAGCTCGGGCAGCCTAAGGAGAGAAGCTTAGGCAGTCGGAAAGAAAGGTTGAGCAAGATAAGCTTTATACACTGTGAGCGGGGATTCTCTTTCTCCAGGAGTTGGTTTGTTGGAAGGTAGAGGAGATAACTTTGCGGAGTGCATATATCTCCTTCTTCAACCATCTCATACCTGTTCAACCGGGTTGTAGGTTGCTTCCAGCCCCTGCAAGAGCACCTCTTGTGGAGAGGGTGGAGTCAAATGTTGGTCAACCATTTGCAATCACGGGGAATGGTTCTTTTTCGAGAGAATTTAGCTTTGTTACTCCAATGGAGGGATTGCTTCAGCCATATGATCCAGTTGAAGAGTGGTGGCCTAGAAGAGCAAGTCCTTCTCTCCAATATTCGAGTCACTTCCATTGATCCTTTCTTGGAGAGGCATCCGGTGTGGTTGCGAGGTACCAACAAACCTTGCAATCAACTCGGGAGGCTAGAATTGAAGGAATGAGTCTTTGGTGGAGAGTGCAGGAGGCTGTGACATTTCCAAAGAATGTCGGCGGCGAGAGGAGAAGGATTGAAGAGAAAAGAGTGGATACGAGATTTGTTTGGTTTGGAAGAAGTTTTTGTTGGGTAAGTTGAGATGAGAGAGAAGAATTTGATGGGTTGTTTGAATGTTTTTGTTGTAAGTTTTTGTTGTTTTTGGTTTTCAAGGCTTTTGGAATGATAGGCTGTCGGTGGATGGCTTGTTAGGAATGTGTAAGATGTAATAGCTATCGAGGCAACATTGTGATAGCATTACTCTGTTTGTAATCCTCTTTTATTTGAAAAGAACACCCCTTTTATTTTGGCATATTAATCATCCCAAGCATGGCTCTCAATAGTTCAAATCTTTTTTCATCCATGGCTTTTGTGAGAATATCGTAGACATTGTTCTCGGTGCAAACTTTTGCAAGGTTGATATTCCCTTTTTCAACATGATCTCGATGAAATGATGCACGACTTCAATGTGCTTGGTTTTTGAATGTTGGACGGGATTTTCTGTCATAGCAATGGTACTTGAGTTGTCACGTAAGATGGGAATGTTTGATAATTCAA
The DNA here is from genome assembly GCA_022495995.1 of Adenophora triphylla var. japonica. Classification (NCBI taxonomy): domain Eukaryota; kingdom Viridiplantae; phylum Streptophyta; class Magnoliopsida; order Asterales; family Campanulaceae; genus Adenophora; species Adenophora triphylla. The sequence continues at coordinate 197,072 of JAFEMH010003836.1, forward strand.
TTCCAAAGTCTTGAAGTTGACTTTTAAGGTAGAGAATTTGTGAACAACACAAGCTGCATGACGGCAATGTACTCGGCCTCGGCGGTTGAGGTTGCAAGCGAGGTTTGCTTTTTGCTTGGCCATGAGATAATCCTTGATCCAACAAGCGGCATCCACCACTAGTGGATTTTCTATCTAGATTGCACCCTGCATAGTCAGAGTCGGTGAATCCAACTAGAGAGAATGGGGATTCGAGTGGGATACCATAGGCCAAAATCGGGGTTCCTTTGATATATCTCAAAATTCTCTTGACAAATTTGAGAGATGAGATTCTTTGGGATTGGCTTGAAACCTAGCACATAGACATACACTAAACATTATGTCCGGTCTTGAAGCCTTCGAGATATAGGAGAGATCCTATGTAGCTTACGTAAAGTGTTGGATTTACACTTTGTCCATCTTGATCGACATGAAGCTTGGTTGTGGTTGACAAGGGAGTTTTAGCAGGGATGCGGTTTGCATGTCAAACTTTTTGATCATTTCCCTTGAGTATTTGGCTTGGTTGATGAAGATTCCTTCCTTCATTTGCTTGACTTGAAGGCCTAGGAAGAATGTGAGCTCACCAATCATGCTCATCTCAAAGCGATCCTTCATGATATCTCCAAATTCGGTGCACAAGTTCTCATTTGATGAGCCAAAGATTATGTCATCAACATAGACTTGGATGAGCAACCTGATCATCTCCATATTTTTTGATAAACAAGGTGTTATCAATATGTCCTTTGGTGAATCGTTTTTCAAGAAGATATCTAGATAGGGTGTCATACCAAGCTTTAGGTGCTTGTTTAAGCCCATACAATGCTTTGTTCGGTTTGAATACATGATCGGGGAATTTTGGGTGCTCAAAACCAGGGGTTGAGATACAAACACTTTTTCATTTAGAACTCCATTTAGAAATGCACTCTTGACATCCATCGAAAAACTTTCATCTTCTTGAATGAAGCATAGGCAAGAAATAGCCTTATAGCTTCAAGTCTTGCAACAGAGTGCAAAGGTCTCATCATAGTCAATGCCTTCTTCTTGTCTATAACCTTGAGCAACCAGTCGGCCTTGTTTCTTACTACAATACCTTTCTTCATTCATCTTGTTTCTAAAGACCCATCTTGTTCCAATCACAGTTTGATTTCTTGGTTTAGGAACAAGTTGCCATACTTTGTTTCTTTCAAACTGCTCCAGTTCTTCTTCCATGGCTTCAATCCAGTCAGCATCTTGGAGTGCTTCATTTATCTTCTTTGGTTCCACTTGGGATATGAATGCACTCATGAGAAAGGGGATGTTGTCTGGAACTGGGGTTTTATCAATCTGAAGGCTGATGTAAAGATCTTTATTGGGTGGAATGATATGGGTAATTGTGGTTTCATCATTGGTTTTGAGAGGTGAAGGAGGATTATTGGATGAAGATGGAAGGAGGTTAGAAGATAGATTAGATGAGGAATTGGGATGGCTGTCAGCTAAGGGTTGGCTGTCAGCTAAGGGTTGGCTGTCAGCTAAGGGTTGGCTGTCAGCTAAGTGAGGATTTTGAGGAAGATCAGTCAAGGGATGACTATTTATTTGAATATTTTCTTCCTCATCCATTGGATTGAAGGTGGGAGAGATTTGTTGACTTTGTTGGCTTGATTGGTTGTTGATGAGAGTGGGATGGTTGATGGTCATGCAGCATAGGATGGGTCATCGAGATGAATTTCTTGGAACCATGTATGGAAGGTTTGATGAATCTTGTTCATGACTGAGAATAGTTGAATCAAGAATGGGGATGATTCGGGAGATTATCTAGATTTCCCAATCCTTCATCAAAATCACATAATTCAGTTATACTTTGATCATTGTTTTCATCAAAGTCAACATGAATAGATTCTTCCACAACAAGTCTTCTTTTGTTGTACACTCTATAAGCTTTGCTTGTGTTAGAGTATCCAAGAAAAATTCCTTCATCACTTTTGGAGTCAAATTTGTCCAAATTGTTCTTGCCATTGTTGTGGATGAAGCATCTACTTCCAAAGCTGTGAAAGTAGGAAATGGTAGGGACTTTGTTGTTCCATAATTCATATGGAGTCTTCTTGTGAAATTTGTTGATCGGGGTTTTGTTTTGAACATACACGGCGGTGGTAATGACTTCACCCCAAAAATATTTTGGGAGATTATGTTCGACGGCATTGTTCTTCTTTGCCTCACGCAGTTGTTCTGTTTTTCCTTTCGCAACACCATTTCTTGTGTGGAGTTCTTGGGGCTGAAAAATTGTGATCTATGCCTTTTGAATCACAATATTCTTCCACTCCAAGTGTTCTCAAATTCCTTTCCATGGTCAGATCTGATCTTGATGATGGATGTCCCTTTTTGATTTTGAATTTTGTTGAATAGCTTTATCGAGACGACTAAGGGTGTCACTTTTGGATTCAAGAAGAATGATCCAAGTGAATCTTGTGAAATCATCAACAACAACTAGGGAGTATCTTTTTCCTCCTAAAGATCTAGTTCTTATGGGTCCAAAAAGATCCATATGAAGCAGATTCAATAGGTCTTGAGGTGTCCAACTTGATCTTGGATTTGAATGAGGATTTCTTTTGCTTCCCACATTGGCATGCTTTGCACAGTTTATCCTTTTTGAATGGGATCTTTGGTAGACCTCGACAAGATTGGAATTTGCAAGCTTGGAAATGGTTTTGTGATTGAGGTGAGCCAATCTCTTGTGCCATAGCCATGACATATCGGATTGATTGAAAGACGAAGGCGGTGGCAGTTGAAGTTTCCACAATCTCTAAGCTCAAGCAATAGAGATTTCCTTTTCTTGATCCAGTTAGGATGACTTTATTGTTTTTATCTTTAACAGTGCATTTGTCTTTAGTACAAACAACATGATATCCCTTGTCGCTGATTTGACTAATGCTTGATCAAATTGTGTTTGAGACCTTCCACATAGGATACATTTGTAAAAATGATATCTTTTGTAACAAGATTTCCGATCCTTTGACCTTAGCTTGGGAATTGTCACCAAAGGTTACATTTGGACCATTTTTAGGGGAATATTGTTGCAACAAATCTTTATTGAAGGTCATATGTCTACTACAACCACTATCTAAGTACCAGAGACCTTTCTTGGATACACCGCAAAACGAGAAAATAAGATTTATGGTACCCTTTTTATTCTTTTGGGTCCAAAGGATTAGTTTTTCTTTGGAGCCCTAACATTGTTCATTGATCCCTTATTGAAGAACTGGTTTAGGGTATGGTAATATGACATGATTTGCATCATGTAAGGTGTAAGAACAGTGGATTGGGAAGGATTGAAGTAGTGGTTTGGGTTCTTTGTATTGGGGTTGAACCGAAAATTGTTTGAATGGGATGACCTTGGAGAGTCATTTTTGATGAGCATGGCTTCTTCCATTTGAATACCGCCATTGAGGTTTTTGTTTTTTGGTGTATTTATGCTTGTTGTAGAATCTTTGTTGCCTTGGGGTTCTTTGTTGTTTGGAGGAACTTGGGCCGTCTGTCATGCCTTGGGCATGCTCGTCAACCCTTGGGCCGTCGACAGGCTTAACCGATTAGCACCTTTTGCGGCTTGACTTCTTCCTTTATATTGGCCCCTTTTTGAACCCAAATAAACTTGCTTCCTTGAACTTTATTTGGTCCTTCCTTTGATTGACTAGAGCCACCCAAGATTTCCTTTTCTTTTCCTTTGGTTTGAATGGGATAGGTTTGAGTTTGATAGGTTGCCGTAGCTCGGGTTTTCTAGAACCATTTTTTCAATGGCTCTTTCACCGGTGGGAGGAGTGTACACTTTTTGTGTAGGATCATCGGCTCCAATCCCTGTTTTGTCACTTGGACGCCTTTGGGTGTAGGTGAAAAGAGATAATGCTTTGCTTGACATGTTCCATGAATCTATTTTCTTTTTAAGAGCATCGTTTTCTTTTCAAGATTACCGAGTTTTTGACAATTTTCATGATTATTAGATGTCTCATTTGCCGATTCATGTTTTGTTTTTCAAGCATGATGCATTGATCTCTTAGCCCTTGGCATGCTTTTTCAAGCTCGAAATGGTTTTGTGAGGTTGTCAATGGTTGAGGATTGGGAAAGGTTCTCATTGACCAATGAAGCAAAGCTAGTTTTTTGTTTTTGGTTTGAATTAACAGAGTGCAAACTAATTGTTTAAAACCATCAATATTTAAAGAGTTAAAATCATGTACCTCTTTTAGTTCATCGGCGGCAGCAAGTGCTTCCATCTCTTCCTCATTGTCGATTCTTCATCATCTTCAGCCATAAGGCATATCATGGCTTCTTCTCCTTCAATTTCGTAGTCATCACTTGACATATACTCTTCATCACCGAATTTTGATGAGTCGCAATCATGACTTGCTCTTTCTTTTTGTCATGTTTATTTTTGGAGCAATTGTAGCGGTTGCACTTAGAGCGCGAATGATCTCTTTTGAGTATGTCATCTTCTTAGGTGTCCGATTGTCCCTAGGTTTCCTTGGTTCGGGGCAATCGGATGAGTAATGTCCTTGCTTTCCACAATTGAAGCAATCAATTGTCTTCTTGTAGCCGTCTTGTTGGGCATTAGAGGTGGAGGGATTGAATTTCTTGTCAAAAGACTTCTTTTGAAATTTCATGGCATTTCGACGGCCATGGAAATGAGGCTTGGAATGTCTTCTTGGGAGATCCGTTTCTTTGACAGATTTGGAGCCGATGTTTATCTTTTGAAGAGCATTGTTGACAATGGTCTCAATGTCATGGTGAGTGATTGGCTTGTTGACGAGGTTCTTGTGCGATTAAAGCTAAGGTTTGTGAAATGGAGGGGACTGATGGAATTTTTATCATACCTTCCAGTTCATAAGCTTCAAGCTTTCCAAAATATTGCTCAACTGTCATGGTGCTCCATTCGAGATCCTTCTCTAATAGGTAATGCTACCTTCTCATATTCTTGAGGGAGATTTGAGTAAATCTTGAGGCGTAGATCTTGCTGTTCAAATGTTTTTCCATGATCAGTAATTGATCTAACAAGGTTCTCAAACCTTGGCCGAGCAAAGACTCACCTTTTCTCCAGGGTAGAACTTGAAATTGTCTAATTGCCTAAGCAAGTTGTACAAGTTTTGTGTCCTAACACCGGAGTGTTTAGTGAACTTGGTTTGAATAAGAGCCCATGCGGTTACGGCATTTGGTTCCTTAGCAATTTCTTGGGCTAGAGAGTCATTTACACTCTTTTGAAGAATGTTCTTGACTTTTAAGTTTGCACTTACTAATTGCTTTTCGGCTTCGGACCAAGTTTACGGGGATTTGATTTTACTTGGTCCTCCATCGGTCTGAGCACTTGAGTTGGGTATGACACTTCATTTTCTAAAACATACCGGTTCCAAATGCTGTTTGCATCAAGATAAGTTTTTATCTTTGATGCATAGATCTCAAAGGATCCACAGTCATCAATGTGTGGGATGTCTTTCTCATTATTTCTTCTTGGTTGAGGCATGGTGGGTTTGAAGAGAATCCTTCACAAGTTGTTAGACTTTTGAGTGTGAAGACAAGCTCTGATATCAATTGAAAGGCCCTTGCTTGGTATGTAGATGATCAGACAGCTATGGTATTGGCTTAGCTGTCAGATGATATTTTAATTTGTGGGCATGTGGAATAAAAGTGATTTGAAATAATGGTAGGACAACAAACACAAGGAGATAATGCAAGTGTGTGAATGTGTTTGCAAAAATGTAATAACACGAGAATTTAAAGTGGTTCGTAGTTCACTCCTCCTACATCCACCCTCACCGTCAAACTTGACAAGTGAGATCAATTTTATTATAATCTTTAATCAACAAAAATTACAAATGATTGATTTAGGCAAGTTCCTTGAACTTCCTCTTCCTAATTAGTACAATCAACTAGGGATACACTTAAAGTACGAGTCTTAAGTGCTTTTACAACTTGGAAGTACAGTCTCAAGATTTTACAAAATAACTAATACACTCAAAGTACGTCTTGAGTGATTACAAACTTCTTCTACACCTAAAGTACAGTCTTAGGTGGTTGGGGTTTGTGAATTAACACACTGGGGTTGTTTTTGTGGGTGAAGAGGTTTAGGGGTGAAGGTTTTGGTTTGGAACAGGGTTTTAAAGGTAAGGATTGGTGTGTGTGTGTGTGGATTACGTAAGGTGTGTGTGGGTGTTTGGAAAGGGTTTTTGATCGGGAAAATGAGTATTTTTCAGTGATTTTGTTAGAGGAAGAGATCCTCTATTTATACCCTTCAATGTAGCCGTTGGAATATGACTGCGGCTACATTAATGAGCTTTGGTCGTCTTTGTCCCACTTGTCCACATGCGGGTCTTCATGAGCCGTCTTGAGCCGAGCTTGAACCGAGAGCTTCTAGAAGGTCTTCAGTGGTCTTCATTGGTCTTCATTGATGGACTTGATAGCCGTGAAGATGCGGTGATCTAACATGGTTGAGTTTGTGATAACATGGTGTGAGGCAGGGAGATGGCCTCGAGGACCGAAGTCATAGCCGTCGAGATCATGGCAATGCTTAGCTATCGAGAGGATCTCTAATAAGGACCGAGATGCACTTGGTGGTCTTGATGACTTAGAGAGTGACTATGATTCATGTTTTTGATTGATTGTAAACATTGTATAAGAAAGAATCATAGTCAGCCGTACTCATAGTCAGTCAAAAGAAGAATTATGACAGATAACATCTTTTGATATAAACCCTGTTCTATATATATATTCCTTTATCAAAACCAACTAACTAAGACATTGATCAAAGTTAGGTCCTAACAAACGTTTTCCAAAAAAACGTTGTGGACGAAGGTACAACAACAACGTTTTCCAGACAAACGTTGCGGAATGATTTCCCAAAATACTATTCATTCCAGGCTACTCCGTCATATACTAATATCTAGCGCCTTCTTTGTTTTTCCCCAAATCTCGACTTCTTTCTTTCTCTCTCTAACAAGGCTACTCTGCCTCCACCATTGCTCTCCTGACGCCGGTCTCCCAAGCCCATCCCTCTAATCCGCCTCCCTGTCCCTCATCCTTTCCTAACCTACCTTCCGGCGACGATTCCACTACAAGCTTCTCAATCGCTGTGGATCAGCTCAATCTCGATCTCTTGTGCACCAACGGTTCCAGACTAGTGAAGAGTATGTCGAAATCTAGGGTTTATACCGATGTCAACGTTATTAGGCCCAGGGAGTATTGGGACTACGAATCGCTCGCTGTTCAGTGAGGGTAAATTTACTAAACCCTAAACTAGATTCGATTCTTTGCTCTTCAATTTTTGAAATATTTTGTTTGTTGTTGTTTCATAATTGACTCGATTGGTTTTGTTTTTGAATTTGTGTTGGGAAATGGGTGTTGATTTGGCTTATTATGGCCTAGTTTGATGAGAATTGATAATTTCTCTGGTTGGAATAAATTCACGCATTTTTAGAATGTCCAAAGTTAGTTAGCTTTGCAAAATCTGGAAATAAGGACGTTTTGATTTAGCAAATTTGGTAAATTTTGGTGAAAATTTGGAAGGTTAGTAATCAATTTGCCAAAGATGAAATAAAAAATGTGCAGCTATCTTATTCTTCTTGAATAATGTAGCTGCATGTATGGGGCATCTCGTTATTAGTGGTAGAACTAGATGACGACTCTGATAATAGGTGGTGTAAGAACATGGAGAACACACTAGATTACAATGAATAAGCACATGCCTACAACATTCCCACGTTTGATTTGAGACTACCCTCGTTTTCTCTTTTCACAAATAAAATGAGTAATTATGATATTAATGTGTGCCTTCAGTGGGTCATTAAGGATGCTATAACAATAACACTCTCTTCTCTACAGTAACAATATTTCTTAGTAAAAAGGCAGTCCAAGTCTCCTGTTCTTTCGTTTCTAGAGAGGCTCTCTAGCTTAAGGACCCCTTCTTCATCTAGAAGAATAGATATCATAATTCATGATATTGTCATTGTTGGTAACTTGGTAAGTAGACTATTATTATCCTGTTACAATCTCTTTATATGTTAAGCTGTAGAATCGCAACTATTAGGCAGTCCACTTCAGCTGCAAACTAGAAAAAGGAAGGACTTCTAACTTTTAGTTTAAGGTCTGTTTCTTGATTTTAACTACTTGCACGTGTTGCTGGAATTGTTTTCGAACATTCTAAGACATGATAAATTTAGATAATATACCTTATGATTTTTTGTTTGAATAGCTGTGATCTTAACTCGTATTGATTTCTAGTGAGCAGGATGACTATGAGGTTGTTCGAAAAGTTGGAAGGGGGAAATATAGTGAAGTTTTCTTGAGTATACTATGTTTTCTTGCCCTGATACCATCTTACCTGATTTTTGAGTCTGATATGTAAAGTGATGGAGAGCACTGATTACGTTGTGCAAGGAATGCATGGCAGAAGCTAGGGAATATGAGTCCAGATGTGGCTATGGAGCAGTATATCGACCTTCTTTTAGATAAATTTCCTGGATGGTCAAAACAAGATAATTCTACGGTAAGTTTGTTGCTTTTTGAGGAATATAAATCCTTCTAGTTCTCTGGTTGATTGTTCTGTGTATTTGTTATTTCAATAGAGAGCTGGTGAAGTAGACTCAATAGGAGCTGCTATGCCTGGCATTCTGGAACCCCATACTATTAGAATCAATGAGGGTTAGAGAGACGAAGTCAATCAAAACATGGAAGAGAAGAATTGTATTGAATGACTCAATTGATTATGATAATAGAGGTACATATTTATAGGGTTACAATGGGGAGGTAATCTCCTAGGAGGAGAAGGATTCTAATCTAGGTAAAGGTAATCTCCTAGGAGGAGAAGGATTCTAATCTAGGTAATCTCCTAGAAGGAGAAGGATTCTAATCTAATACAAAGATTGTGTTTCCTAATCTAATACAAGGATTGTGCTTCCTAATCTATATATAACAATATATACTTGTTTCCTAAACTATACTCCCTCCGTCCCGCCCGAAAGGGCAATTTTGGTCAACAGCAGTTAACTTTGACTCAAACATTAATGCAAATCTAATAATTATATTGAAATTCTAAAAATTGTTATTGATAAATCATTAAATGGTTTATGAATAACAATTTTTAGAATTTCAATAAGATGATTAAATTTGCATTAATGCTTGGGTCAAAGTTAACTGATGTTGACCAAAAGTGCCCTTTCGGACGGGACGGAGGGAGTATATAACAATATATACTTGAATATAATATTATGATATTATATTCCTAATATGCTCCCACAAGATGGACGACCGATAGGAGAGTCCATTCTTGGAAATAATTACATGAAGACTTGTTGTTGCCGAAGACGTTGATGTTGTTGAAGACTTTGATGAAGATGTTGTTATTGCTGAAGCTACAACCCAGTTTGCACGCATGGTAGTGCGGCCATTGTTTTTTTTTTTTGAATTACGTCGTGATGACGAGAATTTTACGTCGTAACGACGAGAAATTTTGGTTTGGGTTATGAGTTTTACGTCACACGGACGACTGTGGTTTGGGTTATGAGTTTTACGTCACACGGACGACTTTGGTTTGGTTATGAGTTTTACGTCACACGGACGACTTTGGTTTGGGTTATGGGTTTTACGTCACACGGACGACTGTGGTTTGGGTTATTAATTTTATGTCACACGGACGAATTTGGTTTGGATTATGAGTTTTACGTCACACGGACGACTTTAGTTTGGGTTATGTTTTACGTCTTAAGGACGACTTTGTGTCTCATCGACTACGTCTCAATGACGATGTTATGTCTCGACAACGAATTGGGTTTGTTTTACCAAGGGAGATTAAGTGAAAAGGAGAAAAAAATACTCAACGTTACATTGAGATAAGAGAAAAAAAAATTAAGAAGAAAAAAAATTCGAAGGGGAGAAATAATAAAAAAAATATAGGGTTTGTGAGCCAAGGGGATTGAATAACAAAAAGTTTAAGGGTGGTGGGGGCTTTGGTAGTTGGTGGCGGAATCAAGGTGGCGGAGAAGTTCTTCTATGTATCTATGCTCTGATACCATATTAGAATAAAGGAGGGTTAGAGAGACGAAGTCAATCAAAACATGGAAGAGAAGAATTGTATTGAATGACTCAATTGATTATGATAATAGAGGTACATATTTATAGGGTTACAATGGGGAGGTAATCTCCTAGGAGGAGAATGATTATAATCTAGGTAATCTCCTAGAAGGAGAAGGATTCTAATCTAATACAAAGATTGTGTTTCCTAATCTAATACAAGGATTGTGCTTCCTAATCTATATATAACAATATATACTTGTTTCCTAAACTATATATAACAATATATACTTGAATATAATATTATGATATTATATTCCTAATACATACAACTACACTTAAAGTTAGTCATCCATTTCCGATCGTTATTGGCTATATATACATGCTGACCTAACATTGCTGTTGAATTTGCACAAGACTTTATTCCTTCCTCTGAAGGAGTCTAGTTTAAAAGAAACATTTTAAAGCTTAAAATAACTTCTTATTTTTATGAATGTTCTCAGTAATGAATGTTTACTCCCTCCGTCTCGAAATGAAGGTCCAGTACTTTATCGGACTGCTAATTTTAATTACCATTTCTTGCTCTTGTGAATAGGGAGAAGTTTAGTACTTTATCGGAGTCCAACTAGACGAAAGTCAACATGTTGAGCCACTTCACAACTGTATTCCAGAGTCTACCGCGAAAGAGAGTGCTAAACTGGTCTTAACTCTTCTCTTATTTCTTGATTGTTTTCCTCTACTTTGTTCAATTCGACATAATAAACAAATTTTGGCACGTAAATTTCTTAATTTTTTTGTATCCTCAGGTGAAAGAAAGCCGCAGAAAATGTTGATGATGTGTGAGAGAACTTCCAGATGGTAATATGGTAAAGTATGAAGCAATTACATAGAAATTAACCTTTATCTTCTCTCTTGGTTTATAATTTGATGAATTATTTAATTTGTAGACACCTGAAGATTTATGGACTAACCATTCCAAATTGGTTCATCCAAAACCTCATAGGAAGGATTCTGTACCCTGGATATCTATCCAAAAGGTACAAAATTGCTATAACATTTTTGTTATATGCTTCCTTTTTACTCACCAATACCTTGAGTTTGCCTAATGCTTCTCTTGAAATGGTGTATTATTAAATTGTTATTGATTATTTTGGTTTACGAATGGCAGATTCTAGACAGTGGGGAACCGATAAGCTTGAAGCATTTTAGGCCTGTGAAACCTCTGGGATCCGGCGATACCGGCGGGTTTGTCATTTTGCTATATCAATATTTGATTGTGTTGAACAAGATCAAGATCTTACTAGTTGTATGCATCCGTAAATCAAAAGACGCAAAATAATGCGAGATTTCTCAATCCTCAAACGTATTAAAAGAAAATAAGTATGCTATTGGTATTGAACTTTAATTGTAGAATTTACAGAACATGGTCGTTCATCTCCTTGGTGCAGGTGCACAGAGCTTGTGCAGAAACAGAAATCCTTGACTTGCTTGACCACCCCTGATGCAGATCGAGACATGAATGGAGGAATATATTTTCATATATTTTATGATTTTATTATTATTTTTGGAATTAATTTTAGTAGAATAATTATAGGAGGTTTTAGAGTAGATTTAGACTTGATTTATTAGTTTTAGACTCCTAATAGGTTACCTTATGGGTTAGGCATTATTTTAGTACTTTATTTCTTGTTTTCCAAGTTTTATGGGTGCTATAAAATAGTCCTAAAGTTGTAATCCGAAAATTAGAGTTTTTGATTATTGAATTAATAGAGAATAAAGAAAAAGCTGAGGCTTTCTTTATCTAGGGTTTGTAACCCATTGTTTCTGGTTCTTTTCGTTCGGTATCAATCTCAAGGGTTCATTCGACATCATTTGGTATCAGAGTCTGAAAGTGTGGTAGCATCACACTTAGCCAAGTCAAAAGGTTGACTTAATTATGTTTTGTTACTTTCTTTTATATGTTAATTATGTAAATATTTTTATTTATGTTTACTAACCTATTAACCGAAAATCTACTTGTGTTTTAGTATTGTTTGGTTGTTTTATAGGACTCTCAAGGATAAGGATTAGAGATAGAGGAGATTGAGGATCAAGCTCTTCTTCAATGATTATCCTTACCCATTGACCGTGTTCTACTTGGCTATAAATACAAGACCCAAAGTCAGTTCATACACACGGAAATATACACTCTGAAAGGCTGAAGAAATATAGACTTGAGAGGAGTGTTTTTGTGAGAGAGTTCTCTTTGATTATTTTGTTATTCTCTTATTGTAATCGTTTTCAACATTGTTTTTAATAAGAGAAGTTTATTGTCTACTGACATATTGCTTTGTAGATAAGTGTTAATTCGTTGTCCATTTCTTTTACGTTTTAATATTCCAGTTTGCATTTCTTTGTTGTGCTAGTCTTTGGTGCGATAGCATCGGGACTCACATCGATCCTACGTGCACTTCCTAGCCGCTCCATTTCTTTCAATTGGTATCGAGCTACACTCGACTCTACCGAGTGAGATCCAAGGAAGAGTGGTCATTATGGAAGGACACTTGAGTCAATACCGTCCCCGGTTTTAGATGGAACTAACTATCCCATCCTGGAAAGCTAAGATGCGTCTCTTCATCAAAGCAATTGATGAACGAGCATGGCTTAGTATTATTATTCCATGGTCCCCTCACTAAGGTTGAAATGACAAATAAAGAAAGAAGAAGGTGAAACCTCCGAAAAGGTGTATAGAATTAAACCTGAGGAAGAATGGACCACAGATGAGGTCACTAGTGCAAACTACAATTCCAAGGCTCTTGGTGCTATTTCAAGTCATGTGGATGAACACATGTTTAGACTTGTTTTAAACCAAAATATAGCAAAGAAAGCCTGGGATATTTTGCAAGCTCACTGTGAGGGTGATGATAGTGTCAAAGCTACTAGGTTGAGAATTCTCATGACCAAGTTTGAAAACTTGAGGATGAATGAGTACGAGGACATAAAAAGTTATTACGCTAGAATAAGAGAAATTTCAAATGAATGTCTCTCACTTGGTGAGCCTATTTCAAATGCTAGATTAGTATGCAAAATGTTAAGGACTCATCCTTGATAAGTTCAACATTAAAATAGGCGCCATTGAAGAAGCAAATGACAACGCAACCATGGCTCTAGATACTCTTGTGGGTAAGCTAACCATGTTTGAAATGAACATCTCTATTCGGCAACAACATAAAGCCGAAAGTGTTGCTCTTGCTTCGCTCTTTCTAAAGCATCATCAATTCCAAAAGAAATTGAGGAAATCTCAAATGAAATTGATATTTCAAACTTGGAAAATGAAGATGTTGCTCTTTTGACAAAAAAATTTACTTCTTTTCTTAAAAATAAAAGAGACAACAAATTTCCTTCTAAGAAACCAACTAATTTTGATAAATCAAAAGAGGATAATGAAAGTTCTTTCAAGAAACCCACTAGTTTTTCTAAAAATAGATCGACACGAGTTCGGTGTAGGGCACTGTAAAGGGTTTGGGCATTATGCAAATGAATGTGCCAATACTACGAAGAAAAAGGGGATGAGCCTAAGTGCTACCCTTAGTGATAGTGAGGACGAAGATGAATCGCTAAACTTAGCAATTATGGAAATCTCGCCTCCAAATCATGAACATCAATCGATGTAGCTTCGAGATGTTATCACATCTACTATCACATCTTCGAATCTTTTATAAACCGTTATACCTCTTCACCGAAACGAAGTCGAAAATAAAGAAGAAGATAATGAAGACTATAACGAGCTCTTGGATGCCTATCTTTGAACTATATGCCGATTGGGAAAAGCGTGTTGAAAAGATTGCTTTGTCTTTGAAAAGGTAAGCGAAAAACTCTCTAATGAATTATCTAAAGTTAAAGATGAACCGACAAATGTATCCATTGAAAATGATAAACAAAAAGATTCTATAGCCAAACTTGAAGTCATGCTCACTAAACGTGACATTGAGCTTGAGAAAACAAAACCGAACTCACGAGAGGCCAAGAAAACTTTTGAAAAACGAGAATCTTTGGAAAGGCAACTCTTGATGAGATTCTCAAAGTGAGCAAGTTTTCAAAAACGGGTCTTGGTTTTGAATCGAATTTTTTGAGAGAGGGAGAAAGTAGTTCCTCAAAACCTAAAACTCTTTCTAATCAAAAATCATCAACCAAAAGGAAAAGATTTGTGTGCCATTATCGCTTCTTACCGGGTCATATAAGACCATTACGTTACAAGAGGATTCGTGATGCGGGGAAAGATGTTCCTCGGATGAGTGAACGAATGCTATCACATCACAACTCACATCGCCAAAAAGTCGGTTCGTATGGGTTGAAAAGAAAAACATGGAATGCAAAGTAGTGATTACCTCCCTCAAGAGCGGCATTGCTAGCTCTTGGTACTTCGATAGTGGGTGCTCAAGGCACATGACAGTAATGCCGAATTTCTCACGATTACGTCACTATCAAAGGAGGGAATGTAAATTATGGGGGAGGGGCACAAGGTAAGATTGTTGGAAAAGGTACTTTATGTGTAAATGACATGCCCAAGCCGAAAAATGTTTATCATGTAGAAGGGTGAAAGCTAATTTGATTAGTATAAGTCAACTATGTGATGACAATTTGCATGTCAATTTTGACAAAAATGAATGTAAAGTGTTTGATAACACTAATAAATGTCCTGTTCACCGGAGTAAGGTCTCGGGATAATTGTTACAAGTTTGGTGACAATTTGTCACGCCTTAGCTCCAAAACTAATGAACTTGAATTGTGGCACCAAAAATTAGGGCATGCTAGCTATAGGAAAATAGAAGAACTAGATAGGTTCGATGCTGTTAAACACTTGCCTAAGCTCGACTTTAAACAACCTAGTTTGTGTGGTCCATGTCAGAAGGGGAAGCAAACCAAAGCTTCTCATCCAAAAGTGGATCAAAGTTCCACGTTTGAAATTTTAGAATTAATACATACTGATCTTATGGGACCAATTGAGGTTGAAAGCTTAGGTAAAAAGAAATATTCATTTGTCTGTGTAGATGATTTTTCTAGGTATACTTGGGTGCTCTATTTAAAAGAAAAATCAGAAGCACTCGAAGTATTTAAAGTATGGTATAAAAAGGTGAAAAACTTGTATGGGAAGAAAGTAATCAAAATTAAGTCGATCATGGGCCCGAATATGAGAACACATTGTTCTCAAAGTTTTGTGATTCCAAAGGAATCACCCATGATTTTCAAAGCCCCTAAAACTCCTCAACAAAATGGAGTTGCAGAAAGAAAAAATCGTACGTTACAAGAGATGGCCCGTGTAATGCTTAGCTCTAAGAACATCTCTAAACGATTTTGGGCTGAAGCTCTTAACACTGCATGTCATATAGGAAACAGAGTTTATCTTAGGGTTGGATCAACCATGACCCCTTATGAAATACTCCTAGGTAAAAAACCTACTCTCAAGTACTTTCATGTCTTTGGGTGCATATGCTATGTTCTAAATGATAGAGATTATCTATCTAAATTTGATTCCAAGAGTGACAAAGCTGTTTTTCTTGGATATTCCACAAATAGTCGTGCATATAGGGTTTACAACCTAAGAACTAAAAGCTGTTATGGAATTAATTAATGTTACATTTGATGATACCGCGACCTAAATATAAAATCTCTTGAAGATGATGTCTCGAGATTGTATAGAGACAATGCAGGAAACTTCGAGAATCAAACCGAACAGATACTGACAAAATGGGCTGCGAGAAAACGAGATGCGGTACTAATGCAAGCACATCATCACCTACATCCGAGCAAACAAAATGCAGTGCTGAATGCTGAAGATTACGAATGTGAAGAAGAAAAGTTAGATAGAACTAAAGACATACCCAGCGAGTGCAAAAGAATCACCCAATATCTCAAGTAGTGGGTGATGTAAACGAAAAAATTAGCACAAGGGAGAAGCCTAGGGTCAACTACCGTGAGTTGGGTGGGCTAAGGCTGTGTTGAATCTCAAGTAAACAAGGTTAGTTCATGTTGTTTTGTTTCTAATATTGAACCAAAGAATGTTGTAGAAGCCATGAAAGATGATAATTGGATTATTGCCATGCAAGAAGAACTAAATCAATTTGAGAAAAATGAAGTATGGACTTTAGTTCCTAGGCCTATAGGGGAAATGTAATAGGAACCAAGTGGATCTATAAGAACAAAACCGATGAAAATGGTCAAATTACCAAAAATAAAGCTAGGCTTGTAGCCCAAGGTTACACCCAAGTAGAAGGAATAGATTTTGAAGAAACTTTTGCTCCTTTGCTAGGATAGAATCTATTAGACTTTTACTTGCCATTGCTTGTTACTTGGACATCACTTTACATCAAATGGATGTTAAAAAGTGCCTTCTTGAATGGTGTCCTAAATGAAGAAGCCTATGTTGAACAACCTAAGGGCTTCACTGATCCCCACTTTCCCGATCATGTTTATAAGCTTAAAAAGGCCCTATATGGATTAAAAACAAGCCCCTGAGAGCTTGGTATGGGAGGCTAACCGAACATCTCATACAAATGGGATTTAAGAGAGGTGAGGTAGATAAAACCTTATTTATTTTAAAAGAAAATGTAGGTATATTAGTGGCCCAAATTTATGTTGATGACATTGTATTTGGATCATCTTCCAAAGATATGTTAGACTACTTTGTCACAAGTATGACCACCACCTTTGAAATGAGCATGGTTGGTGAATTAACCTACTTTCTAGGACTTCAAATAAAACAAAATAATGAAGGAATTTTTATATCTCAAAGTAAATATGCCAAAAACTTGGTTAAAAAATTCTCTCTTGACAATGCCTCTCACTTTAAAACTCCTATGGGATCTTCCCAAAAGTTGTGCAAAGATGAAAATGGTGAGGATGTTGACCCCACCTTATATAGAAGCATGATTGGAAGCTTGTTGTACCTTTCGGCCAAGTCGTCCAGGACATCATGTTTAGTGTTTGCTTGTGTGCTAGATATCAAGCTTGCCCCAAATTATCCCACCTTAAAGTGTAAAAAGAATTATTAGATATGTAGGTGGAACTATCAATTTAGGGCTAAGCTATACTCGAGAAACCAACACAAATGCGGTAGGGTTCGGTGATTCGATTGGGCGGGCAACAGCGACGATAGAAAAAGCACTTGGAGGTTGCTTTTATCTTGGAAATAACTTAGTATCTTGGTATAGTAGAAAACAAAAGCTGTGTATCCCTTTCTCTTTGCCGAGTCGGAATATGTGGTGTAGGGAGTTGTTGTTCTCAACTCCTTTGGATGAATCGAGATGATTAAAGATTATGGTCTTAAAAGTAAAATCCTAACTGTTTTTTGTGATAATCTAAGTGCCATAGAAATATCAAAAAATCCTGTTCAACACTCTCGTACTAAACATATTGACATTAGACATCATTTTATTCGTGATCTTGTTGAGCAAAAAATTATTAGCATGGAATCAATTAGCACCGAAAAACGGTTGGGCGACATTTTCACCAAAGCCCTTGATTTTCAGAGATTTTCTACTCTAAGGAAATCTCTGAGTTTATGTGCAATATAATGATGTGATCCCCCGTGTGATCACATCATAACTAACACCTGTACTTTACAATTCTAACAAAAAATAATAATAAAAAAAAAAAAAAAAAAAAATTTTTGCATGATGTATCTCAGTGTGGTCACTTGTATTACATCCTTGTTGTGTTTCCTCTCTGAATTGTGAATCCTTCTTATATAGTAGTCAACAACTGTTGACTCTAACATTATCTTACTAGATGTCTCTTGGTGGGTGCAAAAATAAAAAAAAAAAAATGTGTTTGGGAAACAGCTACTCCACTCATGGTATGAAGTCATTTCAATGTGATCAAAATGACTTCAAGAGAAAGTTTGAATCAAATTGATAAGATCATTCGAAAGAGGGCTATCCATGTGATTAAGAAGAGTGAAAGCTACCCATAAAATATTTTTCCACGAAAAAAATTGTATGTGGAAGCATTCTAGAGGCCAAGCAAGACAAGATTCTGATTCATTGACTTTCTTAGAGGAAATGCGTACCTTGATGTAATCACATACTATGCCACACACATACTGAGATTTATCCTTCACATTTGTGCAAAGTATGCATAATTAGTTTGTAGATATTTTTTTTCGTCTTCCTGGCCCTTGGTGAAAATCTCAATCAAATGCTTTTCTATCTCAAATTAATTTGTGTTAAATTAATTTTATGCTCAACGAAATTACCTAAAATTTTTTAATGTCCACATATTTAGGGGGAGTATAAGTCTGTGATTTTTTAATCTATGGTATTTACTCTATCTAAATCTTTGATTTTTATCCTTATCTTCTATCTTTATCATCTTAATCTCCAAAGTAGTGAAGAAGTCTCAAATAATGCCATGTATTCTAACCGGCCAAAAGGGAATTAGGGCAGTTCAGTTCAATCTCAACTAAAACTACATTAAGTACCCTAAGTCTACTAGGAGTTAATGATGTGCTATCACATCAAATAAATACCCTCTCTCCCTTCTTAATAAACCCTCACCGGCATTAAGAAAACAAAACCCTTAGAAATTCCTTTTCATTCGCCCTGTTTGTCTCTCTGATCATGGCATCCCCGTCGAAGCCCCCTTCTCCTACTACCGACCGCTCACCGCCTCCATCTCCGGTGGCTCCAACCGATACCTCGGTAGAACTGTTCGTCGACACCGAAGCTTCACCTGTGTCAATGTCGCTCCCCGGTGCTCAAGACAATGCCATAGATGCTGACAATCCAGGGGATTTGAAGTCAGTAGGTGCAATGGTTGGGCTAGCTCGTGGCCCTAACTGGTCCTTGCGACAGAAAGGTTTTTCCCCCAACATGGGGGAATATACTCCTAAGGTACGCCCTAACATGGCCGAACCTGATTTTATTGAAGATGATGATGAGGAGTTTGATCCTTCTGTTGATCTCAAAAGAAAGAGAGGAAAAGCAAAATCTAGTGGAGTCCGGAAGCTCGTCGGGTAAGCCTATGTCTCGTAAGAGAAAGTATGAGTGTGGGTTAACGGTTTATTCAAGTGATTCTCGTGAAGAGGACTACGATGAAGAAGATGTGGAAGCATACCAAGTGGTGTCAAGAAGGTCTCAATCTAGAGGTTGAGGAGTTGAAAGAAGGCGAGGATATTATTGAGTACATAATCGGGATTTGGGAGATGCCTTCCCAATTGTGGCGCTTTGAGGATCTTCAAGCTAGAAGGATGGCCTTATCTCAATTGTCCCCGATCGTGATGCCCCGGATGTTACTTGCATCTCAAATCCCATCTCCTCATGCTAACTCCCCTCAAGCTAGATCTTCTCCAGAAATTGGTACTCGGGAGTTCATTGGAACAGATGAAATTGAAGAAGGTGCGAGGATGAACATATTCCCCTGCAAGCTCTTTTGGATTTGCGAAAGGGAAGGGCAAAATGAGGCAAGCAAAGGTCAAGGCTGCTAGTTCTATATTCGCACAAGCGTCGACATTGGTTCGACGATGATGAAGCCGAGGATGATACCTTTAAGCTTGGGAGAGATGAGCTAGAAACGAGAGAAAAGGGATCTTCTGGCTGATGTAATCACATCTAGACCCTCACCTAGAAGGAGCTTGAGACTTTCTCGGTCCCTCCAAAGCTGATATGCCTAAGCCAAGGCATACCCCAAGTCCTAAGTCCACTCCAAGGAAGGTAAGCTCCCTCTCACCTGAAAAATTTATGTCTAAGTCTGTGAAAGAGAGGTTTGAGTTCTTTAGGAAAAAGGGTTTCTTGGTGGAAAGGGTTATTGACCATACCTTTGAGGATGTTGGTATGAAACGGTATTTAGAGGAAAAAGGCCTGCTTTTACGTGTCTTACCCAAACAACTATTATCCTTCACTTGTAAGTGAGTTTTATGCGGGTTTAGTTCAGGCTATTCAAGACCCTAGAGATGTTGGGTTTGAAAAGGTCAAAGTTCGTGGCACTCTCATTAATTTTTCTCCTGCCTTGATTAACATATTTCTTCATGCTCCCAGTCCTCACATCCTTCCTCCTATGGCTCATAAGGATGAAATTGCCAATACCATAACAAATGGCCTTGATCCTTCGTGGCACTCTCAGTTCAAGTGCACAATGCTTACTTCGTTGTGTAGCTTTTTGTTTAAAATTTCTACTTTTAATTGGAAGCCCTCCTCAAATAAAAACATTGTCACTGTGTCACATGCTGATTTGATTCATAGGATATTCACTGGTCAAGTTTTTAATCTTGGTGAAGTGATATTTGGGAGTATAGTACGGTTCGCGAGAAAGGAGTTGCCATCGATCTTCCTTTTCCTTGTTTAATAACTGGTCTGTGTGTGAGGCAAGGGGTTGAAATATTACGTTCTGATCGTATTTGTGAAAAGATTGAACCATTTGGCATTCAACCTGTGTTAGAGTGCACTAGACGCACTGTCGACTTGCCTGTAGCTTTTCCTGATGACCCAGTTATCGATGCACAAGATGGTGATGAAGATGAGCACGCTGATGCTAGTGAAGATGAGCCTACATCTCCACTCTCACAAGATGATCAAGTTCAAATGGTGACTGATGAAATTAAGTTTTTGGAGAAAACAATGCTTCTCTATAGGGTGCAATTCAAGGAAATGGCCACGAGAAGGAACAAGATGCTAGCTTATCGTGAACGTCTTTCTGGTCAAAAAGGGGGAGCAAGCTCAAGCAATATTTACAGAGATATAAGTTCTGATTTCAGGTGGGAACTTCTAGCAAAAACACAAGCAGAAGTAGAAGGAAGGCAAGGGCAAGGCTGGGATCGTGGCGTCAATGATGATTGAAGCTTTTTACTTTTATCGTATGGTTATGTTTTTAAAAACAGTTTTTAATTTCTTGCTTCTTAGGAACAATGGTATTTTGCTTTGCTTGGTTTAGTTTGTTTTGGACACATTTTGGACATGGTGCTTTATGTTTTTTTTGCTAGTATTTAGGGGGAGCATTCGAGCTCTCCATTTCGTATCTTGGGTTTACGAATTTAATTATGGTTTATATATATTGTGCTTGAGATTTATTTTTGAACAGAAAGCAACAAAACAGGGGGAGATTGAAAGTGTGGTAGCATCACACTTAGCCAAGTCAAAAGGTTGACTTAATTATGTTTTGTTACTTTCTTTTATATGTTAATTATGTAAATATTTTTATTTATGTTTACTAACCTATTAACCGAAAATCTACTTGTGTTTTAGTATTGTTTGGTTGTTTTATAGGACTCTCAAGGATAAGGATTAGAGATAGAGGAGATTGAGGATCAAGCTCTTCTTCAATGATTATCCTTACCCATTGACCGTGTTCTACTTGGCTATAAATACAAGACCCAAAGTCAGTTCATACACACGGAAATATACACTCTGAAAGGCTGAAGAAATATAGACTTGAGAGGAGTGTTTTTGTGAGAGAGTTCTCTTTGATTATTTTGTTATTCTCTTATTGTAATCGTTTTCAACATTGTTTTTAATAAGAGAAGTTTATTGTCTACGACATATTGCTTTGTAGATAAGTGTTAATTCGTTGTCCATTTCTTTTACGTTTTAATATTCATTTGCATTTCATTTGTTGTGCTAGTCTTTGGTGCGATAGCATCAGGACTCACATCAGTCCTCTGTGCACTTCCTAGCCGCTCCATTTCTTTCAGAGTCCTGGACGAGGGTATCGATATTGATGGCCGAACAAGGGCGTAGTGTTCATGGCGGAAAAGATGTTCGTGGAAGGAACCGTGGAGCGGATTCCAATCAAGACGTTCATCATCGCAAACGTGGCATACGTGATATTGAGGTAGACGAAGTGCGAAAGCAGATTCAACAACTCCAGAACTTTCAGGTGCGTGTGGAGCATCCACCGATAGGTTCAGATTCGGATTTATCATCCGAGGACATGGAGTTTCATGAAGGGGTCACTCCCTTCAACCAGGGTAACGAAATTGGGTCCAGGAATGCTGCAGATCCTTCAAGGGATATCGAGGCAGAAATCGAGAGTCCGGGGATTGAAGGTATGGCATACCCCGATGTATTTCGCGTCCCGTTATCTATCGTTACTGCTGAAAGGGTTTTTGATGATCCATCATCACCCTTTGTTTTATTAGACAGTATTGATCAGTTTGTTGATTGGTCAAAACCTCCGATTATTGACATGTGTGACTGTGATATTTGTCAATTGGAAAGGTCATACTCGGTTGATCGAAAAACACCTTGTTCAAAATTTCCGTCAGATGAATTATCGAGGAATTTTGGGTTCGTTAAGTGTTTTTATCTGTATGAAGATCCTTTCGATTGGTTGTTCTCCGGTCAGATTTGTCATCATCAGACTGTCAAGAAATTGTTATTTGAAGATTGTGTTACATATTTTTGGGCTGATTGGATGGATTTAGTGAAAAGCAATCGTAAGTATACAGTGCGTCGACGGTATAAGGGTAAATTTCTTGTTGCGGATGTTGACTCGTGGTCGAGTCTTTTCAAAGAAGGGAAGAATGATCTTTGATCGAGACATGAATGGAGGAATATATTTTCATACTCCCTTCGTCCATTTACTTACTTCACACTTTCTATTTTGGGCGTCCAAATACATACTTCACACTTTGTTTTTTACCTAAAAAGGAAACTTTATATCATTAAAATATTAACCCTACCCCACTCATTCTCTCTCCTACATTATTTTAATACTCACAACACCATTATAATTTACTATTCCCTCCACTCATTCTCTCTCCTATTTTACTTTCACACTCACAACACTTTCAATATAATACTCCCTCCTTAATTTACGTGACTACAGTAACTGTGAAGTAATAAATTGGACGGAGGGAGTATATTTTATGATTTTATTATTATTTTCGGAATTAATTTTAGTAGAATAATTATAGGAGGTTTTAGAGTAAATTTAGACTTGATTTATTTGTTTTAGACTCCTAATAGGTTACCTTATAGGTTAGACATTATTTTAGGACTTTATTTCTTGTTTTTCAAGTTTTATGGGTGCTATAAAATAGTCCTAAAGTTGTAATCCGAAAATTAGAGTTTTTGATTATTGAATTAATAGAGAATAAAGGAAAAGCTGAGGCTTTCTTTATCTAGGGTTTGTAACCCATTATTTCTGGTTCTTTCGTTCGGTATCAATCTCAAGGGTTCATTCGACATCAACCCCTTTCTTCCTGCATTCTTCATTTCAGGTTTGATCATCCTTCAGGATATAACTTTTTATTTTTCTAATATGAAACAAATATTGAAAGGATTTGTGAAATATGATCATTAAGAAGATTCTTTTAGTTCACTTGGTTGTTTTCCCATTATCCTGGCTCCTTTCCTTTGTAGTTTACCTAACTTAGCCATAAACTCTACTCCACGTACTCGTTCATTACCTTGCTTTTATGACGTAGCGGAAGACTTGATAAAAGATTAATCACAGAATTTCGCTCGAGAAATTCAGTGATCAATCGACAATTTTCGCTCGAGAAAATTGAAGAACAATGATTAATATCATAAAACGGCAAAACTACCTTTCAAACCCTAGAACAAAGTATAAATAAGTCTGCAAAAACCCTAATTCGAAATAACCCTAAAACAATCAAAATGACGAAAATATCCAAAAACTAGAAAAGCTGATAGAAAACTTCGTCGGGCCTTTTGAGGCCTTTAACGCGGTTAAAATATTGCAGACAAAGACACATATCTGTTTGATAACTAGCTAATTACTATCCTGGTGGAGAGCTTTTTAATCTTTTGGACAGTCAGCCATTGAAGGTCTTGAAGGAAGATGTCGTAAGGTAATAAAAGTATTTATAATTTATGTAAAATCAATTTTACCGTGCACACGCAGTTAAAACTTTTGAAAATTAAATTATAGCACCACAGATTAAATAAACAATTTAATCAACAGTAGGGGATTTATTGATCAAGTCAAGAACGTACCAATAAGCCAATAGCAAAACCGAAAGCAAGGAACAAGATCAGGAAAACAGACAAAAACAATGAAACAAACGATTAGAAAACTTATCGTGATTTGATCGAGTCGCCTTAGGAAGACTGTCCTAAGAGAAAATATTGCCCCCAATTGGTGCAACTCAGGTACAGGCAAATTTCTCCGAGGATAAAACGATCACGGATTACGTACCACAAAGCAGCACCCAGGTAGGTAATCACCGGCGGTCCTATCTCAGTCGCCTTGAATCTCACGAACGAATCTCTATGAACGGGGAGTAATCAACAATGAAAGAAAGCAAGAGAATAGGGTTTCTCTTCTAATCTCTCATGTGTAAAACGGCTGGAGGAAGAGGAATATAAATACATGTGGTCAAATTAGGTTTTAGGCTTAATAAAACCTAAAAACCAGCTCCAATTCGGCCCAGGAATTTCACTTACCCGACGCCAGCGCGGCCGCCCTCGAGGCTTGCGCGACCGCGCTAGAGCCGAGCTTTTTGGGAGGAGTCACGGTAGACCCGGCGCGGCCGCCCTTGGGCTTGGCGCGGCCGCTCTCCTTGGCGGTGTTTCCAACGTGAAATTCCCCTTTGCCAAATTCAATTCAAGCCAATTACCCTCCAAGGTCATATGACTATGAACTTATATACCACATAAATCAAAATTCCAACAATCCCCCACAAGTTCATAGAAATATGACGTGTACAGATTGTCCATTGCCATGCTTTCAATAATGGTACCTTCCGGCTTGAACCATTACCTATGTTATCAATGCAAACCTCCACAGACCGGATGAACGGGTGTCTTGAATCGATGCCTTTGGATGTAGAGGCCTTTCTTTGGTAACAAACACGACAAAAGCTATGATAGGCCCTCTATCGAACACTTGACGCTTATAAGCCATACGTCTCGATCCTCTATCATGAGTGCTTTCAAGGAATAACCTGAATTCCTCTAGTTGCGGCCAATAACAACACTCACTTAGCTGGGCATCTCAGAAGATATACTGCTAGCATCTTGTCTAAAAGACTTGATCCCATTCAAAGTTCCAAACTTTTACTTTATTAGCACCAACGAGCACCTCTAGGCTATTCAGGGGATAGACTCAGACATGCAACATGTCAATCTATTATTAGGTGCTCCGACTCACCCCACAGCTTGTTATTACCACATTGAATCTCCTTTGTGGGATCTCCACTCAGGTAGATTGAGTTGCCACTGCGTTTGAATCAGACGGGGTTCAGACCCATCCCCAACCTAGATTTTTGAACTAGAGCAAATTCTAGCCCTTTGGTTAAAGGATCAGCTGTGTTATCCTTGGTACCAACATAATCAACAGCTATCACCTTCCAGACACAAGATCCCTTATAGATTTTAATCTAATTTGGGTGTGTCTCCTAGTTTTACAGTTGTACTTGACACTTTTCAGTTTCTCAATTGTGGCAGTGTTGTCACAATGTACAGAGATAACAGGCATGTTGCAACTCCGTCTAATTCAAACGCAGTGTTGTCACAGCTTGTTATTACCACATTGAATCTCCTTTGTGGGATCTCCACTCAGGTAGACAACAGAGTTTGTTTGGTCGACCTCCAGGCGACTGCAGCTCCGCCTAAGGTGAAAACATACCCCGTACAGCCATAACTCCCGGAGTTATAGGCAATCCGGCTGCATCACTATATCCTTCAAGAACAAGGATATTTTCCGTAATGCAGCCCAAGGGAAATCGTTCCCTTCAAGTACTTGAGAACTCTATCAAGAGCTTCCCAATGTGCTTTGCTTGGACATTGAGTATATCTAGCCAACCTAGTAACCGAGTAGAATATATCCGGTCTAGTACAATTGGCAAGATACATCAAACTTCCAATAATTTGAGAATATCTCAACTGAGCCATCGGTACTCCACTTTCATTCTTAGTAAGTGCAGCTGAGGGATCATATGGAGTCTTAGCTACTTTGCAATTCTTATAACCAAATTTCTCAATTACACTTTCGGTATAATGAGATTGCGATATGGTTATGCCACTAGTTGAACGAGTCAACTTAAGGCCAAGAATCACACTAGCTACTCCCATATCCTTCATCTCAAACTTACTTTTCAAGAATTCCTTAGTAGTTTTAATTATCCTCATATCCGTTCCAAACAACAGAATATCATCGACATACAGACATAAGACAATACTACTATCACCAATACTCTTGCTATAAACGCACTTATCAAACTCATTAGTAACAAAGCCAAACGATGAGACAATTTTATCAAATTTATCATGCCACTGCTTAGGGGCTTGTTTGAGTCCATACAAGGACTTAACAAGTTTACAAACCTTTCTCTCATTGCCAGAGGCCTCAAAACCTTCAGGTTGATCCATATAAATTTCTTCCTCTAGATCGCCATGAAAGAAAACGGTCTTAACATCCATCTGATGGATAGGAAGATCATATACAGAGGCCAATGCGATAAGTATTCGGATTGTAGTCATTCTAGCAACTGGTGAATAGGTATCTGTAAGTACCCAAATCTGGCTCATGCCTTCCGGTTAAATTTTCCGGCAATTCCGATAATTTTCCCGGTAATTCCCCGGACTTTCCTGGAGTTCCGGAACAATTCTGGAACTGTTTCAAATCAATTAAGGGCTGAAGGGGAAGCTTCCTAATTAAGAAACACGTTTTTCTTAATTAGGAAATGTTCTAGAATTTTCCACCTTGCATGATTCTAGAAACATGCTGAGTCACAAGGGATAATGCCGCACGGCTGGATTAGCCAAGGGTCTCTGGCCGCACGGCTTCATTGGCGATTTCCAGACTGCCTATAAATAGAGCCCTCCTCTACCCATTTTACATACGAAAAACACACACCACACTCCATATTCAGACTCAAGAACACTCCTCAAGACTGCCGGGAATCCCAAGGGTTGAAGAAGCAAGCCAAGAAGCCTCCTCCCTCCTCCTTGAAGATCTAGAAGTTGGTCCTTCCACCTAGCTCCACCAAAAGAAGAAGAGGCCACCATTGGTAACCTCTCACTCCCTAAACTTGCATCCTAATTGCTCTATATGATTTAATTGCTCATTGCATTTCATATCTTGTTATTATCTTTGCTTGAGACTTGGCATTCATAGTTAAAGATCATATCTTTATACCCCATTTCCCCCTTTGCATGCATTAGGCATCCCTTGCCATTAAAGATGTAATCTTTTGAATCAAAGGTGCATCCTTTGCACCTAAAAACCTATTTTTACATAAAAATGCCAACTTCATGCATCCTTTGCATATAAAAATCCAATCTTTATGATAAAAATGCATCATTTGCACATGAAATCCTTTTTCAAGCATCCTTTGCATTAAAGATCATATCTTTATCCTAAATTAGCATCCCTTGCTTTTTAAAAATGCAATCTTCATGCATCCTTTGCATATTTAAATCCCAATTTCTTCATAAAAATGCAATCCTTTGCATAAAAATCATGTCTTTAAGCATCCTTTGCAAATAAAGATCACTTCTTTAAATCAAATGCATCCTTTGCAACCCAAAAATGTCATCTTTTCACTAAAAATGTCATTTTTACATGCATTCCCCCATATCCCCATTAGCAACCTTGGAACGGACCGGTGTAAAAGATTCTATCTTTACATCCTAAATTAGCATCCCTTGCTTCTTAAAAATGCAATCTTCATGCATCCCCTTTGCATATTTAAATCCCAATTTATTCATAAAAATGCAATCCTTTGCATAAAAATCATGTCTTTATGCATCCTTTGCAAATAAAGATCACTTCTTTAAATCAAATGCATCATTTGCAACCCAAAAATGTCATCTTTTCACTAAAAATGTCATTTTTACATGCATTCCCCCATATCCCCATTAGCAACCTTGGAACGGACCGGTGTAAAAGATTCTATCTTTACATCGTTTCTTCCATTAAAGGTTTCATAATTTCTTTAGAAAGGGACAACCTTAAACCCTATATCTCCGATTATCACTTAAGACGAGTATGAAGCATCTATATGAGCTCGACCGTCTTAAAGTGTAGGATTGATGGGCTAAGGACATTCCTTCCTAAAGAACCTCATTTTGTGACTATAAAAGAGAGTCATTCTCTCGATCATGCACAGTCCCGAGGTTAAAAATGCAATGATCACAAGTCCAAGATGAGGACGGGATCATAATCCCGAATACATAAAATTCCAAGGAATCCCGAGCGACAACCACTAAATGGTTTGTACGTCCGGAAGACGACTTGGGACATTCCCTCCCCCTATTTTCAAACACATGCACACAAGAAAGCACGCAAGCAAGCATGTTTAATGAAATCTTGGGAGACTTGCTCCGGCAAGGCACCTTGGGTGAACAACGATCCATTCTTCCCAAGGGGTAACTTAACCTCCGAACCCATAAAACATTTTTTTTCAAAGTTTTGAGGTAATCAAAATGGCGTGGCGACTCCGTTTTTCAAATTAAACCGGATGTCTTCAAACTCGTGTGAATTTCCAATACACAAAATTTGGGGCACACATTCACAATTTGGCGACTCCGCTGGGGAAATCCCAAAGGAGAAAAGCTTTTATTTTCAAAACAAAAATCGATACTAGGTATATAGGTGGAAACCATTTAACCTTCCTGTATCGCTTCCTAACCCGGGGCTTGGGATAACCGGTGATTTAACAATCCCACGTACCAGTATCCCTTTTCGAAAAAAAATTTTGAAAAATAAAAGAAAGCTTTTCCCTTTGAGCGGGTTAGACTCCTGTCGCTGATTTCATTAATCGTGCTTGCTTTCTTTGTTTTGCATTGCATCATTTGCATCTTGGAATATGTGCATACTTTGAACGGGAAACAACCCGAAAATAGCAAAGGAGTGGAACCTGGAAAATTGATTCATGCAGTCGTACGGCTCAATCCTCCTTGGATTCTGACCGGGCGGCCTCAGTGGCAATTCCACCAGGAAAAATCAGGGTTAATCTGGCAGTCCTAGCAGCTTGGGGCTACTCAGCTCCATGGTGGCGGGGCTCCCGAGAAAAATTTACGTGCTTACGTGTTGCATTCTCCCCGGCCCGAAAATCATTCCTTTAAAACACATTTCATGAAAATCTCTGTTTTAACTCAAAAAGGAACATTTTTAGGAGACCGCACACTACGCGCACCTGATATATCCTGTACACTTTGCACGCACGTCCTTCAAACCCGGGGTGGTTCCAGTGCGATCACGGACACCTTACGATGCTCCCGGGCGCGCACGGAATCATTCCAACCTCCCCATGGCAGCCAGTGTCGACCAATGCACAGTCCGTGTCACACGTTTCAAAAAACCGTGACTTTTTGGTTGGTTTTTGGTCTAGTCCGTGTCATATAGTCCAGTTGCATACCCTCGTAAAGGTCAAGCCTTAGTTCATAACGGAAGCCAAGATTTTCGCTCAAGCGGAACTCTGCCAAAATTCCGACAAGGAAAAATTGGTAGGATCTTGACTCCGGCATTGACTTTGACCGTGACCCGCATGGAATGCGTAAGAGTCGAGACCGAGTCTTTGCCAAGAGAAGTTCAAAGATCTTTCGCTCAAGCGAAGCTCTGTCAAAATTCCGACAAGGAAAAATTGGCAAGATCTTGACCCGGCATTGACTTCAATTATGACTCACGCCCGGCGTATGCAACGAAGTTCAATGTGACACTGTGTCATCCGGCTTTTACCGCCCAACCCATGCCTATTATCTTCTCGGACATTACCGAAAAGTCAAAACGTCAATCGCGCAAGCGAAATTCTGCCGAAATTCTATCAAGGCTGAAAGACGAGACTTTCCCGGTATTGCCTTGACTATAATTCGCATCGCTCGTGCGTTAAAAGTTCCTATGACCCACTAGACTCGTTAGGAGCGTTCTTCTCTCTCGGTCGGTGGGATCCGCGTGCCCTATAGGACCCTCGCCCGGGGCTGTCCACCCTGGGAGGTCGAAATACAGGTGGAATACGAGGGGCTTATTGACATAGTGACAGAACCCACTGATCCAGGATCTAGAGTAGTTGCGAAAAAGAAGGGCAAACCCCCTTTTCCAACCAAATAGAAATTAATAAAAGACATGATTTTAAGTAAACTTGAACAATTAATGTAATCATAATTGCATGGTCCTATCTCTGATATCCCTAATCGAGACCTCCTCGGTCCGATTTTCAATTTTCCTGTCTCGACCTTTCATGGTCAAATCCCTAATCGAGACCTCCTCGGTCCGATTTCCAATTTTCCTGTCTCGACCTTTCATGGTCAAATCCCTAATCGAGACCTCCTCGGTCCGATTTCCAATTTTCCTGTCTCGACCTTTCATGGTCAAATCCCTAATCGAGACCTCCTCGGTCAGATTTCTAATTTTCCTGTCTCGACCTTTCATGGTCAAATCCCTAATCGAGACCTCCTCGGTCCGATTTCCAATTTTCTTGTCTCGACCTTTCATGGTCAAATTCCTAATCGAGACCTCCTCGGTCCGATTTCCAATTTTCCTGTCTCGACCTTTCATGGTCAAATTCCTAATCGAGACCTCCTCGGTCCGATTTCTGATTTCCCTGTCTCGACCTATGGTCAAATCCCTAATCGAGACCTCCTCGGTCCGATTTCCAATTTTCCTGTCTCGACCTTTCATGATCAAATACCTAATCGAGACCTCCTCGGTCCGATTTCCGATCTTCCATCTCCCGACCTTTCATGGTCAAATCCTTAATCGAGACCTCCTCGGTCCGATTTTCGATTTTCCTATCTCGACTTTTCGCGGTCAAATCCTTAATCGCGACCTCCTCGGACCGATCTCCAATTTCCAATCTTGACCTTTCAAGGTCTCATCTTTTCCGATCAATTAGGATTAGGAGAAAATGTGTTTTAAGCAAAACTCAAAGCGATAAGTGCATGTTACTTGAGCCTTCAGCCCAAACACTTACCTTCAAGTCTAAACCTTACCTATCCCCGAGTTTAAACCATGTCTATCCCTTTCCCGCAGCGAGAAAGAAGTGGGCGAGAATACCGGACCAGCAGCTTTTCAGTGCAGGAAACCTTAGGTTCAGACAGTTCGGCAGAATCATCAGTTTTGTCAGCTCAGAGAGTCAGAATGGCAGATTTGACAGAAAGCGGTGAGGGTGCAGGAAATCAGATGGTTAGGAAGGAAGAGTTAGTCCTAGCTTTGGAAAATGCCCATAAGGTTCATGAGGAACAGCAAGCCATGCTTATCGACGCACTCCGTCGTCATGGAGTTCAGGTAACAGTTGAATCGAACGGTTCTCTGGTGGTGGTCGAAGATGAGACTTCAAAAACAGTGATTTCAGTCCCTTCATCCTATAACCAAGACCTTCCATCCTGTAACCAATGCCCTCCTCCATCCACATATGATCCCTTGCCACGGACCACTCCTCCTCAGTCCTTTCCAACATCCCAGCTCATCAGGGCCCCATCGCCCTCAGCTCCTCAGAACGGATTGGGCTTCACCCCACCTATCTCTCAGTTCCAGCAATACCTGCCAGATTATGCTCCAGCTTCACATAATCAGTTCGAGCTATGTGGCTATGTTCTGAAGCCACTATACCCACCTGAATGCAAGCATGAGTTGCCATAGTATGATTCAAGTTTTCAGCTATCACCTACCGGACTTAATGAATTCGGCCGTCAGTTTCACCAGTCTGCTACTATGGTTCCCTCTGCTGATAAAAGTCCTGTTGCGAGTTCCAGTAACTCGAGAGTTCCCATTGACCCCCATGTGGCAATATTGATGGAGCAAGTGAAACAGATGCAAGAAAAGCTTGACCTCATCAATACTCCCTTGACCCAAGATGTCGAACCAGGCAAGGAAATGACTCCACCAAGCATAACCCAATGCCACCAGCACCAAACAGCAACCGTACCCAGCTCAGCACCAGTCCCTCACAAAGGAAAGAGTGTCGTAGCCTCCTTCAGACAAATCCAACAATGGAACCAATTGGACAATGGAAATCCGAGTCTTGAGAACAACAATGTCTCCCGAAAACTCCGCTCCCTTCATTATGACAACATGGAGATGCCTTTAAGCAAGATGCTGGAAAAGCTGATGAAAGAAAAGCTGATAAACCCACTGGAGAATTGGAAGCCCAAGAACCCCAATGTTCAAGTGGATGAGTCTAAGCATTGTCTTTTCCATCAATACCCAGGGCACGACACTGATGATTGCTGCTATTTGAGGCATGAGATCCAGAAGTTGATAGAAGATGGGAAGCTCGAGAACCTCCATGGGCCAAAAACAGAAAGTTATGGTAAGAGGTCGATTCAGGAGGTGCAAGGTCAGAAACGTCAGCCTGATGATTTTGGGATACCCATGAGCAGAGTTTTCGACGATTTGGTGAAACGAGCCCTTCTCACACCTCTCGAGAATTATAAGCCGAGAAACCCACGTAACATTGACAGGGCCAAGTTCTGCGAATACCACAATTATTATGGTCACATGACAGACAAGTGTTTGAATCTGAAGAAAGAAATTCAATGGTTGATCTACGAAGGAAAACTCAAGCTCCTGGCGGTCCCAACCGGCGTAGAGTAGCTAGACTAGGGTCTACCTATCCTTAAGCAAGATTAAAAAAAAAAAAAAAAAGTCTCTCAGTCAACCTTCGTAGGTTCTAGTACTTTTCTCTTTCAATCAAGTCCTCCTCGGACATTTGTAGTTAAGCTTCAATCTTCTATAAAAGAGTCTTCTTCTTTTCTTGCTAGACTTAAGACATTATTTGCACACCTACATTACATTTAATGAAATGGTTTTATTTTATATGATCACTTGCATTGCTCAACAAATAATCTCTCAAAATAATTAACATTCTGATTAATTAGTGTGAGAAAGTCAACTAATGCCTTCCCCATACACTTTTCTTACCTCCTAAAAGGCCTTCATCAAGCCATACACTTCCCAAACCATGTCCTCACCATCACCTTGACCAAGTCAACGACGGCGACATCGTCAAGGGACAACAAAAGGCCACTCAGCTTCGAAAGATTGACCCTATGTCGAATACAACCTAGGAGCTTGCCTTAGACCTTAAGGGTATCAAGAAAGTTCAAGCAGGGGCTCGCCTTGGCCCTCGGGTGCTTAAAAAGAAAAAAATCTTAGTGCAAAAAGAGTAATGCCCAGCTAGGCTGAAAATCCCAAAAAAAGGGCGGTCTAGTCAAAAAACAGGATTGCACATAAAAATAAAAGAAAATGAGGCCAAGGACCCAGCATCGCCCATCAAAAGCTTGACGGACAGGCAAAATCAAAGCTCAGAGAATGAAAGTTGTCGATAACAATGGGGCGGTCGAAGCAAAGCCAGAAGCATTTCATAAGCCTGTAGGCACGTGCAAATCCTTTCTCCCCCAATGAAAGAGGAAGAAATCAGAAGCAGTCGTCCAAGAATGACTTGGTCAAGGAATCATCCCGAGGCCCATGCCTCATCATCCAATCTTCTCATCCGAGCCTTTTCACTAAAGGAACCACAAATCCCAGTTCAGCCGAGGCCGAACTACGGCGACCTGAGCTCCTCACAATGAGGGGAACCTAGGCAACCAGAAATGGTCCGGTCACAAGCATATTCAAATCCCAGAGAATTCGGTCTCATCAAATAACCTCTCCCATAAGCATATTCAAATCCCAGAGAATTCGGTCTCATCAAATGACCTCTCCCATAAGCATAGTCAAATTCCAGAAAATCTGGTCTCATTAATGATCTCTCCCATAGACACAGTCAGATCCCAGAAAACCCGGTCTCATCAATGACCTCTCTATACACAAACCTTTCTTTCACACCAGCCAACCTTGATCCGCGAAACTGGTTGACTTTCTCCTCATGATTAATAAGAATGTTTTTTTTTCAAATCGAGATTAGTGGTTGAATAACCCGAACATTAATAAAGGGTTTTAAGCAATCTTGTGATCATTGTAAATAAAACAAGTTTTCAGATGTCTTGACAAGTCTTCCTTTTCTACATCTTAGGAAAAATAGTGCTAAACACTGATTTTCTGTCAGCAGGGGCTTCCATACACTTTTGCAAACCCTTCTACGCTTATACTCTCTCAAAAGAGTCAAACCCAAAGCGAGTTTTGTGCCTACATCGAATAAGGCCATCGAAATAACACAAA
Organism: Adenophora triphylla var. japonica; assembly: GCA_022495995.1. NCBI lineage: Eukaryota > Viridiplantae > Streptophyta > Magnoliopsida > Asterales > Campanulaceae > Adenophora > Adenophora triphylla. Next base: position 231,149 of record JAFEMH010003836.1, read on the forward strand.
ATCGGGATCTATTCCCACCTTTCGAAAAATATTCCCCTGCATGTATATATCTTCCTAAAATTCTTCTCTTCGTCCACATCTCCTTAAGGTTGACTGAGCGACTAAAGAAAATGAGGAAGTAAATACGGAAGGATAGGTTTTTCCCTTTCCTGCTACAATTCGTATTAGGGCTGCCTCGAAACTCTGCAAGGTTGGGACTTTGTCAAAGCACTCCTTTAAACTGGGGCTTCTTTAGCCATTTTTGGGGTTCGCATCGGGTTCTTCACTAGGTCCCTATATGGATTCAGTTTTGTTCGGATCAACCTCAGGATCACTTCCGCAGTACCAATCAGATTGGGATTTTTGCTAGGTCATCAGATTGGGGCTTCACCAAGTCACTTCTTCGTAACCTAAAACTTCGCCTACTCAGTTCATCCAACCGGGGCTTTGCCAAATGAAAGGATCTTTCCTTGCTTTAATAAGACATGGGGCTTTGCAGAAAGTTTTCCCTTAGATCGGGGCTTCGATAAGTCACGTCCACCTCTCGAAGAGAGGTTTGGTCACTTCGACATCTGTTTTAGTCTTTGGTTGTAAAAGCCTGTCAGCATCAGCTTCAAATGCCAGAGTGTGAGAGAGGAACATTCATCGAGACCCGAAGTTTAAACCCAGTCTCAGCCCAAGAGGGAATTCTAGTCCACGTTGACAACATCTCAGCAACAACAGTAGTTCAATCCACACCCAAGTGATATGACCCCACTTGCTTGAAACCCGTCTTAAACAATTCCCAAACACATTCCATATGTACATCCTGACCCAGTCCCTAACATTGTTTCCAAGAAAAAAAATCACCCCTAGGCTCAAGTAACGTGCCAATTGCTAGTAATAACATTTTCTCCTAAAAGCGCCTCCGTTACCTCCGTTATAACGAGATAACACCAGGCGACAGTCTCCTAATTGTCAAAAATCCAACTTTAGCTACCTCTATCATAGATTGAGGAGTAGGCTCGAGTTTTCCAGCTATAGCTACCTCTATAGTGACGTAAGCTTTAGCTTCCTCAAGTGACAACCTCCATTAATTGTCAAAACCCTCAAGGATCCTAGACATCGTTCCTAACCTATCTAGTGATGCTTGAACTACGATCAAGGCTTGATTCCTCTAGGATACGTAGGTAGCCTTTCATAAAGGTCCAGCCATCCGACCACATTGGTCACCTTTTTCCATTCCTTAATTGTGCGTAAGCTTTTCGCAAAGGTATAGCCATCCGACCGCTATGGTCACCCCTCTTCCTTCGTCATTCCTCCGTGGTAAGATAGATTTTCATAAAAGTCCAACTATCTGACCATATTGGTCACCCCTTTTATTTGGCACATTCCTAGTAAGATTGGCCGTTTGACCTCCTAGGTCACCCCGTTTCCATTCTTATATTAAGGGACCAATATCTCTTCGCTATTCCCCTGGTGGGATCAAGTATGTGACCTCTTTGGTCACCCAATTCCAACCCGTGTCGGCAATTTCAGTCCAATTCCAAAGGTTCTGTAAAGTACAGTTCAGGCTACCTATGTCACGCGACAAACCTAGCCACTTGGCATACTAAGTCGTGCGACATACTTAGCCCATGTGGCTGGATTTTACAATTTTGCCCCTGAAGGCTCAATTTTACAAATTTTGTCCTCCATAGGTCTGTTTTACCCTTTGTGTCCCTGGCATTTCCAATCATTTCCAATCCAGTTTTCCCTCCAGTGCCCCCGTGGCCTATATTACAAATTTACCCCTGTGGCTCATTTTATTTGCCCTTGGCATTTTCAATTCTACCTTCAAATAATTAAATTATCGGGTAAGTCCCACTTTCTTTACAAAAATTATCGGGTACGTCCCACTTTCTTTACAAAAAATTATCGGGTATGTCCCACTTTCTTTACAAAAATTATCGGGTACGTCCCACTTTCTTTACAAAAATTATCGGGTACGTCCCACTTTCTATACAAAAATTATCGGGTACGTCCCACTTTCTTTAAAAAAAATTATCGGGTACGTCCCACTTTCTTTACAAAAATTATCGGGTACGTCCCACTTTCTTTACAAAAATCATCAGGGTACGTCCCGTTTCTTTACAAAAATTATCAGGGTACGTCCCGTTTCTTTACAAAATATTATCAGGGTTCGTCCCACTTTCTTTACAAAAATTATCGAATCCTTCCTACTTCTTTACAAAATCTATTCTTTTTCGCAATCTCCGTTATTCCAAGATGAAGGAATAACATTTCGCTCTCTTTCGATCTCCGTTAATCCAGGGTGAAGGAATAACATTTCGACCTCTCTCGCGATCTCCGTTATACCAAGATGAAGGAATAACATTTCGCTCTCTCTTTCGATCTCCGTTATTCCAAGTTAAAGGAATAACATTTCGATATCTCTTTCGATCTCCGTTATTCCAAGTTGAAGGAATAACATTTCGACCTCTCTCGCGATCTCCGTTATTCCAGGTTGAAGGAATAGCATTTCGCTCTCTCTTTCGATCTCCGTTATTCCAAGTTGAAGGAATAACATTTCGATATCTCTTTCGATCTTCGTTATTCCAAGTTGAAGGAATAACATTTCGACCTCTCTCGCGATCTCCGTTATTCTAAGATGAAGGAATAACATTTCGCTCTCTCTTTCGATCTATGTTATTCCAAGTTGAAGGAATAACATTTCGATATCTCTTTCGATCTCCGTTATTCCAAGTTGAAGGAATAACATTTCGACCTCTCTCGCGATCTCCGTTATTCCAAGATGAAGGAATAACATTTCGCTCTCTTTCGATCTCCGTTATTCCAAGGTGAAGGAATAACATTTCGACCTTTTTCGCGATCTCCGTTATTCCAAGATGAAGGAATAACATTTCGCTCTCTTTCGATCTCCGTTATTCCAGGGTGAAGGAATAACATTTCGACCTTTTTCGCAATCTCCGTTATTCCAAGATGAAGGAATAACATTTCACTCTCTTTCGATCTCCGTTATTCCAAGGTGAAGGAATAACATTTCTACCTTTTTCGCGATCTCCGTTATTCCAAGATGAAGGAATAACATTTCGCTCTCTTTCGATCTCCGTTATTCCAGGGTGAAGGAATAACATTTCGACCTTTTTCGCAATCTCCGTTATTCCAAGATGAAGGAATAACATTTCACTCTCTTTCGATCTCTGTTATTCCAAGGTGAAGGAATAACATTTCGACCTTTTTCGCGATCTCCGTTATTCCAAGATGAAGGAATAACATTTCGCTCTCTTTCGATCTCCGTTATTCCAAGGTGAAGGAATAACATTTCGACCTTTTTCGCAATCTCCGTTATTCCAAGATGAAGGAATAACATTTCGCTCTCTTTCGATCTCCGTTATTCCAAGGTGAAGGAATAACATTTCGACCTTTTTCGCGATCTCCGTTATTCCAAGATGAAGGAATAACATTTCGCTCTCTTTCGATCTCCGTTATTCCAAGGTGAAGGAATAGCATTTCGACCTTTTTCGCGATCTCCGTTATTCCAAGATGAAGGAATAACATTTCGCTCTCTCTTTCGATCTCCGTTATTCCAAGTTGAAGGAATAACATTTCGACCTCTCTTTCGATCTCCGTTATTCCAAGATGAAGGAATAACATTTCGATTCAGTCAAATTTCGAACTACGACCTAGCTTGATTCCTCTGGGATACGTAGGTAGCCTACCGTAGGTTCAGCCACTTCGTCACATATGACGCCCCTTTCCCCAGTGGATTCCGAACTACGATTATGGCTTGATTCCCACTCGGGATACGTAGGTAGCCTTTCATAAGAGGTTCAGCCACTCGACCACCTTGGTCACCCAATCCGTCTCGGCATTCGCCAGATTGGATCCTTTTCTATCGATAACCCCACTCGCCCTGCAAGTGACGTTGCCGAGGGGCTTCTGTAAGTACCCAAATCTGGCTCATGCCTTCCGGTTAAATTTCCCGGCAATTCCGGTAATTTTTCCGGTAATTCCCCGGACTTTCCTGGAGTTCCGGAACAATTCCGGAACTGTTCCAAATCAATTAAGGGCTGAAGGGGAAGCTTCCTAATTAAGAAACACGTTTTTCTTAATTAGGAAATGTTCTAGAATTTGCCACCTTGCATGATTCTAGAAACATGCTGAGTCACAAGGGATAATGCCGCACGGCTGCATTAGCCAAGGGTCTCTGGCCGCACGGCTTCATTGGCAATTTCCAGACTGCCTATAAATAGAGCCCTCCTCTACCCATTTTACATACGAAAAACACACACCACACTCCATATTCAGACTCAAGAACACTCCTCAAGACTGTCGGGAATCCCAAGGGTTGAAGAAGCAAGCCAAGAAGCCTCCTCCCTCCTCCTTGAAGATCTAGAAGTTGGTCCTTCCACCTAGCTCCACCCAAAGAAGAAGAGGCCACCATTGGTAACCTCTCACTCCCTAAACTTGCATCCTAATTGCTCTATATGATTTAATTGCTCATTGCATTTCATATCTTGTTATTATCTTTGCTTGAGACTTGGCATTCATAGTAAAAGATCATATCTTTATACCCCCTTTCCCCCTTTGCATGCATTAGGCATCCCTTGCCATTAAAGATGTAATCTTTTGAATCAAAGGTGCATCCTTTGCACCTAAAAACCTATTTTTACATAAAAATTCCAACTTCATACATCCTTTGCATATAAAAATCCAATCTTTATGATAAAAATGCATCCTTTGAACATGAAATCCTTTTTCAAGCATCCTTTGCATTAAAGATCATATCTTTATCCTAAATTAGCATCCCTTGCTTCTTAAAAATGCAATCTTCATGCATCCTTTGCATATTTAAATCCCAATTTCTTCATAAAAATGCAATCCTTTGCATAAAAATCATGTCTTTATGCATCCTTTGCAAATAAAAAGATCACTTCGTTAAATCAAATGCATCCTTTGCAACCCAAAAATGTCAACTTTTCACTAAAAATGTCAATTTTACATGCATTCCCCCATATCCCCATTAGCAACCTTGGAACGGACCGGTGTAAAAGATTCTATCTTTACATCGTTTCTTCCATTAAAGGTTTCATAATTTATTTAGAAAGGGACAACCTTGAACCCTATATCTCCGATTATCACTTAAGACGAGTATGAAGCATCTCTATGAGCTCGACCGTCTTAAAGTGTAGGATTGATGGGCTAAGGACATTCCTTCCTAAAGAACCTCATTTTGTGACTATAAAAGAGAGTCATTCTCTCGATCATGCACAGTCCCGAGGTTAAAAATGCAATGATCACAAGTCCAAGATGAGGACGGGATCATAATCCCGAATACATAAAATTCCAAGGAATCCCGAGCGACAACCAATAAATGGTTTGTACGTCCGGAAGACGACTTGGGACATTCCCTCCCCCTATTTTCAAACACATGCACACAAGAAAGCACGCAAGCAAGCACGATTAATGAAATCTTGGGAGACTTGCTCCGGCAAGGCACCTTGGGTGAACGACGATCCGTTCTTCCCAAGGGGTAACTTAACCTCCGAACCCATAAAACCTTTTTTTCAAAGTTTTGAGGTAATCAAAATGGCGTGGCGACTTCGTTTTTCAAATTAAATCGGATGTCTTCAAACTCGCGTGAATTTCCAATACACAAAATTTGGGGCACACATTCACAGTATCGAAATAGCCTATTCCCTCCATTTGCTTGAATCCCTTAGACACTAACCTAGCCTTAAACTTGTCAACGGTTCCATCCGGTTTCAGTTTCCTTTTGAAGACCCACTTACATCCTATCGTGCTACAACCAGGAAGGAGATCGACCAATTCCATATCCCATTAGAGACAATAGAATCCATCTCACTCTTAACAGCATCCTTCCACTGCTTGGCATCACAAGTAGCTATAGCAGCTTTGAAGGTTAAAGGATCACCCTCGACATTGTAAGTGATGAAATCACTTCCATAGTCCTTGGTGGTCCTTGCCCGTTTGCTCCTTCTTGGTTCAATCTCATCGTCAGAATGAGTTGCACTGGAATCAACCCCCACATTTGTCAGCTCCTCTACTTGAGCAGGAATGGAATTAGTGGTTGGGTTAGATTCCTTAGGAAGTCCGTCCTTCATAGGAAACACATCCTCAAAAAATGTTGCATCACGTAACTCAACTATAGAGTTCACATCTATGCCAGAAATTTCAGATTTTATAATAAGAAATCTCAATGCATAACTTGTTTCAGAATAACCTATAAAGATAGCATCAACAGTTTTAGGTCCAAGCTTTTTCCTTTTATGTGCGGGTACAAGTACCTTTGCAAGGCACCCCCACACTTTTAAGAGTTTCAAGCTAGCCTGTCGACCTCTCCAAAGTTCAAACGGACTTTCCTTTCTATGTTTAGGAGGGACTCTATTCAGAATATGGCAAGCCGTATTCAAAGCCTCTCCCTACATATATTTGGGTAGTCCAGAACTTATAAGTAAACTGTTAATCATATCAGTAAGGGTTCTATTCTTACGTTCAGCAACACCATTTGATTGAGGGGTGTAGGGAGGAGTCTCTTCATGTACTATTCCGTTTTCTTGGCAATAATACATGAAGGGGTTAGACTCATATTCACCTCCTCTATCAGACCTTAACCGTTTAAGTTTCTTGCCGGTTTGTGTTTCTGCTTCATTCTTAAATATAATGAATTTATCTAATGCTTCATCCTTAGAACTAAGCAAATAGACATAACAAAGATTTACTAGCATCATCAATAAAGGTGAGAAAGTATTTCTTTTTGTCTTTGGTCAACACGCCATTAAATTCTCAAATATCAGTATGAACTAAATCTAGAATTTCAGAATTTCTCACAACCGACTTAAACGGACCTTTTGTAGATTTAGCTTCAACACATACATGACACTTAGAATTCTTATCAATAGCATGTTTAGGAATAATATCTAAATTCATCATTCTTTTCACAGAATCATAATTAATATGTCCTAAACGACCATGCCAAACATTTGAAGATTCAATGGAATAAGAAACAGGATAATCAATAGAACTAAAATTATTGTGCGAACAAACATCAGTTTCAACTCTAATTTTAAATAAACCATCCGAGGAATAACCTTTCCCCACATAACTACCAGAATCCAAAATTATGACCTTATTACATTTAAATGAAATCTTAAATCCTTCCCTAACTAGACTAGAACCACTAATAATGTTGCGACGAATGTCAGGAACGTGATACACTTGATGCAAGGTAAGAATGCGCCCATTAGGAAACTTCAGGTCCACGCGTCCAGTCCCAAGCACCTTTGCAGCACTAGAGTTCCCCATCGTCACTGATCTACCACGCTCAGGCTGGTAAGACACAAATAGCAATTTATCGGCACAAACGTGCACATTTGCCCCGGTGTCAACTAGCCACTCGTTGGGTTCATAGACGGTAAAGATTTCGGGATAAGAAGTTACATACTTTGTAACATTGCAGGTCAAGCGTCAACTCCGGGTGCGTCGAGTCGGGATCATCATAATCCTTCGAACCCAACACCATGTTGACGACGGGATGGTCATCGCCAGCAGAGCCTCAGTGGTCCTTTTCCTTTCTTGGACGGGCGGTCCCTAGAAAAGTGTCCACCTTCTCCACAATTCCAAAGCTGATTCTGTTTTGCTTTTGGCTTTCTAAAGTTATTTTTCTTAACTTTAAGTTTATCATGGTTTTCTTTATCCTTAGGTGAGTTTTCACACCTTTTCCTTTAAACTTGCTTTTTCCAGTTACCATATTAGCAGCAGCCTCCACAGGTACGCTAGGTTGGTTACCATTATGCACCTCCTGAATCGCAATTGCATTCATCAGCTCATTGAGTGTCAAGCTTCCAGTACGATGCTTGAGGGTCATACCGAATTCCCCCCAAGATAGAGGAAACTTCTCAATTATAGCCATAACAGCGAACTTATCAGGAAGTCCCATGTCAACATCCTTGAGTGATTGCAAAATGATTTGGAGTTCGTGCACTTGATCGGTAACCGACTTTCCCTCACTCATGTGATAATTCAGGAACTTACCCACTTGATACTTTTTCACACCGGAGTCATCGGTGCTGTACTTCGTGGAAAGCGATTCCCACAGTGACGCAGCAGTGAGAGGAGCAGAGCAATAAACATCAAAGAGTGCATTCGACAAAGCTGACAGAATGCATCCTCGAACAACATCATCCTGCTCCTTCCACAGTTTAACAGCATCCACACTAACTGGATCATCTCCATTCAGAGCGGGACATTTGGATGACAGCATACCAGACATGCCCTTAATTGACAGCCAGATCTTCATGCGTTCAGACCAACGCTTGAAGTTCTTACCACCGAACTTCTCCGGAAGATCGGAGGTGTCAACTAGGGACTTAAAGGGAGAGCTAGAGGAACTACCAGACATGATCGAATAAAACTATTTTCTCTTAGACTGTTGGAAATTAAATTATAGCACCACAGATTAAATAAACAATTTAATCAACAGTAGGGGATTTATTGATCAAGTCAAGAACGTACCAATAAGCCAATAGCAAAACCGAAAGCAAGGAACAGGATCAGGAAAACAGACAAAAACAAAGAAACAAACGATTATAAAACTTATCGTGATTTGATCGAGTCGCCTTAGGAAGACTGTCCTAAGAGAAAATATTGCCCCCAATTGGTGCAACTCAGGTACAGGCAAATTTCTCCGAGGATAAAACGATCACGGATTACGTACCACAAAGCAAAGACGCAGTAGGTAATCACCGGCGGTCCTATCTCAGTCGCCTTGAATCTCACGAACGAATCTCTATGAACGGCGACCCCAAATCCTAAGGAGACTCGTGGAGAACAGGGGTCTGAAAGGGAGGTTAAGGTGCATACCTCTGAGACAGACTCTAGCGTCAGGCGAGCTAGAGAGCGGGAATCTAAGGCAAAGGCGGTGGCTGACGGGCAAATTCCCACTCCATCAAGGAACGACGAGGCTAGGGCAAAGGCGGATCGGTTAAGGTCGGACAATGAGTTGTTGCTGCGAGTTCTCTCAAATAATCAGAAGTTGAGGGAAATGGACCAGGAACCTTCTCAGATCCCGCAGGAGTTGTTAGCGGGGGAAGCAGGAAAGGTCCCAGCTGGAGAGCGAGAAGCCAGCGTGAGTGTGGCCAAGGAGCCAAGGCGGACGAGGGATATGTCGTCGCCTAAAGAAAAGACCAAGGAGAGAAGGCGAGATCAAGGTAGGGCGAGATCAGGGGGGCAGTTATTAAGAGGAAGACTGAGGACTTGGAAGAGGGAAGAAAGAGGAAGAAAATATACCACAAGTCTGGCAACTCGAAGGAGCAGTCTTATTAATATGAGCATGAAAGCGATGAGTCGGGCAGTGGATCAACGTTGGACAAGGATTATAGCCCCAGTCGGTCCAAGTATTCTAAGGAGAGGTCGCATTATTCGCGACATTCGAAAAGACAACATCGAGATGAGGAGTCACCACGAGAAAGGGATCGTAGGCGGCAAGAAAGGAAAGATAAAGAATATGAAAAGGAGCGAGAAAGGAGAGCTGCTAAGGCAAAAAAAGCTGTGGAGGCTGAGAAAATGGCTGAAGCTGTGAAAACTGTGGAAATTGCTAAGGCCGATGAGGCCGAGAAGATTAAGAAGGAGGAGGAAGAGAAATGGAAGAGTGAGATGGCGGAAATGGCCAAGAAGATAAAAGAGTTGGAAGCGGAAACTAAGAAGATTGAAGAGAAGAGTTCTTTTTTGGACCCATTTGCAAAAAGTATTCAGAGTGTTGCCCTAGATCCGAATTTCCGCAAGCCCAACCTGCCGAGTTATTCTGGGGATTCTAGGGCGAGAACCCATGTGGGCGGGTTTGAGGCGACATTATCTTTATTGACGAAAAGTGAGGCGGTGTTATGTAGGGCGTTAGTAGGCACGCTGGCAGATCATACTTTGGAATGGTTTTTGGCTCTTCCTCCGGAATCGATAACTGGCTACCAGCATTTCAAGAGAAAATTCTTGGCGAGATTCAGTGCGTCTGGGTCACAGCCCGTGCGAAAGCAGGAAATGTGCAGCATTAAACAGAAGGAGGGAGAAGGGATTGCGAGCTTTACAGACAGGTTCATGAAAGTCGCAAATCAAATTTCAGATATTGATCAGAGCCATATAATTATGTTGTATAATGCCAGTTTGCTTCCAAGTCCTTTCAACCAAGAGTTGGGCATGAGATTGCCGGAGAAAACTGGGGAATTATATGAAAGGGTCAGAGGATTTTGTGGTGGCGAGAAGGATCATGATGTTAAAGTAACTCATGCGGCAAGTTCGGCGGCAAAGAAGAGTGGGAAGGATAGAGTTGAGGTGGTGCGAGATGATCGTAGGACAGCTGGCGGCAATCGGGGTGGAGGTCAGGCAGGAGGAAGTGGGGGCCGTGGTGGTGGCCAAAGGGATCAGCGGAGAATTGTCAAGTATAGTAGACTGAACACCCCTATCAGCGAGATTTTGAAGTGGGTAAATTTTCCTGAGCCTTACCCCATCAAGAAAGAAACTACGAGAGCTGGGGACAGAGACAATTATTGTGATTATCACAAAGATAGAGGGCATAAAACAGACGATTATTACAACCTGAGGCGAGTAATTCAGATGCAGATTGACAGGGGTGATTTGAAGGAGTATTTGGAGGAGAACGTTGGGCGAGATGATCTAAGAAGGCAGGAGAGAAATTTGGTTGATGTGATTCAGGACCCGTTGCCCAGCGTAGCTCAGTTGAATAACCAACATCGACTTTGTCGCACGCCTTGATGTTCCCAAGATTCCGCCAGCGAAGATAGGGTGATTAGCTTTTCCCAGCGAGAATTGGCTGTCACTAAGAGCCACGGGAATTATCCAGTGATTATCACGATTTATCCTGGAAATAACATAGTGCAGCGAGTCATGGTGGATTCAGGAGCGAGCAGGAATGATTTGTATTATGATGCTTTTAAAAAGATGAATTATACGGAGGCAAATTTGGTACCATACAAGGGATATCTGGAAGGCTTTACCAACCATTTTGTCAAAGTGAAGGGAACGATTATGTTGGATGTTGAGATTGGCGAGGGTATGATGGCGAGATCTGAAAATACTGAATTCATGGTGATTGACCTTGTTTCCCCTTACAATGCCATAGTGCGAATCCCTTTCATGTTGAGCTTTGAAATGGTTTTATCGATTCCCCACCAGAGGGTGAAATATCCTACTCCCAATGGGATAAGTTGTTTGAAGATCGAGGTAATCACCTTGATAAGGAAGAAAAAGGAGATGCAGAAGGCCAAGGTGGAAAGCACGAGCTCAATGACTACCAAGTCTGCTTCTCGCCCGTTGAGGATAAATGTGATTGATGCGCTGGAGGATGAGGATTGGATAGTGACGGAAAGTATGAGGAATGGAACAGCTATGGTAGTGGCCACAATAAGGGAAGTTCCAGAGGTTGTGACAATTGAAGTTGAGGAGGTGCAGGAAGTTGAGGTGATAGGTGTGCGAGAATCTGGTGTGGTTGATGTGCGAGAATCAAGAGATGAAGTTATTGAGGTGCGAGAACCTGAGGATGATGCTCCTGAGCATGAAGTTAATGTGGTAGAGAGGCGGGAACCCGAGCTTGAGGTTGTTGAGTAGGATGTTGATGGCGAGAACAATTTTGC